>JAEIFJ010002516.1:1272500-1872500 GCA_018903435.1 Leucophenga varia
CACAAAAAAAAAAAATAAAATAAAATGGGGGAAAAAAATTGCAACAAAATTGCAACTTCTCAAATAAATTGTTGCAAGTAGCTGCGAGCGTTTAGCTTTTGCATTTTTACCTTGCAACAACAGCTGCATTTATTTTTATTTTTATGTTTTCATTTTGTTTTTTTCGTAATACGCTTCGTTAAGTATTTTTTTTTTTTAATAAAATTTGTAACACTGAGTTACTTTGTTGATCCAGTGAACATGCTGCTCTTCCATTCCAACGCTATCTCTTTCTATTTTGCTTACATATTTTTGTTGATTACTCTCACTCCGAACCTTTTACGTTGCTTTAGAGCAAAGCTTACTCTTTGTTAAAATGAAGGAGATACTACATTTTTAACTAAACATGTCCGTCTGTCCAACTGCTTAAATGTAAATTTGTTCGTCTGTTCGCTTTTTAATGAAATTAGTATAATGTTGTGTAGAGTATTAAAACTTCAATTGTAAGTTTACATTTGTTTTTAAAATATTTTTTAACTTTTTTATATTTTTTTTTTTTTATACTTTGTTGCTGTATATACCAGAACAGAAAAACTATTGTTTAACACTACACAAACACACAAACACACACACACACACAGCACAATACTCTTTGTTTGAACAAAGTTTGACGTTAACGGAAAATGAATTAATTTAAACAAAAAACAGGGCTGCAAACCGGGTTTGAACCGAACCACAGCATTTTCGATCGTTTGCTTCGAACCATAAACTGAAGCAGTTTTTCTAGAATTGAAACTGGTTTTATCCTAAACCGAAACATATAAGAGACAAAAGTGGTACGTTTCGGATCGAACCGGTTCTTCATTTCTTTAAAAGATCTTCATATTATAATATTGAAACATTTTTGACGAACCGAAACCTCCAATTTTCTATTAGTTTGCAGCCCTGACAGAAACAAAAACAAAAAAAAAACTCCAATTGTACTTCATGGCTTTCAGGAATTCTTTATTTCAACGCGTTGTTCCCTTTGCATATTTTTTTTAAAATTAAGTTGAAATGAAACCCCTTTCGCCATAGCTGCTGTTTGCCTTTTACCGAAAATATGCAATTCTAGTGTTGCACAACTGCTCGACTGTGAACAAGTTTGACATTATTTAGGCTTTTATCGCTTTTTATACACTTTAACAACAAATTTCAACTCGAAATAACAAAATGGAACATAAATGGAATTTTTTTAGAACTTTCTTTCAGCTTAAACCGAAAGTGAGTCACACTCATAAAAAGCCATTATAAAATGCGCTTTAATACGATAAACAAAAGAAAAGGAAAAAAAAAACAAACTCTAAACATGTACGAGTATGTATATAGCATAACCCAAAGCCCCATTTGAGGAGACAACAATTTTAATTACATTTTTATACACTTTACCGAAAGGGTAATAGGGTATATTAAGTTTGTGCGAATGTATGTAACAGACAGAAGGAGGCTAGATAGACTCTATAAAGTTATATATATATATATATATTCTTGATCAGCATTGAAAGGGGAGTCAAACTAGCTATGTCTGTCTGTCTCTCTGTCTGTCTGTCGTATGACAGATGTTACCTAGGAGACTATAAGAGATAGAGCTATCAGACTTGAAACTTAGACTCTCCTTAGCTGTCAAGTGTGCACTTACAAACGTTTTTTATCTCTAGATCCATTTTAATGGAAATCTCCCATATAGATTGAATTCAGGGGTGTCTTGCAGTCGAGCATACTTGACTTCAGCGTTCTTTCTTGTTTTAGTCATAATTTTTGTTTTTTTTTATTTTTTCGTATTTTTATGATAGTTTGATGCAATAAAAGTTTTCAACGCAACTACGAGTATAAAATAGTATAAACACGATATGATATATTTCTATCTTGTGTGGCTCAGTACTTGTGTGTGTGTGTGTGTGTAGATTGCGTTGTTGTTGTTGTTGTTTTTGGTTGATAGTTTTACTATTGCGGCTGCATGATTTGATGATGCTTACTATTCATGTGTATGATATATCGTGATGTAGTGTGGATGTTTTGGATGTTTGTGAATATAGAACGCATTGGCATATGTCTAAAGTTTTTTGTTAGATGCGCAACTTAAGTCACAAAAAAAAAAAAAAAAAAAAAAAGAATTTTATGACGCGTTTGGCACTTTTATTGCAAAGCAAGCATTAAAACTGCTCTCGAGATACTTTTGTGCAAAGAATGTTATTGCAAGTGTCTTTAAAAGCCACAATAATTTTCGTGGTGGGGTGGAGACAGTCAGTCAGACAGACAGACAGACAGAATGCATAAGTAAAATAAAGCAATCACGAAATACATAAAATGTAAAGCATGCAGAAGTTTAAATGTTGCAAAACTTTCTATAATTTTTGTGTTTTAAGGAGAAATATTTTATTATGAAGTCAACAGTCTAGCAGAAGATATGTGTGCGCTGACGTTGCTGACAACAAGGTCGATTATATTGTCACAAAGGACATCAGAAGTAAAACTTTTATGAACTGTTTTCAAAACTTTTGAATACGCGAATCGTTAATGCCAGACCATGCCATGCCATGCCGTGCCATGATGCAATGCGATGCGATGCGATTGCTGATGATGCCGCCATTCAGTCTAATCGATTTGAAATGCATCATGCTGCTGCACAGATACAGATACTTTTTACTTGCATTTCAGTCAGTCATAGTCATGCTGGGTCGTCATTTTTCGTAAAAAAAAAAAGTTTTCCATTGCAAAATTGCGTGAAATGCATTAGTAAAGTGAAACGCGAATGCCTGTAAAATGGCTGAAATATGGAAAATTGATTTTTTCCTTTTTCAATTGATACAAAAATAAAAAGGGGATGCACGAGTGAGCGGCCATTTGTAAAACTTGAACAAACACAAACGTTTGACTTTATAAAAAATCAGAAATAAAAATATACATTTTTTTTAAAGCGTTAATCCGAAAATATGCAACGTTCTTTTCTGAAACATTTGTAAAAAAGTTAAGCCATATAAAATGTTTTCCTTTGTTTGAATTTCTAATTAAATTTTTTTGCATTTTTTTGTTAATACTAAATAAAATGGCAGCCATAACAGCGACAGTTGACCGAATGCGCAGTATTTTGTGAAATATTTGCTTTATGTTTTTACACAAAATAAAATATTTTAGTTAAATATTTTGTATGCAGCTGTGACATGTTTTGTATACAAATGTGAATATTTTTATTATTCACTTTTTATTTTTTTTTTTTTATTGAACTTGAATATTTAAGCTTTGTGCTAGGATCGGTCCGCTTTTGTGAACGATTATTTTCATCAATAACTGAAGCACATCTCTAGATGCTCTTTAAAATCTTTTCGTTGCATACCTACAAGGCATGACATGACATTGCATGAGGCACATGATTAGTAATGAAAAATTTATGTACATTCGGAATAATTGAACACAAAAAATAATAAAAAAAAAAAAAAAACATAAACTGAATGTAGCTATGGGAAACATATAATGTGGCAGCGAACATGACTACAACTGCTACTCCTCTTTTTTTTTTTTTTTTTTTTATAAAATTATGTATGAAACACGCGCGCGCGTCTGATATCTGTAACATAGCAGCTTGTCCGTCTGTCCATCCGTCCGTCTGTCCAACTTGTCAAGCAGGAGCAGAAGCAGGAGCGGGGACAGCGTAGATAGTGACGCGCACATTAAATACTTAAAATGTTATTCTCTTGTCTTGTCTTGTCGTGTCATGTCGTGTCTCATATTTACTATTCCAAAGGCAACGATAAAGGACACTTTACTATATAATGATGACGGTCAGCAGCAAACACTTCATCATCATTTTATGTAGTCAGTATGTCCGTCTGTCCGTTTGTACGTCCGTCCATCTATCAGTCTGTCGGTCTGTCTGTCTACAATGGCTGCCTGTTGCTGTCATTTGACACAGAGTGTGCTGTTACTTCGTATCCTGTTTCATAACGTTTGAATATTTTTTTTTTTGTTTTGTTTTATTTTATCTCATTTTTGTGTTCATTTCGCGTACGTGAAAAGTTTTTCAAATAAAATTTATAAAGTGTTTTTAACTGTCGCCTTATTTTATGACAATGCGCTGAAATGCTGCTGCAATAGTTTGCTGCTGCAATAAAAATAAAAAAAAAAAAAAATATAATAAAAACGAATCAAATTCTTAACAATATTTATAAAATATTTTTGCATAGCATACTAAATTATTTGAAGAGTTTATATTTTTATATTTTCTGACTTTTTGCTTTGCTGCAGTAAAGAAGAAGCATCCTCATCCTTATCCTTATTTTAATCATTTCTATGCTTGTCATTTGTGCTCTTTAATGCTATAAAGCGCACGTGCCTGGGGACTGACTTTACGGATAAGGCACGAAGTAGTATTATATTAGCTAATAGCATTCGATTTAATGCATTTTTCTTCATCATCATCGTCATTATCATCGTCATCATCAGCTTCTTCATCTTCTCATCTTCTATACGCAAATCCATTAAAATTGTTATTATTATTATTATTACTATTATTGTTATTATTGTTATTGTTATCACCTGAAAACAATGCTTTTTATTATGTACAAACGTAAGCGTTAGAGTAAGAGTAAAAAACTATAAAATCACCATTAAAACTAAAGTATACTCGTATGATGATGATTAATGATGATGACGAAGAATAATTGTTGGCGCATAACATCGTTAAATAAAGTGAAATCTTATGACTGAAACTATTCAAAAAGGATTAAATTTAATACATAAACAAATTATCGCCAATAGAGTCATTCGCGTTAAAAAAAATAAAAATAATAATAAAAATAAAGAGTCAAGTATGAGATACAGCTTACCCAACATCTTTAAAACTGAGCGAATAAATCGCGACATGGCTGATTAAGGTCCACGGTGTCTCATTTAATGCGTTACAAACTTTCCGATAAATTGAATATACCTGTTTCACACTATGCGTGACAGTGGTGTTTGAATCACATTGTGATTAGCGGTTGCAACTTGTAAATCGCAGTGATTAAATCACAGTTTGCGAAATAAACAATCAGTGATTACTGAACAGCTTCACTGTTCGCGAAGAGTGATACACTAACTGAACTGTTTCGCTACACCAGCATAACAAAATGACTTTGTTTTTATTCATTGAAAAATAAAAGCACTAGCTTTTCAATAGACCACGCTTTCAGTGAATTGCACGTTTTGACAAATCAAGTGACTGGCAAATGTATCGGCTTAAGCGAATATGAACAATTCGCGAACAGTGATTAAAGCACCAATCACTGATAAATGAGCAGTTCACAGCTTGCGAAGAGCGTTACACAAAAACGCCGATTATTGTACATAATCACTGAGCAATAAGAAAATCGTAAATCACTACTTTCAGTCACAGTGTGACCTTGCAATTTTTAAATCACTGTGAAAAAATCACCAAGAGTGATTTTTTTTTTTTGCCAATACTAGTGACAATTACTAAAAAGTGAGCTTGTAGTTGTTTTTTTTTTTTTTTGCCACGCACACGTTTGTATGCAGTCAACATTACAGCCTTATCTAATATTCAGAGTGTGTGCCATTGAGTGCAGTTGTGGTACTTGACTGTTTTGAAAATATAGGTTAAATAATTTTATCTATTATCCATAATTGTGCACAATTTTGAATTTTATATTTAAATTATTTAAATAAAGAAAACCAACATGAAATAATTTAATTGAAATTAATAAGCGTATAATACGCGATATGCGCTGTATTTGTGGTTGCATTGGTTGGTTCGAGTTTTTTTTTTATTTTTATTTTTTTTTTATTGAATTTCAACCATTAAAATTATAATTTTTTTCTCTTTTATTTATTTATTTTTTTTTTTCTATAATTATTTTATAGAATAGTATCCTTTTGCAATGACCTCGTTCGTTCATTAACACAGAAAAATACATAATAATGCAAACAACAACAACAAAAACAAAAACAACAACGAAGGCAGACAAACACAAAGTTATGCACAAAATATATGCGTGCTATAAATATTAAATATAATGAACGAAAGTATTTTGTATGCTTTTAATATAATAAAGCAACAAAAGCAACAACAAAAGCAACAACAACAACAAATAAAATAATAAAGGGCGAAAAAATATATTTGCAGCAGCATTTTCAATTGGAATTTCAATTTAATAAGTGCGGTATGCGAAATAACGCAACGTATACGCAATGGTGTAGCAGCTACTTCATTATCATAGCTTTATATGATATGATATGATATGATATGGTATAAGCTATATGAACGAGAGCTTATTCATAAATACTTAAGATATTTTTTATAAAATCAAACAAAAGGAAATTTAATAATTTCGAAGCAGTTAGATTGGCCAGAGAAGGTACAATTTCCCTGCGAGTAAAATAGGAAATAATAAGGCTAGAAGAGATTAGATGCACCAAATGAAATATCCCAAAACTCAGGTGGCCAGAATACAACACCGAGTTATGCGCCACAATAGACAGACTCTATTCATGATGAGAGGAGCTCTCACGGGATACTGCCTGATTGGCAGACATGAAGTTCGACTAGGGTAACATCGAATGACTGCTGTAGAAATTGTACAAACGAGGAAGAGGGGGAGACAGTAGAACACTTTCTCTGTCACTATGGAGTCCTTAAAAATTAAAAATCTCTAGGATCATAGCCAACGAGTACAGTTAAGGAAGGAGTTAAGTTTGAAGGGAAATAAGAGTGCTAGTTCGCTGAGCGTTTCTAACTGCCAATATCCAAAATGTCTCAGTCTACTCGATCTAAGTGCAGAGCACACACACAGAGAAATTGTTCTAAAGTTTCCGGGGTATCCTCTTCCTTAAAATTTACTGCAGGTGCAGTTATAAGGAATAACTAATTTAGCCGCGTGTTTCCCGTTGGGCCAATGCCCAGTGATGGTGGCTTTCACTCTCGCCAGGTCTTTGCGGGGGCTTAAGAGTAGTGTTCTGGTACGTTTGGAGTCAATTGTAGGCTTGTATAAGCTAAGCTTTCCTGCTGCTGGTTCGAGTAGTGAGAAGAAAAAACAAGAGTTCAAATGCACTCACAATGGGTCTTATCTGGCCTAGGAAATTTTAATTACTTTTTGGACCACACTCGTTTCTCTCTCTTTCGCACTTTTCTTTTTTTGTATCCATATTCAATATTATTAAAGCAAACAAAAATTTAAGTAGCACGCGCATTACTTGGCATTTACACACTTTATTCTTTCATTCTCATTCATTCATTCGTACATTCTCTGCCCTTTGTGCTTTTTTTTTCATCCTTATACATTTTTATGCCTTTGTTTATCTCTTATATTGTCCTTCGCTATTTTGTCCTTTGAAACGTTCGTTCATTCGCTCGCTCGCGACGCATTCTTGTTCATTAATAAAGCAAAGTGCGTGCTATCAATCTCTTCAATGTCATTCATTCAATCATTCATTCATTCATTCATAGTCTTCGATACTTACGCTCGTTGTTACCTAAAATTTTTTTTTTTTTTTTTTGATGTGCTGATAGGCATCTTCATGCAAGAAATAACTTCATTCAATGTTAAGTCCTCAACGTCGTCTTCGTCTTTGTCTTCGTCGTCCTCGACGTTGTAGATTCTATATTGACTAAGGACCATGGACTATGGCTGCTGACAACTTGTCGATTGATGTGCGCTAAAGCAATAAATTTCATTTAATCACGTGACTTAAATCTACTTCAATGTAGCTAGCTACACGTAGAATATACAAAAGCATTCGTAAAGATTAAGCAGCATCAAAATCACGAAAGAAAAAAAGTGAACCGTATTACCTTTTGTTAAATGTCCTTTACCGGTTTGTATACTAAATTGCTTAAGTAATTCACTTTTACATTAAAGTCGATTTTATTGAGTTTCCTCTCTCTCTCTCTCTCTCTCTCTGACTCTCGCTCGCTCACTCACAAATTAGCGATTGTACATATACGATATGTGTGTGTGTGAGTGTCTGTGTATGTTATGGTAGAATGATGATCGTAAAACTGGGTCATCCATTGCCATTAAAGTGGTTCACCATTTTGTTGGGTTTTTTTTTTTTATTTTATTGCTTTGCATGTTTTTGTGTGTGTGTGTGTGTGTATATTCGGTGTATTCGATATGGCCCACTTTGAAAGAGCACCTTAGCTGCCAATTAGTTGCAGTAATTAAGTGTTTAATGCTAGAAATAAGTGCTGCTTGCTTTTTGGTCTAAATGTAGGCAAAGATTGCCAAAGGCAACTGCGGCAGAATGGAAAACGCCAAAAGTAATCGAATATTTCACCTAAAATGTGTATATTTGCCTTCAACTGTCGTCGTCGTCGTATTAAGTAGATTAGGCCGCATTGATTTGTACAAATTAATTTCAGTTTATTTTGTTGCTTCTACTTATTTTTCCACTATTTTTTTTTTTTTTTTTTTTTAGTTGTTAATGGCCACAGTGAGCAACAGTTGAGTTTTTTTATTCGGTTCAAGTTAAGTGCAAATTTATGTTATCATTAATTTCGCTAACAAACAAAGACGAAAAGAGAGAGAGAGAGAGAGAGGAAAAGAAAATATAAACAAAAGAAAAAGTGCTTCAAAATTTGTGGAAGAGTAATAAAAATGGCATAAAACTCGTAAGCAAGTGAAAGAGAAAATATGTTCCCAAAACACATTTTTTAGTGCTGGCATAAGTATCGATAATTTTTAATGCTGCAAGAACTTATCGATATACTGGTTGTATCGATACTAGAATTTGATTAACTATCGAAATATTATGCAGCGTGTTGACTGCTAAACAAAAAATAACATTTTCTAATGCAACTTTGCTATTTCATTTGTCATTTGTGTCATGTCTAAGTAGCTGAATTGTCTAAGTAGCCCAATAAAATGTAGAAAGGAAAAGATTGTTACAATAGATGACTTCGCAGTTTACACAATGAAGTCCTTGAATTGTTTTTTTTTTTTTAACAAAAACAATTTTAATGATTTCGAAACTCTTACAATGTAGTTTATGTTTTTTTTTTTTTTTTTTGAATTTTTTATTACCAAAATAATGATTCCAAAAATAAACGAATTTAATATGCATTCCATATTTACATATGCAGTTAGTTATGGCTATAATGCATAAAAGTATGCAATATTAATTTCAAAAGCTATTTCGTAAATTCAGAACGACAAACAAAAGTTAACCAAAAAACATCCGTTTGCAATTTAATACAAACTCAATTGTATTGCATTGCATTGCATTAAGGATGAGCTGAGCTGAGCTGATATTCTGATTGATGTTATGCATTTTTAATGAATGCATTTGCAATGAGATAATTATTTGTATTGCTTTTTAGAAATTATTTAGAAATGCTTTTAACAATTTTAATAACAAATAACAGCAGCAATTAATATTAAATTCTTATAAACTTTATAAAGAGATATCGAAAAACATTCCTTTTCAATTAGAAAATAAATGAAAATGTTATGGAAAAAGGTTTTTTTTTTTTTTTTTTGTACATTTATACAAAATTTATTTGTCTAGAAAATTATTTCATTAAATTTGGTTTGAGTTACATTTTATTTATTTATTTCTATCCGTCGTTGTGTATAACGAGTTTCAGTTTCATCAAAGTTATTGTTTTACCTTTTCTTTTTTTTTATTTTTTATTTTGTTTTGAAAAACATTTTTCAACTTTTTTTGTTTTTGTGTTGCATACTTTTAGGTGTTGATGCAAAAAAGTTGCTGTGAAATTCGAAACTTAAATGAATGAATATTTTGTAAACGAATTTTTTTTTTTTTTTTTTTTTTTTTGTAGCAAAATAAAAAAAATAAATTTCTGTTGCAAACTTTGACGCAAAATTGTTTTCAAATTTTTTCTTGATTATATTAAAAAAAACTGCTGCTATTTATTAGGGGTGTTATGTATGTAAGTATAATATATAGTAAGTAGAATATTTCAAAATGGGAACCAAATTAGTGTTGGCAAAAAGAGTGATTTTGTAGTCGCAGTGAATGCAAACAGTGACTAAATCACAGTTTTTACTGAACAGATTCACAGTTCGCGAAGAGTGATCCACAAAATTGCCGCTTACTGAACTCTTTCGCTTTCAGATAATTTATACTGATTGTACAGGTAATCACGGTAGAGTGAAGAGAGCACCAGTCACAGTTTTATTGTTTGCGAAAAATGTTACACAAAACCACCGATAACTGAAAATGTTTACTGAGTAACAATAAAATAGCAAATCACTACCTTCAGTCGCAATGCGACATTTCGATGTTTAAATCACTGCGAAAAAATTACCAAAAACGAATCAAAATGTTGAACCTGAGTTATTATTAAATAATTTAGAGAAAACGACTCTAATATAATTGTTAAACAATTTAATATTAGTCGTTTTAGATATATTTCTTGATACAGAGTTCAACAGACTTCTTCAAAAACACCAAAAATATTTTGCTTCAAAAGCTATCGCATTTCTGTATACATTCAATCGGCTTTTAGTTTCATTTAAATTGTGGTCTACGAAATTGTCTTTCAAAAGCGATTTTGCTGTTGATAAATCTTTAACTACTTTTCATTCTGTCTCATCTCTATCTCTCTCTGTCTGTCTGTCTGTCGTTTGCACATTTCAATTTGAATACATCTAGAACTCTGGTCAGTTACACCTTCTGTGCATTCATTCAGTTTAAATCTATTTATTATGCACATAAATCTATTTTTAGTCAAGTCAAATTGAGTTTCAACTTTTCTACTTCAAACCACTCCGGCGCTGCTCTTCTCTGCTCTGCGCTGCGCTGTGCTCCGTAAAGCATTCATTTTTCACGTCGCACGTCCTTTTCGCAAACTTAACTTTGTATTTTGTATTGTCCTTTTGTACATAGAAACTCATACCGAAAAATAAAAAACTTTTCATATTATTTGTCAGAAAGTTTTAATCAAAAATATGTACAGGCTTTATTTTATATTGTGTTGCCACAAGTGAAAGAGAGACAGATATAGAGAGTAACTGTTAAACTTGGTGATCAACTCAAGTTTGTGGTTGTTGTTGTTGTTGTACATTCATTCAGTTATTTATTTCATTAAGCCAAACGTTTATAGAGCGAGAGAGCGAGAGAGAGAGTGAAAGAGAGAGTGCATGAGAGGGCAAGGTCAATATATCTTGTAATTAGAGTTTGTCCTGTATTATCTGTGTGTAATCTATATGAGTATTAAATTTTGTTGTTGTTGCTGTTGTTTTTCTGAGTTTATTTCGAGTAATAACTTTTTCATTTAGACTTTTAGTTTTTGTGTGTATTTTGTTGTTGCTTACGAAAAGTTGCTTCCAAACTCCAAGTTTAGAACAAACAAACAAACAAAGCAAATCGAACTTAGTTTATGAAAATTTATTTAGTTTATGCATTAAAATTTTACTTGTTACCCGTTTCTGTTCAGTTAATATGTCAACTTATTCGTATACGACGCATACAAACGTGCCGCGTATATTTTTTTTGCTTGTTTTTTATCAATAAACTCGCTGCATAAAAATTTTATATTCCTAAAACTCTCTCATTGTCAGTCTCAGTCTCAGTCTCTGTCTCAGTGTCAGCTCCGGCAACCAATCTTCCACTTGATTATGCGCTCAAAGTGTGTTGTTTATGTTTATGGAAATTGTTTTGTGAAGGAGCTTCATATGCAAATCTCTTCAGTCACACACAGTGTGAAGAGTATTATCAGTTTGTCGGAAAGTTTGTAACGCATTAAAGGAGCCATCGTACCCCCAATAAAGTACATATATGTATTATGGATCAGCTCGATGAGACGAATCGATTAATCGATTTCAATGCGTTTTCCTAGGAAAGTTTTAATGGCATTGATCTGAAATTTCAAACTTAAGCTTTTTTTGATCCTAGGCAGTTTGTTTGTCAGGACCAAAGTGCCACGCCCATTTTTTAGGCAAAGCATTCATACAAACTTACCGCACATTTTCGAATTTTTGTATGAAAACATTTAAAATTTCTGAATGAATCCAAATAAAACTTGTTTAAATCAATTCCAATCTTCATCTTAATGAACACTATCTAAGGTAAGGATCGGGCTAATATAACATAAAATTTGACCAAACAAATTTGACCATATCCATCGAGAAATATAATCTTAACCCCCCTGGTGAACATATAAACTATTAAAAGTGTTGTGTGACGTGTATTTAAGCTTCGGTTACACCGAAATTTACGTTTTTCCTTGTTTTTCTATTTGTTCTGCTGGGATTTAGTTGCTTTAGTTAAATTTAAAGCATATTTTTCCTTTTGTGTTGCACTATCAGCAAAATAAGAACAGCGTCAGTCCGTCTCACATCAGCAACAGATTAGCTGGTTTTTGTTTTACTATTTTAGTTTTTTTTTTCTTCTTTTTTTAAAAAAATATTCCCAGAAAATATGCAAAAATATATTTTCAGTTTTATGCGTCGCAAATGTTTTTGGTCTAATCATGCTGCTTCTATTTTTCTGTACGTCTAATCTGACACATTTAAGCTTTAAAAAATTCAAAAACATAAAAAAGAAAATAATGCTTTTGAATGAGTTTCCATAATGATGATCAGCTTAAATTTTATTTCAATTAATATACTTTTTGGGATTTAAATACTTTTTGGGATTTAAGTTTTATTTAGCTGAAATCTTAAAATAATTGTAAGCAGCTCATAGCTTACTAAAAATAAAACAAATTTCGTTTACGTTGCTTAATATTAATGAATAATTCAAACGAATTTTATCAAACTTTAAAACTTGAAACATGCATATTCCGCAATTCACTTGCAACAAGATTTTACGAAATCAATTCACTTAAGAATTAATTAACGAGCGTATTAGGTCGAATCGAAAAAATGCAAAATTTTTTTTTGGGGAAAATGAAATTTTCTAAAGCAAAGGTCGTGTTTGCATAAGTGCAAACATATGCTTTTATGCACTTATGCAAGAGCTCGTGAACAGCACAAATAGCTTTCGTAAGATCTTTTGAAGTCAAAGATCTGTATACAAGCTAAAGATTCTAGAAACGTCAAACTTGATATTCTAATTTCGAAGTTGTTATGTAAAGACAAAGTTTTTTTTTTTGTTATCTAATCTAGTAATTTAAAGTTTAATCGCCTATTTTTAAGCCAAAAATTTATTTTATTTTTTTTTTTAAATAACTTATTTTTTTTTTTTTTTTTAGCGCAATAAAAGAATAAAATTTTTTTTAAAACCAATTTTTCTTTAACTTTTACATAATTAAAATAAGAGCATGCTTCATAGTAGTCTTTTTTTTTTTTTTTTTTTTTTTTTGTAACACCTTGTTTCATGTTGTTGTTGTTGTTGTTATACAATATGCTGCAATTGACTAGATGAGGCATAGCCGGTATTTCAAAAATTTACTAAATTTACTTTTATTTTATTTTAAGAAATTCAGCGTTCAGCTATTCCGACATCTTGCCAAGTACTTCATTTGTTATACAAGAAAAAAACAAAAAATAAACACAAACACATTTCAAAAGGATTTAATTGTCAAAAAAAAAAAAAAAAAATTATTAAAAATAATTGAACTAAAAATTCAATTGCAACCGTTCACAAACGTCTTCAAAACTGTACTGAGTTACTTTTCACGGCAATACTTTCCGCCAGGTGTCAAAAAATAAGAAATCAAAAAAAAAAAAAATTAAAAAAAAACAAGAAGCAAAACTGCTATTTTAACTTTGACTTAAATCAATTCTTTCTTGTTAACTTTTTTTTTTTTTTTTTTTTTAAACTAAAATTTATTAACGCTTTTCGTATAACAAGTTCCAAATTACCACATATAACTGAGACTGGCAAACAGACAGGCGGATAGACAGACAGACAGACGGACGGACGGACGGAATGTACCTAAATATATTTTCATTTATTATTATTTTATTTTTTACTTTTTTACTTTATGACTGACTTGACTTTAAGTACTTAGTTGATCGCTTTTTGGTTGTGTCTGTTGTTGTTGTTTGTTGTTGTTGTTGTTATGTGCTTAAATATTTAGCACCCTCTATCGAAAATATATGCACATAAAGAAAAGAGAAAAAAGATGCCACATTATACTTACATCGTCGGTATTTGTACCATCCATAACATCCATTCATATACATATGCGAGTTTTTTATTATTATTTTTTTTTTTTATTTATTTATTTTTTTTTTTTTTTTGTACTCGTTTCGCTCTTAACTTGTCAAAGTTTTGTTTGTTTATTAACTGAAATCGATTTCAAGTTAAAGAAAATCCATTGATGCATAAAGTAATAAGCTGAAGCTAAGAAAAGTCAGACACACACACAAAAAATATAGAGCTGCAATACCAAAAATATTTTTTATGGAAAAGATTGCAAGGACTAACTATTTTCTAGAACAGCATTTATCAAGAACTGATATTGTCCGTTCTGATATACAATATGAGTCAACTGATACAACTCTGAGACTATGCGAATTTAGACTTAGGGTATCTTGTATATTCAGTTTGTCCGAAAGTTTGTAAAGGAGACATCGGAGCCCCATAAAGTATATATATAATCGATCAGCTCGATGAGACGAATCGATTTAGCCATATTCGTCTGTCTGTCCGTCTGTCTGTTGCGATGTGATTCATTCGCTCAGTTTTAAAGAAATTGAGCTGAAACTCGAAACTTAAGCTTTTCTCAGTCTTAGGCAGTTTGTATGTTAAATTTAGAATGCCACGCCCACTCAGAGTTATAGCCCCTATACAAATTTTCCGTCCATTTTCAATTTTTTTGTATGAAAATGGGATTTATTTAGGCATGTATTCACTTCAAATTGGAAAAAAACACATCTTAAGTCATCATAAGTCGAAACCAAGGTACCACGCCCATTTTTGGGTTCAGTCCCCATACAAACCAACCGCCCATTTTCAAGTTTTTATATGAAAACATTTAATATTTCTGAATGTTTCTTGTTTTTTTGCAGTTGTTGTTGTTGTTATTGTAGCGCATATTTTAAACGAATGAATGTGTGAGAGAGTAGACAATTATTTCAACTGAAACAACAAATGCATATTTTTTTCTAGCAAAAAAATCGAACTTTATGCATAATTTATGTAACTCTTTGGACAATTTTAAAATAAAAAAATAAAAAATAAATAAATAAATAAAAATATAAAATTTATTATTTAACTGCATTTTTTTTTTTGTTTTCAACTATTTACATACGAGTATGTAGGTCAAATATTCAGTTTACTGCAATTTTGTTTTATATTAAATGCTTGAAACTTTCTTGATTTGTACATTTTCGAAAAGTGGCTTTTTATAGCTGCACTCTCGCTTTCTCTCGCTCTCTCTCTCTCTCTCTCTCTCTCTCTCTGTCTCTCTCTAATATAAATATAAAAATGCATTTATTATTCAACGAACAAACGTCTCGTATTGTATGCCAAACTTATGAGAAAAAAAAATAAAAAGCATTCCGAAATATTTAATAAGCCTAAAAAGCTGCAAAAACTTTTTACTTTATTTTATGTGCATGAAGCAATTCATGTATCTCTCTTTTGTCATTGAGTCTTCATAAAAATTTCAATAACATTTCAAATCGATAATCAAGTAACGCATTTTCGATGCGCCAGCCAAAAAAAAAAAATAAAATAAATGAATACTCAAACGCAAATGTTCTAAGCCAAAAAGTATGCAATAAAATTTCACGAAATAAAATGATTTATATGAAATTGTTAGATACAAAATAACTTGACTTGAGTTTGTTTCACATAAATAAAAATCAAATAAGAAATTCATGCGACGCATTTATTGTCAGCTTTTTTTTTTTTTTTTTTTTCTTGCATATTTTATGAAAGAGAAAAAAAAATACAAAAATAATGCAGATATTTAATATTGCATGAGATATTTTTTTAAAAGGAAAAAAAATGAAAATTAAAATTAAAAGAAAACATATATTTTTATTTTTAAATACATTTAGTAAAAAATTTGTGTTTTTTTTTTGTTTATGTAAAACGCATCAAAAATTAACATGAAGCGAAAATTTATTTGAAACAACAAAAACAAGAGGAAGCACGAACTCACCTTTTTGTAAAATTTTTCCAATATATTTGTTTGCATATTTAAAGCCTCCTTGTTGACTTGTTTCTTGTTGTCGTTGTTGTTGTTTTCTACTTTTATCTTTCATTTTGCGATTTTCTCGTACATGCTACTTCATTCAAGAAAATTTATTTGATGTACAAAATGAATGACAGCACACATTGACTGAACTGAACTGAATTGAATGAATAAAAAATTTCAAAAAAAACAAAAACATTTTTTTAGAACCAAAGTTTAAATGCACAACTACTGAAAAAATGCAAAGAGTCTACGCATAAATGGATGGGACGGACATTTAAAAAAATTATATTTTAAGAACCTTTTAAAAATAAATAAACTAAAATTGCAACTTTCTAGTTCAGCTTTGCTCTGCTGCTTCTAATAGCTTACAACTTTGTTTTAGTGTTAGCAAAACAAATCACTTCCGGTGATTTTTTCTCAGTGACTTAAAAATCGCTGTGCCGAACTGCGACTGAAAGTAGTGATCGACGATTTTCTTGTTGCTTGGTGAATATGTTCGCTAATTGGCAATTTTTGTTCAGTTCTATCACTGCTCGCGGATTGTTCATATACCGAACCTGTACAATTTCGTTTGAATCTAGAATATCAAATTTTACAATTAAAACAGTGTTTCATTTTCGATGAACTAAAACCAAAGTCATTTTTGTTGTGTTGCTGTAGCAAAACAGTTCAGTTAGCGGCGATATTGTGTATCACTCTTCGCGAATAACGGCGATGAGTAGCTCTATCATTTTTCACGCACAGCAATTTAATCACTGTTTTGAGTCACTGTTTAGAGTCATTGCGTCTTAAAATCACTACTTTGCATGTTACAAACTGCTTAAAGAAACTAAATAACATTTCGAATGCAAAATCGAGTTTCCATATCAACTTAATATACCATATGCATACTATATAGTACATATGTACGTATGTATGTATTGTATATAACTACAATTGTAAATTTGTATCTAAGCACCTAGTACAAGTTTTTGCACTTAACCTGTTTTACATATTTGGACAATGTGGCTGCTTTAGGTTGTATTTTTTTTTTTTTCTTCAAATATGTTTTTTTTTTTTGTTCTACTTACAACATTTTGTATCTTTTTTTTTGACAAAGATTTTATTGGCAATTTCGTGCAATTGAAAAGAGAAAAGAATAATCAACAGCAATTACCATTACAAATCAATAGCAAATGTAACAGGACGAAGGATTTTTTGTTTATTTGTTTTTTTCATTTTGTTTTTTTTTTTTTTGATTTTGCTTTATAGTCTGTTTCATTCAGATATAAGGTTTTATTGCAATATTTATTATATGCCTGCTCACAACTACTTTATTGGCAACAGCAGTCATTGCAGCCTTTGAGATTTTTGGCACAAACATATTTTGGCATAAAATAAAATTATAAAAGAGAAATGTACACACACACACACACATACATACACAGCTGTATGTATTCGAACATCAATAATATTCATGAAAATTAGTTGCAGTTGCATACAAATAGGCGCTACACTTTAAAATGTTTTTTTATGTTTGGTCTTTGATTTTATTTCTTAAGAAAAAATTTTGCGTTTAACTGATTTACTTGATTAAATTGTGGCTGACCACAAATTCATAGCTGCAAATGAAGTTGTTGCAATTAATTTGTATCAATTTGAAAGCGTTTAATTTGCACAATTTGTGGCGACGACGTTGCTTAAATATTTACAGCAACAATTTGGAATTCATTTTCAATACAAATTTTTCAATTTTTTTTTTTTTATTTAAGTCAAACATTTATTTGCACGTTTTTCGTTTTGTTTTCTTTTTCATAATTTTCACTTTTTTTCAGTTTCTTTTTTTTTTTGCATTTTTTTTTTTTTTTGTGCTTCGATTTGCCTCTCTTGTGTTTTTTTTTTTTTTTTTTTTTGTTCAACTCAGTACGGCGCAACACGTGTCCACGTGCCTTGCTTCCGGGGTTGTACACTCTCATTATACGAAAATTTACTTCAAAGCTATTAAGTTAAATTTTTGCATATTTTTCAATAAAGTTCTTGTTTTGCTTCATTAAATTTTGTTGTTTTTTTTTTTTTGTTTGTTCATTCATACAGAAAATACGAAAAATTTCTTAGAAGTTTACGTTGCAGAATTTTCTTTGTATACCCTGTAACCAAAGGGTAAAAGGGTATATTAAGCTTGTGCGTATGTATGTAACAGACAGAAGGAGGCAAGAGCCAATACATAGGACCATCAAAATTTAAGACAAATATACCAAATTTTTTAGAGTTTTTGTATAAAAATCCATTACAATGAGGTATGGTACTAATTGTAAGATAGAACTTCATGAAAGATGCATAAAGTTTGGGTACAGCGTAACTTGAAGTCGAACATACTCGACTTTAGCGTTTTTTTCTTGTTTAAAGTTGCGCTTGACAAACGCTAGATATTTTTAAGTTTTCTTTTGACTTTAGACTTTGAATAAATTTTAAATAAATTTTTACCCTAAACGTCATTAGGCGTTGTCATCTAGTTTCTTAAAATTTTCTCATTTCTATTAGAGATGATCGATAGCAAGAAAGACAGCTGTTTCTGCTAATTTTGACAAGTTTGCAATAGAAGCATGAACAGAGAAAAAAAAACATTTATAAATAAAATTAAAAAAAAAAAATGTTGCTAAAAGTGCAACACTTACGTTCAAATAAAAAGCATTTTCTTTGCCGTAAAAACTAAAGAAAAACTGAATACAAAATGAGACACAACACAGCACAGTCCAGGCTTGCTCGCTCTCTTCTCGCTCTCTCTTTTTAGCTCTTCATTCGTTCATTCCTTTCATTTCATTCAAAGCAATTTCGTTTTCATTTATCCTTTTTTTTTTTTTTTTTTTTGTTGCAAAATGTTTCTGTTAAATAATTTCTTGTTTAGTCATTTACTGAACGAGGCAACACCCTAAGCAGGCGAAAACTGTTTACTGTTTTGCTTAACTTATTTAAATGAAACGCTTTCATTTACTTTACTGCTTTAATGAACAAAAAAAAAGAAAGAAAAAGTCTTTAAAAAAAAATAATAAACGTAGAAGTTTGTATGACTCCAGCCAAAATAAATAGATGCAACCAAGCAAATTAACCATTTTTTTTTTTTTTTTTTGTTTTGCTTCTTTTGTTTTCATTTCAACGTTGTTGTTGTAGCATGAGTTGCGTTTAAGCTTTAAGCCAAACCCCAAAAAAAAAAAAAATAAAGTTAGAAACTTTGGCAAAACAAAAAATAAAAGGAAACTGAAGCCTTCAATACGCGTCACACAATGTTTAGATTAACTTTTTTCGAAGCAAAAACAAGAAAATTTAATTTTCGAATTTAAAACTGAGCAAATGAAATGTGTAACTACAAACGGACAGACAGACAGACGAGACGGATATGTATAAATTGACTTATCCAAGTTTATAAGGGTGTAATTTTTTTTTTTGGATTTTTTTATCTTTTTTATAGTTTTATATATTTTATATATTTTTTTATTTAATTTTTTTTTATTATTTTTTTTATATTTCTTGTTTTGCGTTTTGGTCTCTAAAAATTAATTGCAAATACCATATTTTTTTATTTCTTTTTTATTATATTTTTAATTTTAATTTAATTATTTATTTTTTTTTTTTTTTTGTGGTTTAATTTTTTTATTTAAAAATTTTTCGCAAGTTGCTCGCCTCAGTCAACTTGTTTCTCTTTTTTTTTTTCTTTAAATATTTTTGCATAATTTTCTATTTGTTTCTTTTTAATTTTTTTCCAATTATTTTTGTCTATTCAATTTTTTTTCATTTACAGATTTTGCACAACTTTGAACTTTGAGAAATAAAAAATGCATTTTCGTTATTTTTTGTTGTTAACCTTTTGTGCCATCAAACAAAACAAAAAAAAAAAATAATTTATTAAGATTTTTACATGAAAAATAATTTTCTTTGCTATTTATTTATTTTTTCTCCACTTTTACGCTATTTTTGAATTGCCTTGGACAGCTTCAGGAATAAAGCTTGGCTGGCATTTAAACTTATTTTTCTTATTTTTGCTGCTGTGCTACTCCGCTGCTTCTTCTTTTTCTTTTTCGTGAGATTTTCATTTGAGTTTACTTTGAAGACTTGCCCCCAAGGCAACAATTAGTTAACTACAACTAATGCAGCATGTATATAAAATATACAATTTGTTGTACTTGATTTATGATACGCTACAATTTTATAGTTGCTGTTCCAAAAAGCGTATTCGCATTTTTACTTTTGTAAAACTCTTTCAAAGTGTTTCAAAGTCTAAACAAAGTAAATAATTTTTAATATATTTATTTAATATATAATTTTCAAAACATTTACTATATATAAAATTAGTTTTATTTTTTTTTGGCAAAAAAAAAAAAAAAACGTTTTGAAATCGTAATTAAGCGTTTTCAAATCGTTTAATTGTTAAACTTTAATTTGTGTGGTGTCTTGTGAACGGGGAAAATTAACAACAAAAAATATCAAGTTAACAAATTTTGGACAGACGAACGTGCCATGTTAAAAATAAATGAAACCCTCCTCATGAATTTCCCTCGATGCACTCGAAGCGTTCGTTTAGTTTTAAGTTACAAAATTGCAAAGTTTCATTTTCTTTTTTTTTTTTTTGCTTTTCGAAACTCGTTACCCAATCAAATCGTTACAATCTTATTAAATTCAATACGATGCGATAGCATAGAGTGGAATACGTAAGTAGCGTATTAGGGTTTCAATTTAATTGAACATTTAATTCATTTTAATTACCACAAAACTATTTGCAGAGCAACACTTCATCTTCTTTCTTTGCGTTTAATTTTTCGTAAAAAGAACCCTCGACCTGCCTGCCTGCCTGCCTGCTGCTGGCGGCTGCCGTTTTCAATTAATTGGCAAGAAAATAGTTTGGCTTGCGCTAATAAGAAATTTTACAGCGTTGCAAAAAAAAAAAAAAAAAAAAAAAAATGCATAAAATGAAAATTGAAAAAGCGGAAAACAAGAAAGCAAGAAAGAAAGGTGTTCCAGTGTTTTGTTTGTTTCATTGTAGCGCTTCTCTATGGTTACGTCTTGGACTCTTTACGAGTGAAAAGTTAAAAAAGTTTTCCTCATTCAAAAAGGCGCTAAAGTTAAGCAATGCGCGCGGTAAATTGTTTTAATTTCTTTATTAAAACTTTTAATGCGGCTCTAGTTTTTATCTATCTTGTATATCACATACACACACATACACACACACATACACACATACACACACACATACACATGCATATAAATAATGTGTAAACATTAGTCTAATAAGGTTTAATTCCCAAGTTAAACGCACACACACACCATACACATACACACACACAGCGCGTATACGTAACATTTTTCCTTCATTTTTATTAATATTGCTCATACGCCATGTATAGAAGATATCATTAGGGACATTGTTTTACGAAAGTAAGTACTTCATTTTACATACACACACACACATACACATACACATAAAAACAACAAAAACAGCAAGCATAAACTATAAACTCATCTCAACGTGTTGCTTCTTCTCAGCTTCAGCTGCTGCTGATGCTGCTGCTTCATAGTTTTAGTTTGACTTTTTGCAAAGGATGCCGCTCAGTCTCAAAGGCAAACATTGTTTAGGTTTTAAAACAAAATAAAAAAAAAAAAAAAAACATTTTAATGAATAAAATAGAAAATAGAAAAAAAAAAAACTTTCGCCAAAACAGCGTCGTTTTCGTTGAGCTGCTGCCGCCGCCGCCATTGCTCTTGAAATGTGTGCGAAGCGTGTGCTGTGAGTAGTAAAAAGGAAAAACTTTTCACTTTAGTTCGTATGCCTCGCGGCACATGACATAAACAACAATAACAACTGTCACCATTGAGACCTAAAGTGCGCCAATTTCTATGTCCGTCTGTCCGTTAGTTGGTCAATCATCAAAAAAAAAAAAAATATTGAGTAAAAGCTTTACGCTGCACATTTTGCCTTTGCATCATTAGCAACAAAAGGACACGGCAACTCGAGACTCTTTTAATAGTTCTTTTTTTTTTTTCGTTTTGTGTTTTCAAATCACAATTGACGCGCTTTGATAACTGCCGCAAGGCAAAAACAAACAAAAAAAAAGGAAAATGCTACGTAAAGCATTTAAAAAAAAAAGAGGGAAGCTTTTCTACTAAAAAATATATCAAATTTCTGCGTGTTGCATGCAAGTTGCATGCTGGCGTAGAGTGTGTGGCGTAATCGATTTAGTTCTTTTTCACAACGGTTTGTTTGGAACTGGATTCTGGGATTTTTTTTTTTTTATAAAAGGGTAGACTTGAATAAATAAACTGGAATAATTTTAATAATTTCCAAGTTCCACAAAAAAAAAATAAGATTTGAATGTTTAGAAACAATTTATTTTGCGGAAATATGCAATTCAAGTGTTACCAGATCAAAATTTCAAGTTTGATATAAATGGAAAATTCAAAAATGTCCGTCCGTCCGTGCGTCTGTGTATGTGAATTAAATTTTAGTCAAACGCTGCACTTGACGCTACTCTACTCGTTTGAATGTCGTTCGTAAACATAACTTTACACACACACACACACACATACACTCGAGCACACTTGGAAGATATTCTTTGTACACATCTAACTATATATGTACATATAGTATAGTATAGTACATATATAGGAAGGATATTGCCATAAATAGAACCTACCTTTGCACCTTTCTTTTTTTTTGCTGTCATTTTTTGTACTTTCTTCCTTCTTTCGTTCGTTCTCTCAAAATGTAAAGTGAAAATTAATTGGAAGTCGGAAGCAACTTGAATGCAAGCTGAAAGCGAAAAAAAGATACAAAAAAAAGTGCAAATTTTGAGGAAGCAATTGCTGCAGTCCAAGCCAAGTTAACTTGGTAGACGCAGACAAGACTCCATCAGGCTTACTGCTGCACAATTTCAGACGATTTATTTCATATTTGCGCTCCTTGCGTCTTTTTTTTTTTTTTCTTTGCCGAATTTAAATTGAATTTATGAAAGCAAAAAAGTACATTTTTTTTTTTTTTGGAATGTTGCCAATATAAATATTTTCTTTTTTTGAAGAAACGTTCCAACCTAATTAGTGAAAATTGTTTGCAAATGAGTTTTTTTTTATTAAAAAAGCAACCACAAAAAATTTTATGAAACTAACAAACTTTTTTTCGTCTTTCTGAATTCTATTTTATCTATTCCCGAAAACAGCAAAAATTTTAAACTGAAATAAAGAAACAAAGAAAAAAAAAAAAAAAAAAATCGAAGAAAAAAAAAATTAAAAATATAAAAATTTTATAAATAAAAAAAAAAAAAAAAAACAAAAAAAAAAAAACATCGATCAACTCGAAATGGAATTAACAAAAAATGAAACATTTTCATTGAAATTGCCAAAGATTGTCGCCATTTTGAAAAAAGTGTTGTCATCTTTACGGCAAATGTCGCCAACTTTAAAGCGTTTATATAATGAAAATACAACAACAACAAAAACAGCTACAAACAACATAACAACAAACAAAATAACTTTTTATTAATACTAAATAAATTAAATCGATCAAAAATTATATTAATAAAAATAAAAAAATTTACAACAACCAAAACAACAACAAAAGCAACAAAAAATCAAGTCAAACAACAACAAAAAAGAAGCCAAATTGAGTACAAATACAGGAAACAGATTCACAAAAAAAAGAATACAAAATTTAATCAAAGCAAAAAACATTTTAAATTCCACAAAACATTCCGGAACACAACCGATAATAAAAAATTTTAAGAGCAACAACAACCACAACAACAACAACAATAACAAGAACAACGAGTATAACTCCACAACAACAACAACAACTACAGTACCATAAATTAATTTATCGATAATTAATTATCGATAAAAATATTTTTTTCAAAAAATATCAAAATTGCATCAAAACCAACAACAACAACAAAGAAAAAAACAAATAAAATGCAACGCCTGCGCACAACATTTACGCGTTCGCGCACCCCAACCGGCGCCGAAATGAAAATGCAAAACAGTCTTGAGGTGCCCAAACAGGTGCGTTCCGCCTCTTTCGATGAGATGCAACTCGGTCAACCACGCGGTTCATCACATCTGCTGAAGCAACAATCGTCTTCGTCGGCAGATGAACGCTCCTCGGACACCAGTTTTCTCCAAGTGCCACAGGCCGCACACGCACAGCGTTCGCATTCTTTGACTCAGCAGCAGTTTCCGTAGGCAGCGATGACTCAGGCACATTTCTCGAGGTGCCGCGTCGCAATAAAGCGCGACGTGGCTCACCAACGAAAACACCACCGCCCTGCATTCATTGCTACTATGTGGAGCTGTACGAGAAGAAACTGTGCGCCGATCAATGTGCCATGGCAAAGGACGCTCAACGTGAGCTAAGCTACAGTTATACCAGTTCGGATGTGAGCGATGATGCTGACGATATTGCCGATCTCTGCACTTTGGACATTTCTGAGGGTGCTGTTGGATTTTCCGCTGGCGTCGATGATGACGACGACGTTGTCGTTGAGTTGGACGATGGCGAAAATGCTGCGGAATTGAAACGCGACCAAGAGGCACCGGATCTTGATGCTGGCACAAATGACGATGACGACGCAGCAGCCGAAATGGATATACAGATTGGCAAACGTGTTAATATGGGTTTGGCCATGGGCAACAGCATCGAAGATACACGTTCGCATATGCCGCGTCAAATGCGTCGTCATACAATTGGCAGCTCAGTGACAACATCCGAGGATGAAGGACTCGCTGGCTCGGAGCGTGATTCGCCACATTTTGGCAATACATTGCAGCTGCCCCAATGCCCAATGACACCGTGCCCCATTAAGGTGACCGTTTCAACCAATGATAATGACGATGAAATCGATTTGAACGATTTTATGCCGCCCACCGTACAGCATAAATTACCGCAAGAGCATTCACCACCCTTATCGCCGACATTTGCACTATCAGTCTATGGCAGTCCAGTGCTGGAGTTACCATCACCATCGGTACTGAGCACACAACAGTTGACAAGCACGGCAGCTGTGGCACTTTCGCTATCGTTGCCGCCGCCCATGTTTCACATCAATCCAATCGGCAGCGGCTGCAGCAACAGCAGCGGCGGCGTCGGCGGCGGCAATGGTAATCTGGCAAGCGGCACAAGCGTTGCCAGCAGCGCCGGCTACAGCGGCAGCGGTACAATTGATATTTTTACACCGGATAGCGACATGATACCACCGCTCTCACCGACAGCAGCTGGAATGCGTCCACGCCGACGTTCCATATCACGTCAAGAGGCTATATTCGTTGAGCCGACAGGCAATTCACTTGAGAATGTTTCACACGAAGAAGACGGCAAGTCTTCAATTAACATGAATGAGCGCGATTCGTTGGATGAAGCATCGATAATCGCCACGTGCGGCTCACCGACACCGGAAGCTGCTGCGGCTGGATCTGCTGCGGTTGCCGCATCTAAGCACACGTTCGTTGTACGTGACATTTATTTGGCGGTGCCCGATTTACGACGTGACCGTGCTGCATCGGTGGACTCATGCTTCACAAAACTCCCGACAAGCGGCAAAACTGAAGAGCTACAACCGAACGGAGAGAATTGCTTTCTAGCTGTTCCCAATATAAATGCAACACGCTCACGCTCTGTGGACATTGTCCTGCCGACCGATGAACAGGCCAGGTATAAGGCGCTTGCCATGACTGGCACTGGCGCTGTGGCAAAGAGCTCTGTCAGCAAAGGCGCCATCGCAAAGGGCACTGGCATGCTCTATACTGAAGGGTATGTTCTGTACTCCTCTGTTTTTTTCGCTCTTTTCTGTTTCTGTTTTTGTTTGGCCTATTTGTTGTGTGTGTTTGTTTGTGTGTTTTACAATTTTAATTCCTTTTCTTGTTAATTTGAAGTTTAAATACAGAATAATTTTAAAAAAAAAAAAAACAAAATAATAATTCTGCTTAAATTCCAAAGAAAATTTTCTTCGAATTTATTTCGCTTTATTTTTAAAACACTTAAATTAATTTTTATTTCTTTTTTTTTTTTTTTTTTTTTTTAATATTTTATGTTGTCATTGCCGCTCGCTGTTCTACGATGACTTGCCACAAAGAAAGAAATTGTTCAAGTATCAAAGTTATTTGTTTGTTTCATCTTATCTTAACTTTCATGCCTAATCAATTGCCGAAGCGCCTTCACATGGCGCCAATCATTTCATAGTAATTACCTAAAAAATATTCTATTTTGCATAGTCAGTTTGTTGATTTCGTCCTTAAACTAAATCGACTCATGATGCGGCAGAAAATTTCGAAAAATAAAATAGTTAAATGAGTCGCAGGACACGTGTTGTTTTCCATGTTTGCCGTTTCCGAATGGCATAAATTCGAATACGAAATTCACTGAAACCCCAAATTTGTTTTCTCAAGAATTTATAGTTTCCGAGATAATCGGTTACATAGGATTGATGGACAATTCTTTAAGGATCCACCATGCTCTCTACTGCACGTTTACATACATTCTCACAAACTTAATATAGCCTATAAATATATAAAATGTACTTGTTTTTCAAAATTTTATATACTTTTCGCTACGATTTCTACTTGTCATGGCAGCTTCATTATACTTTTTGCATAACATATTTTTTTTTTGTATTCGTTTAGCTTTCACTTTGGCACAATTTTTGCCAAAGTGAAATCGTTAAAAAGCACATTTTTTATAATTTTTTTCTTCTAGGATATAATAACGTATTTGTTTTCTTTTCAACTTTGGCGATTTTAATGTGCCGAATACGTTAAAAGTGATTTCAAATCACAAAAATCAAATCTTTACGAATTCAAATCACATAAATCAAATCTTTGCGAATTCAAATCATTAAATCAAATCTTTGCGAATTCAAATCACAAAAATACTGAAGCATGTTTGTATTGTTTTTTGTATTTTATTTAAATTAACTGAAAAATGATTTTTTAATTATTTTAATAATATTTTTAAGCTATTCTAGAAAACTATTTTTTTTTTTAAATTCAATACAAAAAATGTTTATAATATTTTTAAACTCTACTTTTGTTCTTTTTTTTTCTTATTACAGGTACGTAATTTCACAAATTAATAATATTGTAAACTAACAATCTCAAATGCTCATCATGGGATAAGTATAAATTTATTCATTTATAATATTTATCGAAATATAATTTATTTAAATCTGACAAGAAATGATTCTTCTTTAAAAAAAAGCAAAAATCAATTTGTAAGATGTAAATGATTTAATTTTCGAATTTTAAAACAAATGTGGCCATTGTCATATCTCTTTCAAAGAAAGTGAAAATGGGAATGAATGCACTTGGGAGTATGGCGTTGTCGGTGATAGGCCAACAAATGAAAACGCTATTGAATTTCTCAAAAAAAATAAATAAATAAATAATAAAAATTGAATTGAATTGAATGCATGATTGAATGACTTTATAATATTTTCCATTTTATTGAACAAAAGGTCAGAAAATTAAACATATCGTCGACGACGACATTAACAACAAACAACAAAAACAACAGCAACAACAACAACAATAACAAAAATAGCTGCAACAATAAAAAAAAGAAGAAATATATAACACGGTCATGCCAGCATTGCCATTGATTGTTCAACTGGGAGTACTTTCCTGTGTATTTCATCTGTGGGTGTAATACGAGTATTTGTTGGATTTCATTCATTCATTTATTTGCTGCTCTTGGGGGCATTTTACTTACTTGTGGGCGAACAGTGAGCAATTTTAAGCTGTTAGGTTGATACCAAAAGTAAACGAGAAGCTTTTAAATCGTCTGTCTGTGCCTTTGAGTCAAAATTGAGTAAGTGTGTGTGTGTGTGTGTGTGCGGTTAGGAATGCAAAGATAATAACATGTCACGGTAAAAAATCGTAAATCAAAATTCTTTACGACTTACAACTTTTAACTTTTGCTTTTTGGTTGTAAAATCTTTCAACGCCCCCAAAAACGGACACATAAATACACACAGCACGGATATAAAATATGATTGTAAATGTCTTAGCGACAAGCAGAGATAAGATACAGTTTACCAGGGTTTGTGTGCCGTGCCGTGCCGTGCCGCCTTGATCTTTGTACTTTGCACTTTGGCAAACAGGTGGGTTGGGGGCCAAGTTAAGATTTTAGGTGACAATTTACAAAAAAAAAAAATGAATAAAATAAGCAGACGTACGGACAAACAGACAGACAGACAGACAGACAGACAGACAAAAGTAAAGACAGAGCATATTTCGGAAATCGCTTGGAAACAATGAAAATGAAAAATAGGAACAGAGAACACAAAAGCTGTCGACTGACTGACTCAGTTTGAATGCAACAAATGGAAACAGATATGCGATTTGTTGTGCGTTTTGTATTATTTTACAATATTATTGTTGTTTTTGTTGTTTTTGTTTCACATAATATATTGAAAATCCGTAACCGGATTACTTGTCCTTTTTTCGTATTAAATAAAACCAAAAAACGGGAAATTAAAAAGGAAATTCATTTATATGACAGCAGCAGCAAAATGTAAAGATTCGTAAAGCGGAAATTATTTCGATTTGTTTTTCATATATTGCAGAACATAGAAATATTTATGGCATTTAATGATTTCATATTGAACATTTTTATTGTTTATTATATTTTTCTTTTTTTTTTTTTGACTTGTAGCCGAATGGTCAAAGTGTATACAATATTAAGTTTGTATAGATATACAGGTTGTTGGTTTGTATCACACCTTTGTGATGCCTATTCGGAGATCGTTCGTTTTTTAGTATTTCTGCGTGTTTGGCGAAACTTTTAAGGGGTAGCGCCCATAAAAACCTATACCAAAATTTTTAACCTATTTGTACCTTAGTCGAGAAACTCTTAATTTAGTATAAATTGTGTGTGCCTATAATTATCATATTATGCATAAAGAATGTATTTTTTTTGTTATTATTAGTTTTCTTAAACCATTTTAAGAACTCTTTGACGTCATTACTTCTTTTTGTTTATTTGAATTGCTTAAAATGTCGAGAGCGAAAGAGATAGCAAGTCAGTTTGAGTATGCTGCAATCTGCAAATACAATAAAAACAAACATTGCGGTACATAGTTAATTTACAAAAACAACAACAACAACCACAGCAAACAATATAAAAAAATAATTAGCAACAAATAAACAAAAAAAAATGAATGTACATAAGCGATAAAAAAAATAGAAACAACAACAAATTAAACGCAAATAAAATGTCACAACGATAAAAAAAAAAATACACATTCACAGCATCTAAAGCGGCGCATGGTTTTTTTTTTTTTTTTTCTTTTTTTTTGTTACTCATACGACTGGCTGCACTGCACAAATAAAAGAGAATGAGAGCGAGAGATCAAGAAACTGAATGAATGAAAGAGCGTATATGATCACTAAAGTATGCAAATGACATTTGTTTAGCATTTTTATACCCAGCACACATGTTTATACGATTTGTGAAATTTATTGTTTAATGTGCAAAGATGATCATCAGCAATTGTACACTTGAATTAGATGCTCTTGTTTTTATTTGAAGATCGTTTTCGACACAATCGTGTCTTGCTTATAATGTACTCGGGCAACTCAACTTGAACAAAGCTCTCACGCAAATATCTGTATCGCTCGCTCGCGCGTTCGCTCATTCGCTCATTCACTCTCATATTCATTTTTCATATTCTGCGCGCATTGGCGCAATTGGCTCACACTCCAAGCTAACTTTGGCTTTTAGCATTGATTGCGTTTCTTTGACTTTTTGTTTTTTAGTTGTTTTTCGTTGCCGAATGAAGAAAGCGGTACACGATAAAAAAAATATTTAAAAAAGCAATAGCAGCAGCGGTAACGCGTGCGAGTGCAACTGAGATGCAACATAAAAAGAAAGCAGTGAAATTATTATAAAAACCAAAAAATAATAAAAAGAAATTTGTGATTTTTTTATTAAAAAAAATATATCGTGCTTTTTTTTTTTTTTGTTCTTACACTGTTGCTTTTATGCAAAATGCAAAGTATATAAATAATTAAAAATTATATTTATAAAATGCAAAGTTTTTTTGTTGTTATTAAAATGTGCGTTAAAAAAAAGAAAAAAAAAAGAAATACAAATACAAATAATAAAAAAAAAGCAAAAAATTAAAAAGTCAATTAAAATATAAATAAATATAAAATGCCATAAATGATTTTATTTGTTATTATTATTGTTGTTTTCATCATATAATTCCAATTGACAAAAAAGTGATGACAATTTAATGAACAAAAAGAAACGAAACAAGAATAAAAACAAAAGAACACAAAAATGTTATCCAATCAGCGCATCCATTTAAAAAAATGCTCAATGCTGCCGCTTAATAATGAAAATGCACAGAGTGACTTTTTGTTGTTGTTTTTTTTTTTTTTGCCGTTTCCTTATGGCAATTGTAATTGTTGTTGTTTTTTTTTTTTTTTTTGTAATATCAAATGCAAACACACAAAAACAAACAAAGAAAAATAAAAAAAAAACCATATAAAATGCCAATAAGAATAGTAATAAAGCACAACACAAAACAATGCAATACAATAAAAAATATAAATAGTAAAAAAAAAGTAGTGTTGCCAGATTTCTGCATACAAAAAGCATGCGACATGCATTCATTATGTTGTCTATGACGTCAGCAAATTGTAGTTTATGACGTCAAAGTTTTGACCGTAGCCATTGGTTGCGGCTGTTAACGTTGCTGCCGCAGCAGCATAACAGCAACAACAACAACAGCAACGAGTAGAAAAATGAAATTGCTTAATACGTACATGCATTAGGGTGGTCCAAAAAAAAAAAAAAAACAAAGTTTATGCGCTCACTCCATCGGATTGTTCTATATCGAAAATAAGAAGACCCGTATATTTTTTTTAATCGGATAATATTTGATGATGCCGCAAAAACGAAAAAGTGTTGTATTGCCATGTAAAATGCATGGGAAACTTCAGTGACACCAGTGCGATAAAAAAAAAAAAAAAAAATACGGATCTATTAATTTTCGATTTGGAACAATTCGAGAGGGTAAGCGTTTAAAATTTTTTTTTTTTTAAATTTTTTTTCCTATGCTTTTTTGAACCACCCTAATGTACATTTATGAGTGCATTTAACAAGTGCATTTATACACATTCACACACACACACACACATATGCACACAGATACACTTAATATTGAAAAAACAAAAATAAAAACTGGAAAAAACTACTTCCGTAAAAAGTGAACGCAATTCAAATCAAATTGCAAAAAATTTCAAGTAATTCTTTTTTTTTTTCTTTTGTTTCGTTTTTGAAAGGCGAATGACCGCTTTAAGAAATATTTGCTTTATTCATTAAATTTTTTTTTTTTTTACAAATTGCAAATAAAGTAAAAGTTTAGCCAATAAATTATTGCAAAACTTTTTACCATAAATTACCGAAATATGTTTATAATTATGTATTCAAGAACTTTGGCCATTTAAACTTTAAGCAAAATTGCGTTGTAAATAAATAATTATTCAGAATTGAACTGAATTTGAATTGTATTAAATTGAATTGAAATTTGAGATACATTTTGAAAAGTTTGAAAAAATATATTTTCTTTTTTTGATATTTTTAAATAGAAATTTAATTAATAATTTGCATTCGAATGAAATTTAATAATATTTTTCAAACAATTTCTAAGTTTTTTCTTTATGATTTTCATCATCCTTTTTGGCTTAAAATGTTATAAATAAACACATTAATCAGAAATGGTGCCTTAGCAATAGGGTCTTGTATGTTAATTTTGCGGAAATAAATGCAAGTTGCTTAGGCTGAGATTAATTTAGAACTTTTTTTTTTTTTTTTTGTATAAAAATAATTGTAATATTCAATTCAATTCAATTTAGATTTAAGCAGAAATTTCGCAGTTTGTTATAGTCTCCAGACAGACGGACATAACTATATCAACTGAAAACACTCTTCTGTATTTTTTAAATAATCAAAATAACTTTTTGGTATTTACTTTTCATTTCACGAACTCAAGCGCTGCCGATTTGAAAAGTAAATCGCAACATTTTTGCGTTTGCGATTACGAGAGCATGGCTGATAGTTTTTTTTTTCGAAATTTAAAATTATTGAAAATGTCACCGGTTCAAAAGAAACACCTTAGCCAATAAATGAAGCCAATGCTGTGCTGTGCTGTGATGTGCTGCGATGCTTTTAAGTCAGCTGCCACATTCTTGTATTTTTTTTTTTTTTCGATTTTTTTTGTGCGAGAATATTTGCCAAAAATATTTTTTCGTTCGTTCGTTCTTTCGTTCTTTCTTTCTTTCATTCTGTTACTTTCGACAATTTCCAACAGTGTCGTCACTTAAGATGACAACAAAATAAATATGTACGAGTATGTACCTATCTACAATGTATATAATATATTTAAATCGACGCCATTTTTGTGTGTGTGTGTTGCCATTGTTGTTGCAAAACATTAAACAAAAACAAAAGCAACTAATTGCTTCCTCATTTTGAGTTAAACAAATTTATTTATTTTTTTTTTTTTTTTTTATATTTTTTTATAAAAAAAAAATCTAAAACATTTTTGAATTTTTTAATTTTGATGTGAAGTTATGAACAAAGAAAACGGCAAAACTTTGTTCTAAAGTGAATCCGTAAAGACTTTTCCATCTGTCCGAACTTTTTCCAATTAACCAAATCGAACTTTGACATTCTTCGATATTAAATTTTTTTTCGAATTTCGCACTTGCCGCATCAGATTCCAAATGAGTTTTGACAACAAATCAGCTGTTCTCACTCACTCACTCACTCACTACACACTACTGTGTACAATGTCCAAAGAAGATTTGTTTTGCGCTTTTTTATCTTTCTCTGTTTTATTGTCTGCTATAAATCTGTTTTATAATTTTTTTTTTTTTTTTTTGCAATATTTTGCAAACATCCGTATTCATTTTATTTTTTTTACTTTCTAAATAAAAAGAAAAATTATTTTGCAGCTCTTTTCGAAAAAGTTTTTATTATTATTTTTATTAAAACAATTTACACTAAATTATTGCATACTTATTTTTATTATTGCAGTTTCTTTCAAAAAATATTTTTTTATTTTCATTTGACGCAATAGTTTGCCTTCTTAAATATTTAATTATAATTTTATTTCATTTATTTTGTTTTAGAATTGAAATGAATTAAAAGTACTTGTGACAATTTATTTGTTTTTCTGTTGCGATTCGGTGCTGTTTTGCAAATTTTTCGTTGTATTTTATGTCGCAGAAAGTACTTAAAACCAGGCATTTCTATATATAAAATCAAAATAATAATAATTACTAAAATAATTTTTGGTCGTTTAGTTGCACTTTGCTCACAGAAAAACAGAAAAAAAATGAAAAAAAAAAAAGATACAATTGTATCTTGTAGATACATTTATGTGTAAAGCGGCATTTTTAGCTTCAGCAACAACTTTTTGTTGTTTTTGTTGTAGTTGTCGCTGTCGCCGGCAAAATGATTTTCGTTGTTTTTAGCATATTTTTTTTTTGCGTTTTTACTCTTCAAATTTATATATTTTTTTCTTGTACAACATTTTTAAAAATAATATCTAAAGTCGTCTCGTCTCACACATGTTTCAGATTTAAAATGTTTGACTTTTTAAAATTAACTTGAGTATTTTTAGCATAAAAACTGAACGAAAAAAAAGACAAACACAAAACCGACAACTGGCATAAAGCAACTAAAAAATAGAATTTTGTATACGCTACAGTGTTGTGAATTTATCATCATAAAATAAGCCCCAAACCCACAATTAATTGGCACAGTTAATAAAAAATTTTGTAAACTCGAAATTTATAACAAATAAAGTAGCTTAACTGTGCCTTAACATTTCTTTCGAAGCACATCGAAGCATCATATCTCTTCTAGTTTGTGAGTTATAGCTGCGGCATTAAAACCAAACCGAAAGAGTCTTTTGAAATGGAAATTTTTTTTTTTTTTTGCATTTTGAAATTTTTTTTTTTTTTTTTTTATCTGTAAATTGTAATTATACTCGGGGTCAGTGTGTCTTAAAAAAAAAAAAATTATTAGCTTTCTGCTTAGAAAAAGAAAATATTTACTTATTTATATTATTATTATTATTATTATTTTTGTAAATATATTCACTGTTTCTGGGAAAAAAAATAATCAGTTAGCATGGCATATGCCTCGTGACAATTCCACGAGATACAAATTAAAATAAGAATGCCGCTGTTCTGTGGAATTCTTATTTACAAAGCAATTTTCATTCATAAAAATATCAAAAGTTTCATTGTTTAAGCTTAAAGAGCAAAAAATACAAAATAGAAAAAGATTAAATTATTAGATTCTTCTTTTTTTTTTTTTTTTTTTTTTTTGCATTAAATTTATATTGCGCGTGTTTAGGTTGATTTTTAGTTTGTCTTGACTTTTGCGTTTTAAAATAAAATAGAACTAAACAGGCAGACGAACGGAGGCACATAACGATTAATTGTTAAAAATTGCTTAACTTAAATTTTCCTTTTTTTTCTTTTTTTTTTTTTTTTTTTTGGTTAATAATTTCCCTTGAGAAAACGCTGTCAAAACAGCAAATCCTTTTGGCAGTTCATGTTTAGCTAATGCCACACACACGCGCAAACACACACAAAGAGTGTCCGTTGGTTCTTTTTTTTTTTTTTTTGTGTTGGTTTTATTGAATTTGATGCCGTTAAAATGTCGCAACACTAGTTGACAAATTAATAAAAACTATGAGAAGCATTCAAAGAGTTTTTAGCTAAAATTTTACAAATTGCACCAAAGTATTTATGAAATATTTTTAATTGAAATTTATATTTTACGTTTATAATAAATAATTTTTGCACATTTTTGCTCCTTGAAAAAAAATTTTGGTTAACAAGTGCAAACATTTTTTTTTTTTTCTCAAAATGTTTAATTTTACTTTTTTTTAAGCTTTACTTAATCAGTTAAGTTAAGTTTGCTGTATTTAATATAAATTTTCACTAACAAAGAAGCTGTTTTTCTCGCTTTTCGGTTTTTGTATCCTTTTTCGTTTTCTTAAAATTTTTTTTTTTTCTTCAGCATTTTACTAATTGTCTGTTAAGTTGTTTTGCTTAAGCGTTGCTGTATTCTTTATATTAACGCCGCTGTTGCTGCTGCTGTTGCCTTTGCTGTTGCTGCTCTTTATCCTTTAGTGGACGACAACATTGTCTACAAAATTTCCTTTGCGCAATATGTCCTTTTTTTTTTATTTTTTTATTTTATTATTTTTTTTTTTTTTTTTTGTCTGTTGCTCTACTTTTTGCTGTAGCTGCTTCTTTTGGTTAAGACCCTGCAGCGTTGTTGTTGTTGTAGCTTTCGCTGCTGCAAACTAAAGAAGATACTTTTATCTGTGTTGCTTTTCATTTCGTTGAGCTTTGTTGATTTTAAAGCGTTAACAGATTCATTCCATTCACGACGACAACGCCGCCGTTTTTTTTTTTTTTTTTTTTTCAAAAGCGCTCTTTGCCTGCCGGGCACGGTACCAGTCTTGCTTGTATTTTGTTCTTTTGCAAATGCCAATTAAGGATATTAATGTCGTCTACAAATATTCTGAGCACATTTTCAAATGCTGTGAATAGAATTTAAGCTGTAGTGTCGCATTTAAAATAATCGATTTAAGTTTCTTTTTTTTTTTCTTTTTGATTTATTTAATTTTTTTTTTTTTACATTTGTTCGCATTTCGAATAAGCGAATCTTGTTAGCAAAAGTTTTCTAAACCTGCTTATAAACTTCCTTCGCAAAAGTATCTCATATGCATCTTGTTTATCTTTCAGATACATTTTATGCACTTTATTTTTTTCAATGCAATCTCTGAAATGTTGTCATTAATCGTAATCAAAATCATGCCACAAGTACAGAATTCTTCATTTTATTTTTTTGCAACAAAGAAAGTCGAAAAAATGTTTACACAAAAAAAAATATAAAAAAAAATATTTGTAAATGTAAACCAAAAAAAATATATTTTCCTAATTTATGATTTACGATTTAAGCAAACAAACATTTGCCATTCATTGAAGAAAAAAGAAGAAAAAGGAAAATAAAAAATGAAGAATTGCTGCTAGATACTGTCAAGAAATCAAGCATAAACTTCAGCAGAAGTTTGCATTTGGCAACGTCATTCACAAAAAAAAAAAAAAAAAAACGAAAATATTTTATTCATTTCTTCAAAGTTTCTACGAAAAAAAAAATTATATACAAAAAAATGTGATTCAAGAACGCTTTTATTGCGTCTATGATTTTTCATTCAAAAAGAAATAAAATAAAATAAAAAACAGTTTCGATGACGCAAAATGGGTTCGTTTTCGCAATTCTTCTGGATTGTTTACTAAGCGTAATTTGTGGACATCAACGACAAAAAAAAATAAAAAATTTTAAGAGCAGCATTATAAATGTTTAGATGGTTTAGCCTTCGACTTTTTATACCTTACGATTTTTTTCTTCTTTCATTTTAAGTTGTTGCAGCAGCCGTGCATGCAACGTGCTAAGAAAAATAAAATAAAATTCTTTAACTACGCTGAACGGCAAGTTTCGATTTACAACGAAATTCGAACGCATACTGTGATTTGCCTTCACACACACACACACACACACACACACACACACAACTGTAAAGGCAATTGCAATAAAATACTAGATACGAATATAATCTTTTAAACTATTCTATAACAGCAGCAACGGATTGCATACTTACATATCGATTAATTCGACAAACAGATATAATCGAGCCTTAATTGACTCATGTCGAATAATCGAACGCTTCGATTTAGCTCATATTTTTACAAAGATAACCGTTTCGTTCGATTATATGAACTCTCGAATATGACTCGAGTTCTACTCAAATAGTTTTCGTGTTTTTTTTTATTTTTTACTAAACCAAATCACCAGAAATACAGAACATCAACTTAACACTTTCAGTGTGAAAACTATTTTATTCGAACAACTTACTCGAGTAACCGACTCTATTCGTGTCGACTCGTACCGAAGTTTAACGAGTCAAGAAGAGTCGAATTGATCGTTTGCCTAGCAGTAAACTTGAGTAACTTGAATCGTTTTTATTTCGAGTATGCTTTTTTAATCGTTTGCGAATAATTGTGTAGTGTAGTGTTGCCAGATAGAGTGACTTTTGAGTCGCAGTGTGATTAGTGCTCGTGAAGAGCGACACACAAAATCGCCGCTAGTTGAACATGTTCATTGAGTAACTTTCAGTCGCCGTGCGACATTGTGATTTTTCAATCACTGTGATAAAATCACCGAAAGTGATTATTTTTTTGCCAACAGTAGTGTATAAAAAAAAATCGTTAATGTCGCCATTAATTATCAATATTTTTTATTTATTTTTAATAAATATTTCATCATTGCTGCAAAACCAAACCAAATCAAAACCAACCAAAAATATACATTTTTCACGCCTTTGAATATATTTCTTGGTTTTATATTTTTTTTTTTTTTTTTTTTTCAAGGCGCAAATAAATACAAATTCTGACGAAAAAAAAAAAAAAAAATATTTAGCAAAATATGCAGCAGCAAAAATATTTCAAGGTGGCCAATATTGATTTTGTCAATATTAATAAAAATAATTATTAACATCATCATCATCACTATTATCGTTATGATTGTATAATAAAGATGATGACGCTGATGTTGAGTGTGTGCTGCTTTTGCTGTTAGATATTTTAATTATCATTAAGAACAGCAGAAGAGTATTAAGCGTATTAACGCTTCAGCAGCAGCAGCAGCAGGAGAAGAATCAGCAGCTCCATCAAATTTCACAAACAAACAAAAAAAACAAAGTTTGGCAACTGAGTTAAGAGAGTAAATTAAGAAACGGCAACGACGATGATGATGACTGCTCACCTGATGACGTACAAATGCTTCTTCTTCATTTGACTACTTGTGTGTGTGTGTGTGTTTGTGTGTATCTTACAGATACTTAGCATTGCTCAAAAATCCACTACATAAGCTTATGCTGCTTAAATACTTTTACAGCTCTAAGATAGACAAAAAAACAACAAAAAACAACAAAAGATAGACAAAAACGAATTTGTAGAGACAAGAGCAAGGTGCAGGGTGCAAGGTGTATGTTTACGGCTGACTGTAGATGATGAAAGATATAAAAGATGATATTTTTCTGTGTATCTGTGTAGTACGTAGCTGTAAATGACAATAATGAGGCTGCTGCTGCTGCTGCTATTGCTACTGTTTCTCACTGAAACTCTAAAAAGAAATTATACTGTACTCCCCCCCCTCCCCTCCGCTCCCCTCCTTTCTTTCGATTGTCGTCAATGTGTCTTTCATCCATTTTCATTTCCATTTTAAATTCAAGCACACGGCTGATTGTGAGGCACGACAGTAATTAAATTCACTCAAATCGAAATTAATCACTTTTAATTGAATTGCGTTCTTAGTTGGCCATATTTAGATGAAATTGCTTTTGTCTGCGGCTATAACTGCTCGCCTGTCGCTGTCGTTGTTGTTGTTGTTAATCATTAGAATCATCAACATTTGCGCGTCATCGTCAGCGTCATTATGACATACTTATACATAATACATACATACTTAGGTATCTTTTACTTTATATACTCGTACAATATATTTTAATTTTCTTCGTCTTAATAATAAATTTAAAAGCATTTTGCTTTTGAAGTTAATTTGTTTCCATTTGAAAAGCTATTTAAGCAAAAGTTTTTCCTTTTCCTTTTTTACAAATAATAAAGTAGCGCATAAAAAATATTTAAATGTTCAAATATTTTCTTCTTCTTCTTCTATTATTCTATTATTTATTTAATATTTTAGCAAAAATACATTTATCTTCTGCAAATATAGCTTTTGAAGTTAAAAATAGCAAATTCATAAATGCAAAAAAAAAAAAATACAAATGAAAAAATTGAATTTAAATACAAATGAGTCTAATTGTTTAATAGAATATAAAATTTTATTATAAAAAAAAAAAATCAAAACAAAGAATTTTTTAATTGCACTCTACGCTGTCTGTTCTGAAAATTTAAATAAATGCACTCATTTCATATAATTTGCAATGAGTACACTCATTTCATTTTATTTATTTCAAATAAGTGCATTCATAATAATAATATTAAATAAAAATATTAAAAAACTTAAAACCAATTAATTTAAAAGCCATAAAATCTGATTTGATATAGCCCCTTCCGTCAGTCCGTCCGTCTGTCTGCGTTTTTCATGACAGCATATTACGTATACGCACTTTTGTTGCCTTTCTACGTTTGATTAGTTCTTTCTCAAGTTACTTTGAATTCGGAACTCATTACTCGACTATTTACGTTGTTTTATTTTTATTTATTTGCATACAATTATGAATCATTTTCATGTGGCTTTTTTTTTTTTATTATTTTACCTTTTTTTATTTTTTTATTACATTTTTTATTATTAATTTAATGACAAATAATACAAAACACAACAGAAATCTTATTGTCATCTGTTTGAAAAATATTTATAAAATGATTATGAATATGATTAAGTCTTTACTTAGCATGATGACTCATTGTCTGGGTTAACTTGTATAAATCGCAATATAATCTGTCATTTTTGTTAGATTTAATTCAATTGTTCCGATGCATGTAAGGATTCATTCATTCTTTTTTTTTTTTTTTTTTATTCAAATCTCAAATCTCATTGATTCTTTTGTCCTTTGGCTTCTATCGATGTGCATACACGGTATGTGCAAATTCAATGAATTCTTGTTAACATATTTTGTTGTTGTTGTGTGTTATTTCAAATAAAAAAATATATATATCGTATCTATGTATCTGTGTGAGGGCATACGTGTTTATTAAATCTATGCGCTACAACAACAACAACAGTTTGCCAGACAAAGAGTGTCACAAACAAAGCATGTAATCCGTAAAGCTTACGTTTTAATTTTTCGATGAATTTTCTCTCATTTTTTTTTTATTTTTTTTTTTTTTTTTTTGCAGAATTTTTTATGTTTTGCTGTTAAAATTTTTTCTTTCATTTTTTTGTTTTTGCTTTTTTGCTATGCTTGATTTAATGTTTAATGTAGCGTATATAATTGCAGCACATACTGAACTGAAACTGTACGAGTACGAGTACTATACTTGATGCGATTACTTTGTTTGTTCAGGTATTAAGTGACATTGTAAATCAATGTCGCGTTTGGTTATATTTGCAGAAAAAAAAAAAATAATAAAAAAATGAAATGAAAAAATCAACCGAAAAACTGTGAAAAAGCATTAAGAACAGAAAGCGTAACTGCATCTGCCATGAAGCTGCCAATTATTAGCTACAATTCAATTATGCGTAACATTTAGAATCGAATTAGATTTTTTTTTTTTTTTAATTTTGAATTTGAAGATCATTCAAGATGCATCTTACGAGATACGAAATACTTCACTCTAAGATACATTCACATTTTGTGTATCTTTAACTATTCACCACAGCGATAGAGTTGCATTATTTAATTAGCTAATTCTTTTGTTTATTTAAAACAATTACAAAATCAGATAAAATTGAGTAAACTGATAAGAATTTAATTATGGTTAAATACAGACAAATACATGCATAGTTAGCAAATAGGTAATTTGTATAAATAAACGCGAGTACATATGTACTATATGTATATAATTTGAGTATATAATGTGCTGCGCATTTGTATATTTATGTATAAGCATTTATTTATTTGCTTTTAAGCATCCAAATTTATTACATATGTAAATTGTATCTCATAGATACATTATAGCTGTTTGCGCAATCATTGACAAAAATTGCACATTAAGCAATTTATTTCCAATTAAAAATTACTTTTGTATGCAAAATTAAACAAACAAAAAAAAAAAACAAACCCGTTTTACAGCTCAACAATTTTCAAAAAAAAAAAAGAATAATAATTTAAATTATTATTTTTTAAATTTAAAATTACTTTTTTTTTTTTTTTTTAGAACTTTTGACATTTTCAATTGGCTACACGTGTAATCAGATAAATTAGTGACAAGTCTATAAAAAAATTTCAACAAGGAGTGACCCTTTTTTTAAACATATTTTTTTTCGGCCAATTTGAAATACACCAAAGTGTGGCACATGAAAACTTTCCGTATGTGAAAATCTATTTGTTTCGACTTTTTTTTTTTTTTTGGTTCGTTTTTTAGTTGAACCAGAAACACATCTACAAAATTTCATTGAAATCGGTTGAGTTGTCTCGGAAATATTTAATGAATTTCTGATCGATTTCAAGGGGACCACGCCCACCACAACATTTAGGGGTATAAAAAAATACACTATTCTAGGGCTGCTGTTAAAATATCTAAAAAATATATTTCTTTCTTGATAAACAACAACAAAAACAAATAAAGATTTTCAAAATAAACAAAAATTAAATTTAAAAAAAAAAACTTAAGTTATAACCCTCGCAAAGATACAAACGAATAGATACAATTTTGTGTGCGTGTGTACAGTTTTTTATATGAAAATAACAAAAACAACAAAAAACACAACAAAAACAAATTTTTTTTTTTTTTTGTAGTTGGCAAATTTGATATAATTAGATCGATGCATAAAATGCGATAAACTTACAAAAAAGAGAAAAACACAAACAAAAAAAAATAATAATAATAATAGCAAATCGAGCGAAACAATAAACTCGAAAGTTAACTAAAAGAAAAATGTAAAAACTTTAAAACTTCAGAATGGTTTCAACCAAATTGAGTGGAAAAGCGTAAATCAATTTTTTAGCGGCAAAAAATAACAACAAAAAAAATTAAACAAAGCAAAATCAAAAGTGAATAAGTTTAGTTTGCATATTTAAGCTGTCAACAGCAGCAATAACAACAACAACAACAACAAAAACAAATTCAATGGAATGCAACACAAAATAGCAAGCAGCACAGAGCGGAAAGGAACAGAAAGGAACGAAACGGAAGTAACGAAAGGAAGAGTAGTGAACGCGCTAACGTGAAAAGTGAAACGCCATGTTTATTTCATATTTGAACTGTGATAGTGACAGCAACGTTAACAGCAAGTAACAGCAACATCAATGTTAACGGAAGCAACAGCAACATAAACAGTTGCAACAGAGATAAAGATTTAGTTGGTGTCAAGCAGAACAGCAACAACAACAACAATCAAAATAATAGAGCGGAGCATAGAAGAGGCATTGTTAGTCACACATTAGCACCTGAAATACGTAAAAGCCGAAGTGGCAGTGGCAGTCACAGTTGTAATTGTGACAGTCACAGCCACAGTAGCAGTAACAGTGGCAGTGATTCACCACAAAGTGATACAATGTCTGTGGAACAATTATTGCATGCAGTACATGAGGAATTCGAAGCCGAAGGCGAAGATGAAGAAAATGATGATGCGAATGAGAAAGGCATAAATACTGCAAATATTTTGATTAATAAAGATTTCAATCAAAATACAATTACATTAGGAAAGACAACAAACTTATGCCGCTCAACGTCAAACTCATCCACATCCTCAACATCATCCTCAACGTCATCTTCAACGTCGTCAACATCAACATCCAATTCATCCGAAACATCCGAATCCGAACAAACTGAGGAGACATCTCAAACATCTTCCACAGCAGAGTATTTTTCTAGTCGAATGGCTTTAAATAGTCAAAGTCAAAATACAAATAAAACAAATAATCGAAATATAGGCGACGAAATAAACGAAACATCACAATTATTATTACATGCAATGCCGATGGCAATGTCCGGATTGGTCACTACAGAAACTGGAATTCCTGGAACATTGCGTCGTTCGCGACGCTCATCAATTGGCATGCAAAGACAAGCGGCATTTCGTCAACGAAAACTTGATTCACTTGGTACATGGCGTCGTAATCGGTGAGTAAGCGAAAAAAAAAGGAAAGAAAAATTGACTCGGAAAGGGTCTGAGTGCGTAGAAAACATTCAATTTGAACGCAACCAAGCTGAATTTAACTGAAAATTATTAACAATTCTAAAATTTGTTTTTTTCTTTCGTTATTTAATCTGCGAGTTGTGCAAATATTTTTGTTCAAATTTAGGCAAAATTTTAGTTCAAATTATTAAATTTCAAATTTTTGAATTTTAATTAGAAATGCAAGTCATCAATTTTTGAAGGGTGTTTTTTTTTCTGTGTAGGACAGATTTGTGGTCTTGCAACTGCATTTGTATGAAAAAAAAACTTTTATCCATGGCCCACGCTTACGCCTACGCCTACGGCCACGGCCAACGTAACCGAGTCAATCATTAATTGTAAATCGCATTGAATTTAAATCAAATTTTGGGTTTCGGATGTCATTCAAAAGCTGCGTTGTTGCACATGCAGCAAGCCAAGCCAGCCAGAAAGCCAGGCTAGCAAGCAGGCAGTAACCAGCCTGTCAGCCATTCAATTTACTAACATAGACTGTAAAAAAAAAGGAAAAAAAATGAATGTGAATCTGCTGTCCGCGAGGTTCAGTTGACGAGGTTTTACAGTTAGTTCAGCTTCGCTCGTTCGCACGTTCTTTTTTTGTTGCATGTTGGACATTCATTAGCATAATGAACATGAAAACATGCTAATTTAGAAACGTTGTCGGGCTCCAAGCTAAAAGTGACAACAACAACAATTACAGCAGCAGCCGGAGCAGGAGCAGAAGCAGCAACAACGTTGGTAGATGTCGCGTGTACCGCGTTGTGGCATTGTGGCAATAACGAATTATTGCAACATTTTTGACTTTAATGTTGCTCCTGATGTACCTGAAGACATACGACATACGAGATTATAACAACAACAACAATGATAATGATGATGATGAAATTAATGACGATGTCTCTACATGACATTTCGTCGACAACTGACAAAAATCCATCAGAGTTACTTCATAACACATAAATAAAGCGCTGTGTTTGAAGCTTGAAGCTTGTAAGCTGTCAGCGTTGAAAATTGTACGAAGTGTAAATTTTTCAGCAAATATGTACACACACACACACAGAGACACAGACACAAGCTGACAGATGAACAAAAAGATACAAATAGTTCCGAGCAGATACTACAAATGCACATGCAACACTAAAAGCCATGCCATGCTGTAGCCATGCATAGCGATCCATTAGCAACATACAAAATAAAAAAGACAAATTTTCGACATAACTACACACGTCATATGTGACGCCAGCAGGTGCCTGCCTGCTTCTTCTTGAATTTTGAATAAATTTTGAATATCTTAAAAAAAAAAATTTCTACTTTTTAAGATACTTTTTTTTTTTTTTGCGTTGGGGTTTTCTTCAAAATCTTTTTATATGAAATTCTTTTTCTGAAATATTTTTGCAACATTTTTTTTTATAAGTTTTACTCTTTTACAGCAGAACTGCAACTGGTAGCAACTCACGCCGTCCTATACGTATTGTACCCGATTGGACCGAAAATGCTGTACAAGGTGAACACTATTGGAAGCCGACATCCGCTTCCGGCGATCTTTGCTGTTTGAATGAGGAATGCATTGTAAGTAAATAAATTTCAAATTAGTTTTCATTGCAATTAATTGCAATACACAAGCTCAATTCATAAAAACAACAACAACCACATTGCAGGCATAGGCGAAATTGTAAAATAACAAAAATATTGCATTTTATTTTGGTTTCTGCATTAAATAAAGTTGTTGTGTATGGAACGAGTACAAAAATTGCCTGCAGCTTAAAAAAAGAAGAAGAAGAAGAAGAGAGACTGGAAGTCTGAAACGCAGACATAGATCCTTTTTTTTTTTCAATGTCTTTTATAAATATTCCAAACCGCTGAGTGCAATCTATTTCACAGTCAAGGCCTTTATATATACTTATGCATGGTATTATGGTACACGCATAACGCGCTAAAGTATGCTACAAGTGCGTACTTAGTAATGTATTTATTTTTGTGTGTAGGAACAACCCGACCAAACCCAACTAGCAACCGAACCAACCAACAAAACAGAAACAGAAATAGAAGCAATGAGGCTGAATTAATTCAATTACAAAGTTTACATGTGTAATTTATTTATTGCGTGTTTGCAACACATTCACAAACAGACAGACAGACATACGGACGGACGGACAGCCAGACATAGAGCAAATCAAAAAAAAAAAAATAAAATAAAATAGAGATACACAGAAACGCGCAGATACGCAAGTACGCTGATAAAAAAAATTACGCATGCAGCAAAATGCTGTGAAAAACTTTTTACACGAAACTTTGAAACGGCTACAAGGAGCAAAAAGAGTGTGAAGAGTGAAGGACGTTTGTGGAAGATCAGAAATAAAAAAAATAAAATGAAGTATGAGCAGCAAATGTGCTACAGTTTTTGTCTCATTCCAACTCTCTCACTCTTGCGTATTTGTTTTTTACATTTTTTGTTGCATACTTTTATGCATGTTTTTGAAATTATTAATTAAAATAATTCACAAAACTATTTCGGTTTTATCTAAGAACAGCGCAAAATTTTTTTTGATTGGGCTTTTTTTTTTAGTGGAAGTATTCGCAGTCTAAGATATTTATGGCATTGCCAGCAGCATATGCAAGCGTATCAAAACTTTGGTTTCGATTATAACTTTTTAATATAAATTCGTTTTTTTTTTTTTTTTTTTTTCTTTTGTCAAAATTCGCGTGCGTTCTATAAAAGAGCACAACATAATTTATTGGCAAAGTTTAACGCTTTCATCTTCATTAAATGGCAAAGTTGACGTAGCCGTGACAACTTAACTTGTCTAATGTTGCGCCTAAGTTTGGGTTACATTTTAGTTACTTTACTTTGCCTCAGTTTTGTTTAATTAAATATTTAATCCTTGAAGCCTCTGTAACGTTTTCACTTAGAAACTTCAAGCATTGCTTTACTCCTTTGATTGGCATACAACGTTCCTAGGTGTTAACGAAGTGGAAAAGTTACTCGAGTACATAAAAAAAAAAAAATGAAAATGAAAATAGGCTCAATTAAAACGAAAAGATAAAAGAAATCAGAGTAGTTATTTGACAGTATTTGAGCATTTAAGCATGCAATTTTATGCACATTTGGCCTCGTAAATTTAAGCGACTTAGACGCTTGCTTCCTCTGAACTAAAACAAATACTTTCTTTGAAGCTAAATAGTTTGGGAAAAACAAACTTATTACAGCTACAAACACAGATGACAGATGACAAACAGATCAAAAAGAGTCAAAGATGGCTGCTTCTGGCATTTGTCGCAGTTGTCAACACAACACAACAGGAATCAACTTATTTGTTGCACTGTAAATAAATGTGAGCATGAGTGCACTCTTTTTTGGTCTTAAGCCAGCCAGCCAGGCAGCAGCCAAGCAGCCAGCGGCCAAACAAGCAAACAGAATGCAATATATTTTTTTTTTTTTTTGATATGTAATCGCTTTGAGACTACTAAAAATCATTGCAGCGCAGCGCAGATAAAACTACGAAAAGACGGACAGACGGGCAGATGCAATGGCTTCCATTTAAAAGCTTATATCATAGACCCTATAAAGTAAAAAAATATACAACACGACGCGATGAAACGATCGAGCTATTTACGCACTTTAGTCCGTCTGTCCGTACGCCCTTCTGTCGTCTGTCCGTCTGTCCGCGTTAGTTTGTCTGTTTATTTCTAAGTTTTTCTTGGTAATGACTAACTTGATATTCAATATAGTTATACCTGCACCTACCTGTGGGCCAAAAAAGTATTCGTTAAAGTAAACTTGTGCATGTGTGTGTGTAGCAGATAGACTTTTAATACTTTTTATCGTCAAAATGCGTGCTTTTATCTAATTCAAATATGCCAATTTCTGTAAATGTCTGCATTGTGTGTCAAATGTTCATAAAATGCTTTCAAAGCGTTTAAAATCTTATAAAAAACGTTTAAGAATTGATAATAATAATCATAAAAATAATAATAATAAGGCTTTTGAGTGTAATCATGCCATATCTTTGCATGATTATATTCATTTAGCTAAACAAGTTAATAAATAAATTAAAAATTAATTAAATACAATACACAAAATTTTTCAAATTAATTTAACAATTTAATTAAAAGATTTTTATTCAAATAACTTTTTTTTTCTTCTGAAATATTACAGAAAAGTGGACAACGCATGAAGTGCTCCGCTTGCCAATTAATCGCGCATCAAAATTGTATACCAATGGTCAATGAGAAAAACACGCTGGCTTGTAAGCCGACTTATCGCGACGTTGGCATACGTCAGTACAGGGAGCAGACGATTACACATCATCATTGGGTGCATCGCAAGATGGAAAAGGGAAAATGCAAGCAATGCGGCAAGGTAAGTCTGAACTGAACGGAACGGAACTGAACGGAACGGAACTGTACTGAATTGAGTTAATCACCAAAAAGCCTTTTTCTTATTATGCCGCTTCAAAATTCAAAATGCTTTTTAATCGGTTTGCTGCAAATAATGAATTTTTAATAACTTCAGCTGTGATAATTCTTAACCTATTTTACTTAAGTGATTATCATTTTTTTGCGAGGTTTGCTTGAGAAGTCATAGATTAATTGATTAAAATGGTTGAAGCAGTGCATCAAAGATTTTAGAATCTTTTTGCTGTTCGAATGAATTAAGGAAAGACAGACAGACAGACAGACAGACCGACAGATTGACGTTTGGTAATGACAAGTTTAATTCGCAGTTCAGCAGTGTTGTTTTCTCTGAAGAAGATGAGGAGTTTAAGCACTACGCGGTGTCCGTCCGTCTGTCTGTCTGTTTTCTTTAAAGAATTCCAACAATTTTAAATTTCAAGAATTACACCTCGCATCGCGTGAGTTTGTCTTCATTGCGTGTACATTAAGTACAAATGTGTTTGTGTGTGTGTGTAAATGTGTATGGGTGTGTTTGCATTCATTTGTCTGACAACTTTTGTAAGTAGTTCGTAAGTAGTTTTTTTCTTTCACTTTTTATTTATTTTTTTATTTTATTTTTTTTTTTTTTTCAACAATTCTCTGCTTGCATTCATTTTAAGCGCATTTTGTGCGTTATCCATTTTCCATTTATTCTGTTGATTTCACCGTATGTGTGAGTGTGTGAGTGTGTGTGTGTGTGTGTTCCTTAACGATGTACTTGGCATCCACGTAATGGTCTGCATTATAGCGAAACTTCTGCCGAAATTGCAATATGAGTGCATTTGAGTGGGCGTACAATGGGCGTAAGCTTTTCTTGTATCTAGATACATAAATATCTGTATGCGATATGTGCGATGAAGTTTTTGTGCTCTGCGTACTGTATTGGGCGTGTTTGTAGCATCTTCAATGTAATGCATACATTTTTAGTGTACACGCGTGTAACTGAATTCGCCCACTGATTTTACTTGTTTTTTTTTTTTTTTTTTTTTTTTGTACTGCTTCATCTGTACGAAATGTGTTGTGCAGCCTAAAACTTGTAGATACATTTTTTTTTTCAATTATTTTGCTAAAGTTTCTCAGCTGGAATTTTGATAAAAAGTTCTCGAATAATATTTATTATTTAATTTATTAAATATATTCTTCTTCTTCTTCTTTTGATTTTCAGGCTGTACAAGGCAAACTCTTCGGTTCCAAGGAAATTGTAGCATTGTCCTGCGCCTGGTGTCATGAGGTGTATCACAACAAGGAAGCCTGCTTCAATCAAGCTAAAATCGGTGAAGAGTGTCGTTTGGGTAAGTTTAAAAAAAGACAGTATTTAACTTTAAACCGAAAAAAATAAATTTTAATTTAAGCAAGAAGTGTATCAAGTGTTTCGATATGAATTATTTTTTTTTTTTTTTACTTTATTTTATTTTATTTAACGATTAATTACGTGACGCACATGCAAATTAATTGCGGCACGTTAACTTAATTAAAATTTGTGTGGCATTCCGAAAGGTTTTTTCGTTTCCCAAAAGAACGCTTACATTCTTTTTTTGTCACAATTTTTTTTTTGGGTTTCTTTTCACTTAATTTATTCCGGTTAAAAACATTTCGGAGAAATGACAATTTGTCAAGTGCCGCAAAAGATTTTCTAAAAAAAAAGGTTACTAAAAATGGAAACTAATGAAATATGCAGCATAAAAATTGAAAAATTCTATGGAAATATAAAAAAAAAAAAAAAAAAAAACGGAAAATAAAATAAAGCAGTGAATGTGCTAAAATTATTTTTAAAAAATCCTTTTTTACGTTTATTTTTAGTTTTTGACACTTATTTTATAAATATAACTCATACGCCATGTGCTGTATTTTTTTTAAACTAAGCGAATGAAACGCATAAATGCAGAAAGACGGACGGACAGACAGACAGACATGCCTAAATCGACTCGTCTCGTCGTGCTGTGACAGATCGACATCGATGAACATGGCTGGCTGGTATAGGCCAATTTATTAACAAATTAAAATGCTAACAAGAAATAATTTAATTAAAATTCATATAAGTAAATTTATTGCAAATTTTAGATAATTTTCTTTTATAAAGAAAAAAAAAAAAGAAGAAATTATCATTGTGTGTGTGTGTGTGTGTGTGTCTGAAAGCCACATTCTGGCATTGGCATAGGCAAAGAAAGGGCATAATAAGCAATTATTTAGTTCATTAAACGAAAACCACATCAATTAGTTGCAAAATGTATGTCTATCTCTCTGTCCGTCTCTCTGTCCGTCTGTCTGCCTATTAACAAAGAAAGTGTAGCATAGCGTTTTTGTATTCTAAGTATTTTCTTTGTTAATATCTTAAAAAGAAAGTAAGCTAATAGAAAGGACGTTGCTGCTTCGGTTGCTGCTTTGGTTGATGTTGCTGCTGTTATTGTTGTTGTCCAACAACAGCAACAAAATTTCATTATTGTTAAAGTGTCTTCTTGTTAAGATACTTAAGCACAACATTAGCAACACAATAAAATCACACAAACAGACACACACACGCACTCACACAAACACTAGCATGCACATTGCTGTTTCCGTTTCCTGTGTAACGCTTTCCGCTTTTCACTTGAAATGTGTTATTTTTCTCTCCCTTTTCTCTCTCTCTTTATGAATGCTTCCTTCTATACGATTTATTTTTGCATATTTTTATGTTTTTTTCTTTTTTTAGCTGCGTTTTATATATATTTTTTTAATACACTACAGCAGCACATACATAGATCTCGCGAACTAAAGTATTTGATTTGAAGTCATATAACAATGTTTATCTGTCCGTCCGTCAGTCGGTCTATTTAAATACTCGTAAACTTCTGAATAATCCTATGGAATTCACTAATATCAACTTCTTTTTCGTAATCTTTAAGGGAACTAGCAAGTCTATCAAAAATATTGTTTGGATTTACTTTTCAACAGAAAAGAAGCACAAATCAGACAGACATTTTGTTTTTATGTAGGTTTTTTTTTTTTTTTGTATAATTCTTCCTAAAGATTTGAATTTTTTATTTTTAAAATTTATCTTCAGAAGGCGAAATACGCTGCAAGTAAGTCTTCCGCTCGGCAGGTAATTTTAAAGTACTTTCCTAATAGTTTTGGCAAAAAAAAAATCACTTTCGGTGTTTTTCTTTTAAAAATCACAGTGATACACTGCGACTAAAAGTAGTGATTGGTGATTTTCCTGTTCTTCAGTGAACAGTTGTGTTGTGTCTCGGTCTTCAATGAACAATAAAGCTGCTCAGTTGTCGGTGATTGGTAGCTCTATAGTTTCTTGCGTACTGTGATTTAATCACTGTTTGCAATCACTTCTTTTGCCAATATTACTCCTAGCCCACAATTCAAAATTTAAATGTCTTAAAAGCTGCTTAAATAAAGTAAAAGTAACAAACAAGCTCACAGACAGACAGACCGACAGATTAATACGTCTTTAATGTGTAAACAAAAAAAAAAAAAACATTTCAATTACAACTTTTTCAAGAACAAAGAATTTTACAATAAAGCTTTTCAGTTGAAATACAAAAGAAAAATTGTTGATAATTTTAATGGAAAACTTATAGCTTCACATCTGAATACGTTTGAATGAAAATTTGTTAGTGAAGCATGGAAATCATATTGCATATCGTATTTTATGTGAAATTTTATTTATGGTAACTATGCAGTTTGGAGAAATTTCCGATTTTCGATTTTTGATTTTCTGCTTTTTCATATTTTCATATTTTCCTTTTTATTTGTATTCACCGAAATTGTATTACCAACTCAGCTGAGGTTAGGTCAATAAAACTTTTGTGATGTGCGCTATCAGTAACGGAAAATGCATATTATGTGTGTGTGTGTATGTGTGTGTGAATGGCAAGCAATTTGTGTGGTATGCAACATCATTTATGTGTGTCTGTGTATCGGACTGTCTGTCTGTCTGTCTGTCTGTTTGTCTGTCTGGTCATGAGTTCGTTCGACAAGTAAACAAATCCCAAGGTTCTTTATGCTGATGCGATGTGTTCTGATGTGTTCTGATGTGTTCTGCTATGCTGTTCTGTGCAATGCTGTATTTGATGAAATTGATAATGATGTTTATGATGTTTTTGATATTGCTGCTGCATTGTTGTTGTTGTTGTTGTTGTTGTTGTTGCAGTTACAAATACGTTTGTCATTTTGGAGTATGTACGTATGATACCTAATCGTATACCTCTGGATAATGAATGGTTCTCTATGCTATTCATTCATACAGAATGCTGCTGCTGCTTTTAGGTATGCAATTTTGTCGATGACAACTTATGTGTGTCCGTTTGTACGTGTGTGTGTGTGTGTGGGTATAACCAAAGGAATTCATTATTGCTTATGCTTCTTCTATTTATGTTTCGTACTACAAAATTACATGTAGTACAAGTACTATGTCCGCACGTGCAGTTAGTGCAATGATAGATAATGATATGTGTGTGTGCATAGCTCATAGCTGCATTTGATCCTCATCAACGGTATGAACTGAACTGAAGTGAACTGAACTGAACTGAATGGAAGAAACTGATTTAACGAAATTGTATCTTTGTAGTTTTTTTTTTTTAATTGGTATTGCTAATTTTAGAATTTTTTTCACGATTTCCGGAACATGTACAATACTAAAAATCGTACGAAATTACTCAAAACGCAAATCGCAAGTCTAAACTCAATAAAAACGCGGAAAACTATGCGTTTTAAATTTATCTTGAGCTGATCTCCGCTTTTAATATGAAAGCGTTTACAGTGTTGCACCTGTCCAAAATGGCGGTCCATAGGCGGCAGGTATTGAGTATTGTTTTCATTCGACGCATGTCATGCACAGCGAATGCAGCTTCTCTGATGTAAAATTATGTCTACGGCGTTGCTTTTTCATATTTTTCATTGCAGTAAAATTGAAAATTGAACGAATGAATGAATGAGAGGAGGAAGAGGAATATGAATGGAATGTGTTGGGGAATTTAAGCGTGTTATTTTTGTTGTTGTTGTTGGATATTCGATTTTGTAGTGGCCCAAGTGTTATGCTTGCTTTGCATAGTTTGGCAACCAAAACGAGATTTGTTTTGTTGTTGGTTTCTTTTTTTTTTTGCCCCCTTTTCTTTTATTAAGTGCCTTCGGCCGATAATTGAGTACAGGAATAAACGAAATTGTCAAGTGAATGAGTAAACGAGTGAATAAGTGAGTGAGTGAGTGAGTGAGTGATTGAGGAGTGAATGAGTGATGATTCGTTTGCAAATTGTTTTTCTTTGTTCAATGAAATTTGAAATTATTTTCTTTAATATTTTTTTTTTTCTTTGAATACAAAAACAACAAATTTCAAAAATGTTTGAGAAAATGTTAAAAATTTCGAAACTTTTTTTTTTTTTATAAAATTTTATAAAAACGTTTGTTTTTCATTTTTTTGTATTGCAGGCAATTATGCGCCAATTATTGTGCCGCCATCATGGATTGTTAAGCTACCCAATAAGGGAAATTTTAAGTCATCGATACGCGTTAGTAACAAGAATGCGCCGAATAACGGTGCCAAGAAGAAGCAACCGACAAAACGCAATAAGGGCAAAGAGGAAAAGAAGGAACCGCGCGCATTCATTGTAAAACCGATACCATCACCGGAAGTCATACCGGTCATTGTTTTTATTAATCCAAAATCTGGTGGCAATCAGGGTGTAAAATTGCTTGGTAAATTTCAACATTTACTAAATCCGCGACAGGTATTCGATTTGACACAGGGTGGCCCTAGAATGGGGTAGGTTTTCGTTAGTAAGAAAAAAAACGTAATATTTTTAATAAAATGTTTTTTTTTTACGCGCACAGTTTGGAAATGTACCGCAAGGCACCAAATTTACGTGTGCTCGCTTGTGGCGGTGATGGCACCGTTGGTTGGATACTCTCCGTGCTCGATCAGTTAAATCCGCCAATAATACCGGCACCGGCTGTTGGTGTACTACCACTTGGCACCGGCAATGATCTCGCACGCGCGCTTGGCTGGGGTGGTGTAAGTTTTAAGCATTTTTACAAAAGATTTTTTACGAAAGATTTTTAACATTTTTTTTTTTTTTTTTTTGATCCACTTTAGGGCTATACTGATGAACCAGTTGGCAAGATATTACGTGAGATTGGCATGTCGCATTCACAGCTAATGGATCGTTGGCGTATTACGGTAACACCAAATGAGGATGTCACCGACGATCATGTTGATCGGAGCAAAATAAACGTGCCGCTAAATGTCATCAATAATTATTTTTCATTTGGCGTTGATGCACACATTGCACTGGAATTTCATGAGGCACGCGAAGCGCATCCGGAACGTTTTCAATTCACGTTTGCGCAATAAAATGTTTTACGGTCAAATGGGCGGCAAAGATCTTATATTGCGTCAATATCGCAATCTTTCGCAATGGGTCACCTTGGAATGCGATGGAGAGGATTTTACAAATAAGCTACGCGATGCTGGCTGTCATGCAGTACTATTTTTGAATATACCAAGGTTAATTTTATTTTAAATTAGGTTAATGGATAGCGGAATATCGTTATACGGTAAATTGTACATCATTTCAGCTATGGCGGAGGCACACATCCGTGGAATGATTCGTTTGGTGCAACAAAACCCACAACCGATGATGGACTAATTGAAGTTGTCGGACTGACAACCTATCAGCTACCCATGCTACAGGCTGGCTTACACGGCACTTGCATCTGTCAATGCCGTACGGCACGCATCATAACCAAGCGTACCATTCCGATGCAGGTGGACGGAGAGGCTTGTCGCGTCAAGCCGGCAACCATTGAAATCGAGTTACTGAATAAGGCACTAATGTTGTCTAAACGCAAACATGGACGTGGCGATGTGCAGTGAGTAGACTTAGAATTTTTTTTTTTTACTTTCATGCAACATTTTGTTGAGTGTATTGAGTGCGCACAGTGGTTTGAAATCGCAAAAAAAAATCGAGAAATCGAGAGAGAAAAATGTTTAAAATTAAACCATTGAACAGCTTTCCTGTATTTCAAACTATCCGGATTAATATTTCTAATTTCGAATTATTATCTTGTGAGGCTCGGACATATAATCGTAGCTAAATCGATTTACACCATTACGATTCCATTTTATGTCATTTCATTCCAATGTGCGTTCACATCCGCATTTATATTTAGACTCATGTAACAGACTCATTCAAACTTTAATGCCTTTTTAGTTAATTCAAAGGCAGCAGCAAATGATGACATTGTTGTGTGCCATCGGAAACAGTTTTAAGTGCTTCCATTTTATATTTTTTGCTTTTTTTTTTTTGCTTTTTTTTTATTGCTTCGAGTATATTTTCACATTTCAATGTTTTTTTTTTTTTTTTATTATTATTCGTTTTTTTTTTACGATATTTTGTTGCAACTTTGTGTACGCACTTCCGTCCATTTTGTCAGCATATGTATCCTTTCAGCGTTTAGTATACGTAAAGAGTTCTTGTTTATGTCCTTGCAATCTAGCAAATTGCATTTTTACGTTTATTTTTGCCATAGACTTGTGTGTGTGTTGTATTGCATCTTTATTGTTGCACAAATGAGACACACACACACACACACAAAGACGCCATCCAAATGAAAAGTGCGCAGCATATAAACTTTGGTGTTACACAAAATGATTTTTTTTCTTTTCATTTTGTTTTTTTTTTTTTACAATCTTAAACGAAACCATTATAATTTTATTGTATGTATTTTTTCGCTAAACCTTTCAGATACTTAAAAAATAAAATAATAAAAATTCCAAGATATATTTTAACTTGGAATGAAAAATTCATGCAATTTCTTTTCAAGTTGGAAAAATGTTTCTACACGAAATACTTTAAGACAAATTGTGTCTGAAAGCAATTCTTAGAAATGAGCGTTAAAAAAAATTGTATAAAATTTGTCTGTAGTTCTGCTTATAATTCGCAATTAGTTTATAAACTGATTTAATAAAATTAATTTTGTTATTTTAATTTTTTGTTAATTTCTTTCAGAGTAAATCCTTTGGAGAAACTACAATTGACTATTTTACGCGTTACTATGCAACAATATGAACAATATCACTACGACAAGGACATGCTACGCAAATTGGCAAATAAATTGGGCAAAATTGACATCGAATCGCAATGTGATCTGGAACATGTACGCAATTTATTAAATACTAAATTTGAGGAGTCGATCTCGTATCCGAAAGTATCACAGGATTGGTGTTTTATTGATTGTAAGTGTAACATTTTTTTTTTTTTTTTCTTATGATTATTATGATTATTTATGGTGTTTTTTCTTTTTCTTTTGCTTTTAGCATGCACTGCTGAGCATTATTTCCGCATTGATCGTGCACAGGAACATCTACATTATATCTGCGACATTGCTGTCGATGAGCTCTATATACTCGATCATGAAGCGGCTACAATGCCGCAAACGCCCGATCAGGAACGTTCTTTTGCTGCATTCTCACAACGTCAGGCACAGAATGAACGACGCATGGATCAGCCAGGTCGAGCGGTCAGCACCGGTACGCTTGAAATAGCTGAACAATTACCCTATTTCGATAGACGCATGTTTTTGCATCTACATTATCGCAAGAAACGCATTGAGATCTAAAAGCTTAAACAAAAAAAACAAAACAAAAATACAAAAAAAAAAAGAAAACCCAAAAAAAACCTAAGAATACCAAAAACAAAAAAATATTAAGCATGGATCATTTAAGCGTTACTCTGTCTCTTTCTATTCTATATTAAAAAAAAATCACACCTAACACGCACCAAATTAATAATAAAAAAAAAAAAATTTATAAAAAAAAAAACGAAATATTTTGAAATGCAAAAATCTTTCTTGTTCACCTTGCAACACCCACACAAAAATTTATTCTGCACGTAACTCTGTTCTGTTCTGTTCTATTCTGTTTTTTTTTTTTTTTTTTGTAAAACTTTTCCAACGGTGTTTGTCTCTGAGTTTATAAATAAATCAAATCCAAAAAAGAAATACGCACAATCAGAATACAGCTTAGTCCTTGCCGCCAGCATGTAAGTATGCATTAAACATTTAGAAATGTCTTATAAACTTAATACAAACAAAACAAAACAAATCTTTAATTCAACTTGCATCAATTAACAGCAAAGACTAAACCGTATTCCGATAGTTATTGTACAACACCAAACAACCAAACAAACAACCAACCAAACAACCAACTCTTCAATTAAATAAATAATAACCAAAAAATAACCATTTAACCAATCCAAAAACAAACAACATGCAACATTTTAAATTAATTAATTAACTAAACCAAAACTCAGACACACACAAAAAATTATAATTAAGAATTTCAAAAAACTCGATAATTATCGTAAAAAAAGGTTATCGCTGTAAACGATAACAGCGACGGGTAGGTTTTTTAATGCCAAACAAAAAATCGTTATAAAATAAAAATATAAATTCTTTTAATTTTCTTATTAATTTTTAAATTTGAAAAATTTCATTTTTTCTTTTACAATTTTTGAAACTTTTTATTTATTTATTATATTTTATTTTTTTTTTTTAATATTTTATGATTTTTTTTGCGCTGTATTTTTTATATTAACTTTTATTGTTTTTTTTTTTTTTTTTTTTTTTTGCTTAAACAAATTTAAAATTTTTATATAATTTATTGCATCAAAGATGACGATTTACAAATTGGCTCAAAGCCAATAAAAGTTTTTAAATGGAAGAGGTAAACATTATTTTATTTAATTTCCTCTTAAGCGTTTGGCATACATATTGCTATTGCATTCGCTCTCTCTTTGATGTATAGTAAAGCTTTTAAATCATTAATTTCAACGCGCTCGCTCTCTATCTCGCTTTCTCCTAAGAATCTTAAGTTCTCTCTTCTGGAAACTAATAAAATAGTTAATTCGATTGAAAAACAATGCAAATTAGCCGCAATTATTTTATTGCTAGAAACTTTCTTCAAACGCATTTTTTTATCTTTAAAAAATTTTACTTATTTTAAATAAAAATAAAAAAAAATTTCAAAAACGCATGCAGCAATAAAGATCGTTTATTCAGTTTTAACGAAGATGTTTTCGGTTATGGCTTCAGGTATTTTCTTTTTCTATTTTGTTTTTTTTTTAACACTTCTTTTACTTCACAACAAATGCAAAAATATATAATTTATGAATTAAAATTTTTTAATTAAAAAAAAAAAAAGGACATTTGTTGAAAGATTTTTTCAAATTTTTGCTTTAAAAAACTCAAATTATTTTCGAACATTTTTTTTTTTTATTTATTTCTTTTATATTTTCTTTTTTTTATATATTGTTATTTAATTGCATACCACAACAACAACAAACAACAACAAAATTTCAAAACTATAGCTCAATTCTGGAGCAAACTTCCGATGCCGTACTTCTAGCTGCGCAGAGCGGTGATCTGAATATGGTAGATTATTTTTTTTTCTTTTGCCAAAAATTGAAAAAAATATGAAAAAACAAAAAAATCGTAGACTTCTAAAAAAAATAATTTTCCTATATTTTATTTTATTTAATTATTATTTTTTTTTTTGTACATATTTAAAAAATTTCGGCGTAGCATGTCTGTATATATACTTGTACAATATATAAATATGTAGTTATGTGTTGTGTCTAGTTTTAAGTGAAATACAAATTTGTGAACTATCTTTATAATAAAAAAAATAAGTGTTTGGCTTTTTCTTTTTAGTTACGTGCATTACATGAACAAGGATACTCACTCCAATCAGTAAATAAAAATGGACAGACAGCATTACATTTTGCAGTCAAATATAATCATAAAGATATTGTTAAATATATTATTTCATGTGCTTCACGTCGTCTCATAAATATGGCCGACAAGGAGCGGTAAGCAAAAACCAAAACCAAAAAAAAAAAAAAAAACCAGGAAAAACAAACAAAATTTGAACCCCGAGAAAACTTTCCCAACAACAAGAAAAAAAATCAAAGAACAAAAACAACAAATGATTATGAAGAAAATATACCATATATAGTATATGAACCTATACAATACAATATATCTCTATACCATATACAATATATTATTATATGTGTGTATGTGTTTATGTGTATTAAAATGTAAAAAAAAACAAAAACGAAAAAAGAAAAAGTATAAAAATATATAATAACCAACACACTTCTCATCTCATCTTGAAACGCTTACGTTGCTGTAATACTGTTATACTGTTATACACAATGCACAGTGGTCAGACAGCATTGCATATTGCATCCGAACAGAGTCGTCGTGATATATGCGTTATGCTTGTCGCTGCTGGCGCTAATCTACAGGCACCTGATCTCAGCGGTAATACGCCTATGATGGTTGCATTCAATAAGAATGCAAATGAGATAGCAAGCTATTTGGAAAGTAAGATAAATACCTACAAAATATAAATATAAATATGTATAAATCAATAAAAGAAGTAATAATAGTAATAATAATAGTAATAATAATAATAATAATGATAATAATAATATATTTTTATGAGAGTAATATTATAGGTAATAGATTGCTTGTATATGTATATACAGTGGCAAAAAAAGAAATTTAAAAATAGTATGTACAGTTCTTGACACAACACAATTACAGTTTAGCACAGTTTTAAAGCGTGGTGAGTTACAGCTCATTTTTTTTTAACATTGACACGTGGTGAATTTTTAAAAACTTTTAAGATACATTTTTTTTTTAATAAATTCAAATTTTTTTCAAATTTTATACTCGTGAAATAAAAAAACTTTTACATAATAAACCGCACGAATTTCTTTTTGCATACCACTGTATATATTGTAGTATAGAACATAGAACAACAACAAGAACAACAAAAAAAAAACGCACAGCATAGTTTTAGGCGCGCTAGATAATGCTTCTACAAATAAAAAAAAACAAAACCAAACAAAACAAAACAAAATATATCGAAATGTGACTAATTTGCACTATAACTACTTCATTTCTTATTGCCTTACTACAAATTCTTATTGGATCAAATAATATAAATAATAAATATTTACCTAAAAAACAAAAATGCTGATGACAAACAAAAACAAACAAAATCAACAACAACAACAACAAAACCAACCTGACTTTATTGTAAATTAATTTTTATAATTGTACATTCCACAACTATTTACATATTTATTTATTTATATATATATATATTATATACATACATTAAAAAAAAATAACTATAATATCATTAATCATAAAATTTATAATAATAAAATAAAAATAAATATAAGGTCAAGAGCGTTTCATGCACCTAGAAGTGCAAGCAAGAATTTAAAAAAAAAAAGAAAATAAAATAAAAATTGAGAATTTAATTAAGACAAATTACATTTTAGTATGTAGCAGCAAGAATAAAGTTAAATCTTTATAGAAAAGGCATCATTTTAAGCTGAAAAAAGAACGAAGAAAAAAAAAACTAAATAAAATATTTGCAAAATCATTCAGAAAAATTAACTGAATTATATATAAAAAAAAATAAAAAATAAAAACAAAAACAAAAAACACTTTTCTCAAAGATAAAAAAAATACATACTTAAATAAAATATTTTTTTTTTTGGTAGTTTATAAGAAGTATAAAAAAAAAACATTTTTTTGCTTGAAAAATAAAAAGAAAAAATCTTTAATCATATTTAACAAAAATACTTAAAAATTTAAAATTAATGTAAACAAAATACTTGAAGAAGAAAATAAAAATAAAAAAAAAGTTTATGTATTTCATTTCGATGTGCTTTAGTTGTATAAGAAGAAGAAAAAAAACATTTACACTGAATATAAAATCTATACTTGAAAAAAAAGAAAATTAAAGTAAGAATATAATAATATAAAAAATAATAAGCAAACTAAAATTAAAAAAAAAAAAAAAATATTTTTGCTGCAATTTTAAGCGTTAAAAAAAATACAAATAATATTAAATCTTTCAAAATAATAAAATAAATTAAGAATTAATTGTGTATGTGTTGTTTTTTAATAATTATAAATAAAAAAAACACCATCAATGCAAATTTTTCTAAATAAATTAAAAGTGCAACCTAAACAAAAAAAAAATTAAATAAAAAACTTTGCAACATAAAAAAGAAAAAGATTAAAAAATCAAAATTAAATTAAAAATAAAGAAATCAAACCTTTAATGTGATATAAATGTGAAATGAATATGAAGCTAGTAATTATGTTATTGAAATGCATACCATATACCAGACCACAACATATAAAGTAACTACTTCATGGAATACACACACAAATAAATCTGTGTATTTGTATGTATTGGCGTGGTTGACAGTTTTGACGTTTGGACTTCGGTTTGGGTTTCTAATTAACTAAAACATAAATCTAAAAAAAAATCTAAAAAAAATTTAAAAATAAAAAATAAAAAAAATTTTTTTTTAATAAAACTTGAACTTGAAACTTTTTTTATTTTTTTTTTTTTTTTTTGTACATTTTTGTATATTTTGAGTTAAAATGTTTATTTAAAGTATAAATGCAAAAAAAAAATTAAGTACTTTCTCATAAATAAAATTTTCTGTTTTTAAATTTTTTGGTTGTTGGGGAATAGCAAATAACTTTTGAGACGCTGCTGTTGTGGTTTCTTTCTTTCTTTTTATTCATTTATTATTTTTTTTTTTTTTAATAATAAATCATTTGCATAAACACAAACATCATTAAATAAAAAATAATATAATATCCGTCCTCAGAGTTTTTTGTAAATACAAAAGAATGCAGACTGTAGTCGTTCAGACAATCTTTTACGGTTCGACATATAAAAATCATTCACATAACATTTCGTGTATTTCTGGGATGAGTAAAAACAGAAACAACCAAAAATTTTCATAAAGCCCTAAATTGATTCGTATGGCAGCTATCACCTTAAAATGGGGTTTGGGCTCAACCAAATTTTTTTGTTTGGGAAGTACCCAACCATTTCATACTATAGACAGCAGAATAGACGGACAGACGGACAGACGTACAGACTGGCATACAAAGATCGATTAATATAACACTTTTCACTTCGGATAATTCGACTGTTTATATTTTGTTTAATTGATTTTTTTCTTTAAACTTTATGCTGCGTGAAGCGGAAATTGTGGCCATCATTTTTTTTATATATAAAGTGTATGTATACCTTCAAGTATAATTAAAAATACTCGGTTCAGGTTTTTTTTTTTTTTTTTTTTTTTTTTTTTTTGAGAAATCAAAAATTTTTGCATTATACTAAAATTAAATAAAACTCAAAATATTTCAAAATCGTACGAAAATTCTCAATAATTATAAATTAAAATTAAAATTTGATATTATTGCACTTCAAAATAATAAAGAACAACGTCTTTTTTAATACAATAAAACTTAATATTTTACAAGAAAAATTTTGAAATTAAATTTAATTATAATAAAATAAATTAAAGCACAGAAAAAAAAAATAATAATTTATAAAAAAAAAAATAATAATATTGCACTACAAAATTTTGAGCTTATTTTAAATTGCACTAAAAAATAATAATTTCTCTTAAAAATTCTTCAAAAAAATACTTCAAACTAATTTTCCTTTAATGATTTTTTTTTTCTAAATTGAATGTTTAAATTTTCTATTTAATTTTCATTTTGAATACTCAAGAGCAACGATAAAAAAGTGAACAAAAAAAAATACAAAAGCTTTAATTCAAAACCAAAAAAAAAAAAAATACACAAATACACAAAATCTATGCGCAATCTTAAACAAAAAAAAAACTATCTTTAGCTATCTTAACTAAATTAAACTTAACTATCTAAACTATACTATATATTTTTCTACAAGCGAAATAAAAAAATAAATTATTTAAAAAATAAAATAAATAAATAAAACTTATACATACAATAACAAATAAAAAATTCTATGCATAAAAATGTTTTAAAAAAAATATAAAAGATTTTATTAATTAAAACAAATAAAAATTTAAATAAAAATTATAAACTAAGATGAGGTCAATTAAAACAAAAATATAATAATAAAAATATTTAAAAAACTAAGATTTTTTTTTTTCAAAAAAACTAAAAAATAATTTTAGAAATAATTAATAATAAGCAAAGAAATGACAAAAAAAAAAAATAAATTCAAAATTAAAACTAAAACTAAATTAATAAATAAAAAGAAATCAAACTATTTTGCAATAAATGAATGAATGACATTGCCAATGCTAAATAGTTTTAATTCTTTTAAAATAAAATTCTATGTTGGTAATACTGTTATGGACTTCAATAATAAAATTAAAATAAATTTACAAAAAAAAAAAAAAAGGTTTATAGCGTTTCCAACCGAAGAGCCCCTCTGGCAAATGAGAAATGTTATAAATTGAAAAGTACAACAAAACCTAAAAACAAAAGTGCACGTAAAATCTTAAGTAAAAACTCTAAAAATAAATCAAATAATATAACTAATAATTAAATAAATTAATAAATAAGTTGCAAAGCACTTAAAATAATAATAAAAATAAATCAACATTTTTGTACAGCTAAAGACAATCTAATAAAACAAATATAAATGAAACTATAAATATAAAAACAAGAAAAGAAACATTTCTTTTTTTTTTTATTTCAAAACTATTAAATTTTTGGCAAACCTTTTTTTTAATAATTTTTTTAATAATTTTTTTTCCCAATAAAAATTAAAATTGAAATTGTAGTTTAAGCAAAACAAAGGCAAAAAAAAATCTTGGAAAATGTCAAATGTATTTTAGGTACTACGAAAAGTCAAACGTGAAGTATATCACTAGTACGGAAAACAACTGGGTCCAAGTGCAGAAATAAAAAATAAAAGAATAAAAAAACTGATTTTTTTTTTCTTAAATATAACAAAAAATTGAAATGAAACAGAAGACAGAAAAGAATAAATAAGGATTAAGAAGAAAAAAATAATCGTATGTGTCGTATTTTTATGTGTGTATGCATTCATATCTATGTATGTGTTTATTGTATATTATAACCAAAACTACCTATATACTCGTATATATGTATATACATAACTGCTACAATATATAACACTTTTCAATACAATAGTATAACACTTTTAAAACAATATATACGTACAATTTTATCGCTTGTTAATGGGTTACACGACCAAACAAACAATATACAACTGTTCTACAACTGTTATACAACTGTTCTACAACTGTTATACAACTGTTATACAACAGTTACACAACTGTTATACAAATATTCAATATCTCGTTGTAGTTTTTAAATAAATGTCTTAAAAAGTTTTCAACAAAGCGACAAAACAAACAAACGAATAGACAACACAACAGTACAACAACAACAACAATAACAACAACAAAAACACCAGCAACTATTTTGAACCTAAATAAATACGATATACAATATACAAACATATACATAAATACGATACATACATATACATATGGACGTAATATCTTTATCTCTGTCTCTCTTTCTGTCTTTCTCTGTCTATGATAAATATCAAAGAAAACAAGTATGTACATTTATACTCAGCAAAGAACTTCGATGTATTGTCCAACTTAATTGAAACAAAACAAAACTTAATGATAATTTTAAAAATATATATTTATATACATAAACGTCTAATAACTATTAAAATAAATATTATTATTAAAACAAAAACAAAAAAAAACAAACAAAATATGTAACAGATTATTTTGCAAAACTTTTAAAATTAATTTTAAAAGCAAATTTTCAAACGATGCAAACAGAATAAAACATTTATAAAATGAATAATAAGAATATGAAACGCAAGTCTTATGATGCTTAGATATTAAGATGAATAAATATAAAACAAAAATATATACATTAAATAAAAAAAGAAACTTGTATTAAAAAATATTTATTTAAATATAAACATGCATGCATACATACATACATACATTAATGTCCTATCATCAAATATATTTGTGTATGTGTGTGTTTGTCTGTAATTTTAATTCGTAATTTAATTAAGTCAAAACAAACAAAAAAAAAGAAACTATATATTTCTATATTTTTTTTTTTTTTTTTTTTTTATTATGTTGTAAATTTTTATTTTTTAAGTTTATATTTAAATTTTATGCAAATAAATTATTTATAAAAACAAACAAAAAATAAGCATTTTTCTTTTCTTTAATTTATATATAATATTCATTTATCACTACATATTACATTTTTTTTATATACAATATTTTACTTACTTAACTTAATAAAAAAAAAAAAATTAAAACATTTTTGTACAAAAAAAAAAAAATTCTACGCAAGTCTGATGTTTTTTCTATTGCAATTGTAAATAAAAAAAATAGTATAACGAAACTAAATTTACACAAAAGTATTTATTAATTAAAAAAATTTATATACATTAGGAATTATTATTTAATTTTTTTTTTTTTTTTTAATTTAGTTTTTAAGTCATGTAAATAAATTAATTTTAAAAGACAAAATCAAACAAAGTATGATAATTGCACTGCAAGCACTGAGGAATTTGATTCAATTTTAATTAGCATTTAAAAAAAGAAACAAACAAAAAAAAAAACAAAACAAAATTAAATTTAATTATATATATAAAAAAAAAAAAAAAGAAAAGTAAAGATATTGTATAGCATATAAAGTCTATGAGAAAAAAAAAATATTCATTTAATTGTTGATGAAATGTTTTAAACTTAAATTTAATGAAAAATTGAAAATGAAAATGAAAATACATGCATATATATTGATGTTGTCTTAATTTAAAACAATGGAAAACAATTTATTTAATTAATCCGTAAATGTTTAATTTAAATTAAAGAATTAAAACTTAAATTGCAGCAAAAACACTAAACAACAAAAAAAAACAAAAATAATAATAATAATACAAAAAAATAATATCAGAAAACATAAAACCAAACCAAACCAAACAATTTAAGCCGATGTATGCTGAAGGGTCTTTTAATGTTGTGTTTTTAAATGTGTTACATTTAAATTTAATGGAAATATTTGTTTAATTGTTTAAAACCTAAGAAAACATACCAATTAAATTTAACAATTGAGAGACCCCTTTTCTATATGCACATATATGAATATACGAATCAGAATTACTTTACTAAAAAATTGAAGACGAAAGAATCGAAGAAAAAAAAAAACGAAACAAAAAGAAACAGAAAACCGAATCGATAACGATAACGATAACGATAACGATAGCTAAGGGCTCAATGAAAATAGAAAAGCAAAGTAGATTGCGGCACAGAAATATTGTATCTGAATTTAAAAATAAAAGTTAAAAATCTTTCAGATACATACCAGATGAAATGTATTTCTACCGCACTTTTCATACTCAAAAACCAAACAAACAAAAAAAAGAAAATCAAAAATTTTCAACCAAACTAAAAACGAAAACACTTCACAAGCATCTAAAAATCATTATTTTCGTATGTTTAAAAAAGGAGCCCCTAAAAAATAGTCGGCGAAATGCCACAGTGAAATCGTCTTTTTAATTTTTTTGAACCTCGTTTCTAGAAAAAAGTTTAAATACTTTTAGAATCTTGCATCTTAGTCATAAGTGCATTGTGATGCCTACAATAATTACGAAACGGCGCGGAAACTTCTTCATTATTATTTTTTTTTTTTTTTCGTTCAAAAATATATCGATAATTTTCCGATAAAAATAATCGATACTATTGATAAGAGCTGGGCACGGAACCAAATATTTGAACCCGATGTACACATTTTTTTCTAAACCCAATACTGTACATTCCGAACTGTTTTCAAAATTGTCACGTGGTTCCCATTGTGGGTTTCGACTTTTTCATCTTTTTTTCAATATATTACGAATATATTTTATATAGCGTGTATTCATACGCGTACATACAATATATTCTTGATCAGCATTACAAGCTGCGTCAAAGATTTTTGCCAGATTTTTAAACATATTATCTCGAAGGTTTCATAGAACCCTCCGGAGTTTACTAACGTCAAACCTTTTTTTTTTCATCTTCATTTTAAAGGTAAGCAAGCATACAAACCAAAATATTTGATATTTCACAACAGTTATTTTGCTTCAAAACTTAAGACCAACTCACGCAATTCTGTAATTTTTTACAATTGTTCCACGTCCATCTCTATATCGATATTATGTATGTATATCGATATTTGTGCCAGCTCTAATTGAAAATTTCCGACATTTCGGTTTCATTGCTGATTGCCGATAACTTTCCAAAGGCTCAAAAACTTTTTCGACTTTACTGAAAAAAACTTTTACATTATAAATTCATTCCAATCAGAAGAAGAAGAAGTTTAAGTAATGTTTAATATGTTTATGTGTGGTATTTCTGTAAAACTGTGTAAATTTTAAAAAGAAAACTAAAACATTTTACATAATTAATAAAGAAATGAATCTCACATGTCAACTTAAAAATATTTGCAGTTTTCATAGATTTTACATGTTTGAAACATTTTTTTTCAATACAGGGTGTTGTAATGTTTACAAACAAAATGTCTATTAAATTAGCTCTATATGTGAAGTGTCTAAAGCAAAATATACATACTACTACAAAAAAAAAAAAGTAAAAATAAAAAATATATTAAATGTACCTACAAACATAATCAATATTCAAAAATATAACTATTCAAGATGTCACGTTTTAATTGAAATAAAAAAAAAAAAAAAAAAAAAAAACAATATTATATACAATATTAAAACTTAAAATACAAAAAAATTGTGAAGTCCAAAACTAATAAATGTAATTGAAACAAAAAAAAAATATTAATTTCGGTAGAACCGAAGCTTAAATACACGTCACACCCAATATTTTGCAAAGTGATTGGGCAGGAATCAATGGGCCAAGGCAACACAAGCTCAGACATAATGTTGGGATTCATATAAGAAGCAGATGTGTTGCATCTTAAGCTAAAATACAAAAATAAAAATATTTATCATGAAAAGTAAAAACAAAAACAGGAAATTGAAGGTGAATTTTTATGATCCGATCCTCATCAAATTAGTAATATATACATATGTGTACTATATGTACATGGGGTTGACAGTAGGGGATTTTTTTTTCCTATTAAAACTGGAAAATGAACGATAGTTTTGTGTGGAATTCGTTCTTAACTCAATTCAAACTAAAAAAAGATCTTGAAAAAATAATTATGAACGAAAATGTGCGCGCTGTTTTGTATGAGCGCTGTGCCCAAAAATGGGCGTGGCACTTTTCATTTTTATATACAAAGTAATACTTGCCTAGAATAGCTTAAATATCGAATTTGAACAGACGACCAGACAGACGGACGGACATGGTTTAATCGATTTCTTAATCGTTACACTAAGTGTGACGTGTATAAAAAAATGAATATATACAAAAACTACACAAAAGGAAAAACAAAAAATTCTTTCGTATCCAAACCAAACCAAACAAACAAACAAATAAAAAAAAAATTATTTTTAAATTTAAATATTTAATTTCGAAAAACTAAATTAAAATTTGACATATTTAATTATTAAATATGTTGCTCTGGAAACTGATTATCACATTGTTCATTTCAATTTGGACTAAATTTAGACTTCTAAAATGTATCGAAAAACAAACAAAAAACAAAAAAACATACAAACAAACATAAATAAATAAATAAACATATATGTATATCAATTTTTTTGAAATTTAAAACTACAAAATGTGTTTTATTTTATTTTATTTGGTTTGGTGAATTTACTATTTTTGATTCTTCAATGAAAATTGAGAAGACTACAAATCTTGAATTTCATAATTCTTCTCGTTGTGGCTGATACATTCTGATCTCCGAATTCGACGTCTACTTACCGCGATCAAATCAAATCGGATCGGATATTTTTTATAAAAAAAAATATATATATACAGGGTGCTTCGTTTTGTGGCCCCCGATTACCCCTTTATTTATTTGGTTTCCATGCCATTCCTCTGGAACTTTTCTCTAGATACCAAAAATGGCCACCAACAGGTTTTTAGTTAATATCGCATCTTCTCTCAAATTACGATTAAAAGGATTTGATTCCTTATCAAAATTTTATAAGGATAGTCCCTCATATAAAGCAATAAATAATTTTGTCTGATTTTACTTTATACGATGTAACTTGCACATTATTACTCCGATTTGGTCAATCTTAGGCTTCACATGTTCGTAGTAGCATAACGACGCAGATAGGAGAAGGAAATACCTTTCAAATGATGTACAGAAGAGCTATCCGTTCTCGAGATTTCTAATAATAATTAAATAAAGACCCAAAATATCGGAATATATTTAGTTGCCATTTTTGGAATGTGCACCCAAAAATTCATGGAGAACTCTGATCCTGAGCTAAAGTCAAAATTTGTAAACCAGTTTTAATCCATGAAAAATTACCCTTGTTGGGATTACTGACATCACTGACGGCCATTAAAAAAAAAAAAAAAACTTAATAATTTACAAGCGAAGGACATTCACGATTGAACTGCGCGCAAAGCGGTTGTTTTTATGGATGTTTTTCTATTTTCATTTTTTAGTGCAATTTGAAACATGAGGGAACATTGCTTTCGATATACATAAATAGCGCAGAGGCCCAGCGGCAGCAGAGAGTGAGCGACGCTAACGGAACGGAACGGAACGACAGCGACAGCGACATAATCTTCCTCATCGAGCATTATGCATATAGAAGAAACTAATTTTCATTTTCATTTTCATTTTGATTTCATTTTTCCGTATCGCAAGAAAAAAAATGTTGGCAGTCTTTGCGAAAATTTCGAACGAAACGGTACGTTACAGTACGGCACGGTACGGACAGTTGGTTTGTTCGTGGCAATAATTCTAATTGTACTGACCAAAAGTGTAAACGACAACGGAACGACCAAACGGCGGTACGACAGCACGACGGAACGACATACATGTGCCCAGCGACACAGCCTGGCGACACAGATTGGCGAATGGGTTTCGTGATGCTTTGATGCGGCTGCTTGCATATTTTTAGAACGCAAAAAAAAAAAAAAAAATAAAAAAAAACAAGCTAAATGCTTATGAATATTTCCGTAGTTTTTGTATACGCGACAAGTGTTTAGGGCGTAATTTTTTTAGTTTCAATAAAATTTTTCTTCTTCTTCATAAACAAAAAGAAAAAGGAAAAAAATTCTAAAGTTGATCTGAAGCTGGAATGTATGCCAGGCGACTGCAAAAGCGCAACATAAAAAAATGCTCCGTGTAATCTGTTGCATGCTTTTTTTGGTGCTCCTAACGCTACCACATGGAACGCATGAATTTGGCTTTGGATTTGGTGGCGATGACGGTGATGGCGATGGCGACGATGAAGTTGCCACAAATACAAAAGATGATAACAGCAGAATGGTGGCAGCAGCAGCGGGCAAGGACGATGGCGAACGTACGCTGGCAAAGAGACGTAAAGTCGATACGAAATTTAAATTCCATAAAATCGAACGCATCTACATGGACGATTACGTGGAAGATGAGAATGATGCACGCGACGGAAATGGAAACGGAAATGGAAATGAAAACAGCGCAAACGATGAGGAAGTGGATGAAGAATATGAGGAAAACATGGCCGAATCTAGAGCGAATGCAGCCGAAGCCAAAGAAGATGCAGAAGATGTACGAAGTAGTCGAATAAATCGAGACGAAGAATTTCAATTTGAACGCGCGCACCGTGCACAAAAGGAACGTCGACGCACAAAGACCGCCAATGTGAATGGTGGCAGGGGCGAAGGCGGTGGCGGTAGCAGTCGTGAGCGAAGCACAACTGGCGCTGGTAGTCAATCCATGTTGCCGTCATTTCTAAGTAATCTTTTTGGCGGCGGCGGCGGCGCCGATGATAAAAAACAACAACAAAAAAAATCAAAAGAAATCGAAGCAGAAAATTCCAATAACATCATCGATTGGCTTAAATGGCTGGGAACGCGTCTGGGACGCATATCGAACGAACCAACGAAGCCAACGCCTGCAGCAACAGCTGCAGCTGTCGAACAAAATGGCAAAAGTTGGTGGTTAGACTATTTAAATCGTTGGCCATTCAATAGCATCTTTCCAATTGGACAGACAGCGAAACCCATCAGCATGCCACGACGCAGCGGCAGCAGCAGTCGACGCAATGATGCCGACGATGCACAGCAACGTGAAATGCCAGCGCCAGCGCAAATGAGTCAGGAGCATTTTGAATCATTGTTGCATACATTACCCGGTTTTGTGGCAAATCCGGCGCATGTTGAGCAACTGGAATGCCGTCAACAATTGCAAATCTTTCAGCGCCAATTGCGCGCACACAAACTCTGGACGCTGCAAAGTAAGTGCATGTGGCGACAAAGACGACGACGACGATGACGATTCAATCAATTTCATTTCCGTTTCATTCGTTTCATTTCATTTTAGTGCTCGATGCCACCGGAAAGCTTAGCACTGGCGTGCTGCGTGGCAATATCAATCAATTTGGCGATTTTGAGCTTTGCACACAGCTGCGCACATTGGTCAAAGTGACGCCGGAGATACCGATGCGCATACGCGGCAAATATTGTTTAGCGCACATCGAAACGCAAACGGATACGCCGGGTCTAAAGGTGCCACTGCACTTGGCACACGGCCGTGGTCTCTGGAACGGGCATCTGGGCAATGTAAGTATTTCAAAACAACAACGCCAACACCAAAAATTTTGCTTTTTTATGCCTTTTAGCCCAGCCACTTTGTGCCTCGTTACACCGTTGCCAATTGGGGCATCTGCATACCGCACGCCTGTTCTGCTGATGTGGTACGTGACATGCTCGAAACAAATTTACGTCCGTACAATGCTACGGGCATTGAAATTCATATTGAGGTGCAGGATGACGACTGCACCGTGCGACAGAGTACGCGTTGGCTTAAATTACTCAAGAAGGACAGCAAGTTTGCGGCTAGCATGTAATCCTGAACTGAATCCATTCTTATTAAGATCGAAAATATTTTTTATTGGAATAATTTCAGCTTTTGCATGTGCACAATTTTATTGCTTTGCATTGTTGCATTGCTTTGGGAGCATTGGGCTTGGATAACAGCGCTGCAGCAACGTTTGCAAAAGCGTGAATCAGCGGACGCGGCCAGTAATGCTGCCGCTGCCGCTACCGCTACAGCTGCAAGTGACGCAGACAATGACGCTAATGCAGCAACAGTGGAAAGTGCAAGTGCCGAAAAGTCTGAGTCTGAAGCCGGAGACGTGATCGCAAACGCACAAAAAGATGACGCAGAAGATACAGCCACACCTAGCAGCAGCAGCCCAGCCGAAGCGAATGCAGCGATAATTGACGCAACTTCGCCGGTTGATGGTGATGAAAACGAAATCGAAAAAATAAATAAAATTAAGATTTTCAATTAAATTCTTAAACTTTGCTATTTGCAGTGAATAGCTCCTTCAAGCTGCTCTGCGTGGAGCTGTTGCGTTCATTTTCGCCGCAACGTTCGCTGCACACGCTACTCTCGCATGATGTTGACGCCATTGAAATGCACTTGGAACTGGACTTTCCGATATTTCACGTACTCAAATTGGGTTCAACATTTTTACTTTACATTTGTCTCAAGTATCTCATGATCGGCCACTTGCCGGTGGCGAATCGTGATACGCTTGTGCGCGCTGCTGATCAACCGTTGAGCGTACTCTTTCGTGCGCCGCTCATCTATAGCGATATTTTATTGTTGCTGAGCGGATTTCTGTCCGCATCGCAACTGTCCGTGGAAATGGAACAGCGTGGCTATATACAATTGCTGAAGCGTGTTGCGACGAAGGCGACACGCTATTTGCCGGCTATGTATGTCGTTTTATGCTTTCAGACATGGATATTGCCGCATTTGGGCGCCGGACCGCTCTGGAATACGTTGGTGGGCGAGAATGCGCGTCTATGCGAACAGCAAATGTGGCGCAATGCATTTAGTGTGCAAAATGCGATTGATTTTGAGGAGACGGTTTGTATTTGATATTTCTATTTACTTTTGTTGTTGCAATCCCAAGAGTATCGCCTTCTATTTTTGGGTTGACAGTGTTCACCGCTAACGGTACAATTGGCGCTGGATGTGCAATTGTATCTGCTGGGTCCGCTTATCGTTTGGCTGTACTACACCGATGCGGATGCTGCTTTCTTTACTTTTGGTGCGGTGCAACTCATGTCGGTGGCAGCACGTTTTGCGCGCACCAATCGTGAACATCTTTCGCTGACGCTATTCCATGGCATGAAGTAAGTTTGCCTAATCGCTCTCTCTCTCTCACACACATTCATTCGTGTCATTCGCTCACAGCATCAGCAAATTCTATCGCACTGCCAACATGATCTACGCTTCCCCAATTGGACGTGCCACACCCTATCTGCTGGGCATTGGCGCTGGTCTATTCTATCGCAGCGAACATGATGCACTACCATTCGCCGGACAATATATACCACTGGGTTGGCTTATTTCTGCGCTTAGCATTGCTTGGTGTTTTTGGTCGCCGTCTGCTGGCATGCGTACCGATTTCATTTATGCCGCCGGCGATGCTGCCGCCTATGCTGCCTGGAGTCCATTAATACTCGGCTTAGCGCTCTGCTGGTGCATTTTAATGTTTCCACGTGGCGAGAATTCCATTTTACGATTTCTCAGCAGTTCACGTCCAATGTTAGTGCTCTCGCGTATCGCTTTTCCGATGCAGCTTTCGATGTACGCCATTGTGCTCTGGAATACCGCAACCGTCAAGGATTCGTTTAAATATCAAATGTCCGATTTGATAAATTTACAAGAATTGGGCAGCATACTACTCTGCGGTGCGCTGCTTGCAGTTCTCGTCGATATACCTTCACAGCGTGTACGACGTTTGCTAATCGAAAGAATTTTCATGGAACGTGTAGCGCCGGAGGCTGGAGAGGAAGAGCTAACAGCGGGCACCGAACCATCTGAGGGTGAACAGTCGGAGGCAATTAGTGAACATGTTACATCGGATACACCGGAACCGCCAGATACAATTTGGGCATCCGATGCAGAGGAAGAAGAACAGAAATATATCTCAAGACGTCGTAGCTCTGTGTTGAATGACTTGCAGCAAAATAATAAAAACGAAAATGAGAAAATAAATAAAGAAGCAGCTGAAAAGAAGCAAGAAGCAAAGGAAGTAATCGAAGCAGCTGCAGCTGCAGTGGAGGAGGAAGAAGAAGAGGAAGATACTGAAATCGATGAAGAGGATGAAGTGAAAAAACGTCCGGCAACACCACCACCACCGCCAGCTCCGAAAAAGGAGAAAACGCCACCACCACCACCGGCAGCAGCAGTAGCGCCACCAACGCGTCGACGACGTCCTACAAGCGATAGTTAGATAGAAAAAGTCAAATTAGCAAATTAGCTGCCAAGCAACCTTCAAAGAAAACGGATCCTACATAACTGATAGCGCCGTAGCTATGTACGAGTACATCGCGAACGCAAATATTTATGAGTAAAGAACAATTAAGACATGAAAAGTAACAGACTTAAGTTAAAGCATTAATCACACGCATACACATAAACACTTTCCTGAATTCCATGTAAAAAAACAGACAACTGATTCCAATATCGATACTAAAACCGATACATGTGCTACGCTACTCTTAAAATGATACTCAAATAATTAAAATCGATACCAACACTAAAACGAATACCAATATCGATTTTTAAACTGATAACGATATTGATACTTTTACTAAAACCGATACCAACACTGATACTAACAACGACATAAATCGATACCCATACCGACATAAATCCAGCACCGATACCGAACTAAAAACTATATCAATAACGATACTAAATTCGATACTCAACAAACAATATTTTCATATTCATATGCCTCGAAATCAAGAGTTGAGTATTGCCTTAAAAAAGTTAGCAAAATAAAACAAATTCAAACGATTTTTTGTATTAAAAAAAATTATTTTATATTTATTTAAAAGTATAAAAAATTATTATTATTATTATTTTTTTATATATTTTATATTCCAAAACCGTTACACAAAAGTCTTCTCATACACATGTATACACACACATATACACATACATTTTACATACATACATATATAGTAACTGCATACATACATATTTATATTAATATTTATAAACTTGCTTGATTTTGGTAAGAACAAAAAAAAAAAAAAAATTATTTATTAAAATAAAACAGAACAAAAAAAAAATTTTTTTCACTAATTTTATGTGGCAAGTGGCTTTGTATAACAAACAAAAACAAAAAATAATAATAAAAAAAATAAAATAAAAATATCTTAAAATGAAAAAGGAAGTTAAAAAAAAAAGTATAAAAACTAGACGACTATCACAATACACTACACTTTCGTGCAAAGCTTATTTTACAAAAACGACAACATTACGCAACCTGTTCCTCGGATGTGCTTGGCGTATCTTTGCCAGCATTTTGCGTGCGACTACCGTGCGCATCCTTTCGTGCAAAACTACGCAAAAGTATGCGCTCCAATGCATGTATTGGTGACTCAAAGAGCAAACAGAGTACAATCGCTAACAGAAAAGTGTTGAGCATATGACTAAAGACATCGTTTAACAGCGCAAGGAAACCCATATAATGGGGCTGACGTATGCTTGCCATGTGATATAGTTCAACGATGCCATTGGCCAGATAGGCACAGTAGGTGAGACGGCTAATTGGCGCAAAGAAACGCGTACTCAGCACACGCTGCAGCCAACCGGCATGACCTGTGGTAGCGGCTAGAACAAGCCAACCAACAGATAAATTCCAACCAAGTTTATGAAAGCCAGCATAGAGACTACTTTCGATGAGCGTATATGGGGCAACATAGAAACGTGTAACGCCGTACATGGAAGCAATGCCAATGAACACGGAAAATAGCCAACTGAGACGTACAAGCGATTTGGGTAATTTAATGCTAAGAAAAAATAAAAATATTAAAATAAATAAAAACATTTTTTATATCGTATATGTCTAACCTCTTCTCCTGCATGAGATGCACTAAATAGCCCACCAACAGTCCAATAACATAGGCAGAGGCACGCATATGCGTTTTTATGTAGGAGCTTATGTAAAAATAATTACTTCCCAAATCGTAAAGTTCGCTGTAAATTTTAAAGAATTAATTTTAAAAGAAAATAGATTTTTTTTTTTTTTTTTTGTTGCATTGAAAACTTACTCAGCATAAATCATTAGCGTCGGATCCGATTTTGTTGCATATGTGACAACGAAGGGTATTAAGGCGGTTAGTGCAACCAACGCAAGCAGCAAACGTAAACCAATGCGTCGCGATTTGTAGAGCAAATATATAAAAATCGGCGCTACGAAGAATAATTGGGTGTCCACCGATAAATACCACGATTGAAACATGCACTTTTAATGTAAAATTAAAAAAAAAAAAAAAATTATTAATGATGAATATGAATTTTTTTTAAGAGAGATTTCGAAAATGTATTTAAATAAATGAATAACGGCGAAAAGCACAATGAGTACACAGTGTGTAAAACTGAATGAGTGCGAGTAAAAAGGAGTGAATACAAAGCAGTTTGCTTTATAGATTAATTTTTTTTTTTTTTTATTTCTGATTTTTAAAATAAATGAAAGGCATTTCAAAAGTTTTTTGAAAGTTTTTTTTTATGTAATATGCAAATAAACATAAGTGCAAAAGAGACAGCAATCAATATGGCTGCCGATGACTGATAACAGTATTTCTTACCAATTTATTTGTATTTATATAATTATTTATATAAAGTATATTTAGCCACCACGATGACTGACAGCGTTCCTGTTCCAGTCCAATGCGTTGCGGCCAAATGGGACCGCTGCCAATATGCGGAAACCATGTCATATAGAAACCAATGATAGCCATATAAGCCGGCGTCAGACGTATATAACGTGCAACATAGAGCACCATAACATTCAGTTTGCCACGACGACGTTCGAGCTCAATTAGCAGAATGCGACAGAACAAGAAACCGCTGAGCAACAGAAAAGTATCGACGAATAGCAGCGAATTGGTCAGAAAAAGAGAATGTCGGCATGCGAAGTTGCTGCAATCGGAATTACAATTGCAGAAAAGGCATGATTAGTTTTTTTTTTTTTTTTTGGTTTTTGGTTTTTCTTTTACGCTTCGCTAACTATATGCAGCGAAAGACAGACAGACAGACAGACGGACATACTGACCGAACGACTGACTTACCTCATTGACGAATTTCGAATTGTACATGGGTCCGCCGAGTATAAAGGAGAGCGCATGACCAGTCAATATGAGCAGCATTGCAAGCGCTTTAATGCCATTTATAGAATTTAGACCAAGCTGATCTTTGCTCGCTTGAAATAATTTCTTAATATTTTCTGTGCCAAAAAAAAAAAAAAAAAAAAAAATGTTTTGTTTGTGTTTGGGAAATAGTTGACATTTTTTTTTTTTTTTTTTAATATTTACCAATTACAGAGAAGGATAGCAACGCCATAACAAGCGTTTCATTGCGTACCGCAGATGTCTTAACGCAATTCGTTTTGCACTCATTTGCCGCAATCCAGAGTAAATAGCAATGATAAAATGTACTCAACACAGCCAAAAGCATAAAAAAGCAAAGAATGCAACTGAAATGATTTTCAAAAAAAAAAATTTTTTAAATTGTTTTACGAAATAAATTTGAATAAAAAAAAATACAAAACTTACGCATAAATAAACATTGTCTTGGTTATATGCAGCTCATTCGATGCCTGTGTTTGGCAAATTGGTTCATAATTCGTATTTATTTATTGGCTTCACTCAAAACTTGACGTTGCAGCCAAACGCTTAAGTGCGCCGCAATATCAGAGCCATCGCAACTCGTTGGCACGCATGCGCCCCAATGCGCTGTTCTAATTGGCTGCAAACGAAACAAATAAAATAAAATATCGTAAATCGATTAGTTTGGCCATTATTTAACGAGGTTTATGATATGCAATATTTATTTTTTCTTTTATTTTATTTCATTTCATTTTATTTTTATTGTTATCGAATAAAAAATACAATAGTTGTGTGTGCATTTTAATTAGAAATTTCCATTTGTTGACCTTCAATTACGTTTGATAAACCTTTTTATTTTTATTTTTATTTTATTTTTTTTTTTTTTTGTAATTCTTAAAATGTAATTTTACTCGATATTCAATTTGTTTAACAATTAGCGATAATATACAATATATTGTACAAGTAGGCATGTAACTGCATTGATAAACCGAAATGGATTAAACTTTTAAGGTCTGCACAGTGTATCTGTAAAGTATTTGCTGTATCGTTCAAATTAAAATAAAATATTTAAATTATTTTTATAGGCCAGTGTTGGGCATACACAATCTGTTATAACGTTCAGTTTGGTGTTGTAACAATAGCAATGATAGCGATAGCACTTTTGGGCCCCACAATCGTGTTCAGCGCACAAAAATACACCGGAAATAAGTCTCATATCAAATTTAATTTAAGAGTAAATACAACCAAAAAAAACTATTCTTGTGGGGGCACTTTTCGACTCTGGAATCGTATTAAGCGCACAAAAATACCCTGAGTTATTATTAATTTTGTACAACTAATTTTATGACAGACGTTTGCACAAATGTTTTCGTTTTTTATAAATGAAAACCATTACAACGCGTTTGCGCGTTTTTAACATTTTTGTGCTTTGAATATTAAAAATTTATTTTTTTTTTTTTTTAATTAAACAATAAAAACGACAAAACAACGCCAAATGCTCATGAAAATGTTGGCAGTTGTATATGAATTTTTTTTTTTTTTTTTTTGAACGCACATTTTGCATACAAAGTGATTCAGCAATTGGCGATTATGGCGAATGTCTGCCATCTGCAATTAACCAAAACCATAACCAAAACTCACCTGCGTTTGCGTTAATATTGCGGAACGTGAATTAATATCATGTACCGTTAAACCCTCAACGATGACATCGACCAAACAATATTTGGCACGTACATATGGAATATCGGACGAGGTCAGGTCACTGAACCGTTGTCGCTGATCGAGACACTGGTCATAGTGTCCGAATTGATGTAGGACAGCGCTTTCAATGCCAATTGCCGATTTAACCGTTGCATCGTACACTGAAAAAAAAAAATAAATAAAGGAAAAAATTAAAAAGAATTTAATAGAAATAATTAAGGCATTCTTTCTCAACGGCAGACCTCTCTTTTCCCATAGAATATTATTTGACTCAAATTGTGGGTAGAGGGGTCTCACGTTGAAAAAGAGTACCATATATATCAACTATAAAATACTTCTCGAAATACATATCTCGTTATAGCTCGTGCGTTTCCTGACACTTGACACTCTTTGAGAGTTGTTTAAATATTTATTTTTTTGATTGTATTACATTCTAGTATTTGAGTATCTTGAAGCTTGTTTTTTTAAGATAAAAAGTTATATAGTACATATATCGTACAATTGAAAGTCTAAACGGAAATGATATGCAAATACAAGATCGAATAGAACCAAAATGATTAAATGTATTTTAAAAAGCAAATCTTAAGCTTAAAACGTTTGACAAAAAATATCATCCATATAAGATTTTGCACATAGAAAAACACTAAAATTGAAATAGTTTAAAAGTCTTATAGTGTAGGTTTAAGGTTTGGTCGAGAAAAGCGAAACCGCATAATTAGCATATAGGGACATACCCAAAATCTGTGCCAATTACGAACCGATTTTTATTTTTTAATCGGTTTTGGAAAGCATAAACTTAGAACTTTAAACATTTAATATGTTAGCGGTGCGTATTTTCAAGCCAAATGAATTTTTTTTAAGACTTTCCGCAACGTAATTTTCTATTTTGACGTAGAGTTCATAAAACTCTTCTTTTATCTTCTTCATTATTATAATTCAATAAACCCTTTGATTTTTGCTTAAATTGTAGCGTACTAATGAGTTAATTCAAAGCCAGGAAGCGGCTAACCGATCAAACCCGTTGACACCTTTGACAATTTTAATTGATTGTTCAATAAATTACCATAATCAATATGTATAGCGAATATTCTCGAAGCATTATATTTATTATGCATTACTATTATTTTTTTTTTTTTTTTTTTACAGACTTGTTTACAGCGTAGTCAGCTAGTCAGTTTTTTGTTTATTTATTTATTTTTTATTTTTTATTTTTTATTTTTTATTGAGCATGCTTAACCTTTAAAGAACGCTCGCTGGCGTGTGTCTATTTTGTAATAAGTTTTCAGAAAAGACAATGGAAGCAATTAGAAATATTTTAAAAATAATAATTAACACCAATAATGAATGTGATCTAAACTGATCCATTTGATCCATTTAACGAAACCGCAAATTTGTTTAATTTATTAAAAGAAATTAAAAAAAATTATTCAAATAAGAACAAAGCAAGCAGGTTGACAATTATCGTAATTCACCTAAAGGCGTACGACTTATTTACGTTCTTAGCATACTCGTACTTGTTTTCTAGTTACCGGATTGTCAATATACAGACGGACGGACGGACGGACATAGTGTAGATACATATCGTATACGAGTATGACGACGAGTGTATTTGTACACTTTTAAACTAAACATAAGACTAAGTTTTTCCTCAAATGCATTTTAACTTGTTGTGATTCTATTTGTACGAGTAAATATGTATTTGATGTAAACCAATAAAAAAAACAATGTTGTACTTTTCCTTTTTAGCTTTGTAAATGCAAATAGAATTTTTGTTTTCTTTAGTTACTAAGTAGCTTTTTTATAAATGTTATAATATTATCTAACTATAAATTTATTATAGGGGGGGGGCGGTGACGCAGGCCCAGTTGTGACTTTTTCGACCTAAAAAGTTATCCTGAAAATTTGTTCCAAAATTTTTGAGTAACTCAATAAACATACTTTCTTTGGAGAAAAGTTGCGTTTGGTTAATAGTTAAATGTTAAACTTCTTAATTTTTCATTGAAATTACTGAAATGAAAAATTAAAAAGAAAAAAAAAACCCCCGCCAAACCCCCCCCCCCCCACTCGATCGCTTTTACTAAGGCATTCTATTTGATTTAGTTGAATGATTAATATGCAAACGGACGGACGGACATACATAGTTATAGTAAATATTTTGTTGTTTTAATTACGAAAAGTTGACAAAAAAACAAAAGGGGTACGTTCAAATACTTTGAGTTCAAACTACTCATAAATGGTGCATTATAAAGTATCTACATATTTTTCCAAAATTGATGGTTTACAGTTTCTATAAGTGACGAGCTCATAAGGCATACGGACAGACAGACAGGTAAACAGACAGATTTTGAAGCAGTTGCCAACCAAATTTGTATCTGTCCCAGAATTAAAGCAAGACTTGCCATCAAGTGCTGGCAACCCTAACAAAATTCTTTCGCATTCTATCGTGTAACGCTTCATTTCTACTTGCCCTAAACTTTTCAGCTGTCAATTTGTTATTTTTTAGGGTTGCCAGCATTTTATTGAAAATCTTTCGATAATTCTGGGACACTCTTTATAATCAGTTGGAATTTAAATCTGAACGGATCAGCTTAAAACCAAACTGAAGAACTCCAGAACCTTTGCGAAATTCTTTAAATTAAATTTAAAAAGGAAGCACCCAAATTTTCCACTCTAAATAATTTTTTATTGATGAAATTCATACTTAAACTATTTGCTTAAACCAAAATTTCATAATAAATTATTTAATAAAAAAATATTTTAATAATCTTAATCTAAGCGATTAAATGTCACTTAAATGCAATTGATCGTCATTGTTGTTGTTGTTGTTGATGTTGTTGACGTCGAATTAAAGAATTTTAGATGAATGAAGCTGCTGCTGCCGCTTTCGTAATTTTTTACTTGTTATGCGAATAGGCGAGTGTCTCCAAACGGAAAAATTACAACACAAGACAACAACAACAACAACATTATTAAGTCAATTAAATCAACAGCAACTGACTAACTAAATAAAAGCAAAAACAAAAAACAAGTTTTCCAACATTCATTCTAAATCAAACAAAAACAAAAACAAACAAACAAAACAGCAAAACTGTCGGCTAAGTCTAGTCTGCGCTGCGTGTGACGTCACAAATGCTAGAAAATTCTTAAAAAAAAAAAAACTAAAAGGAAAATATTGCAACAGGAAAACAACAAATGCAAAGCAAAGAATAATAAGAACAATTAAAAGAAAAATAATATTCTAAAATGAAAAACAAGTAAAACTTGTAACAAAGATTTACATTTTTATGCTATTAAGCATTTGTTTCGTTTCGTTTTTTTTTTAGATTAAATTTTTTTAATTTAGATTGTTGCGAAGTAGTTAGTTTGCGGTTTGCAATTATTATAGAATTTATTTTATATTTATTTTTTTTTAAATATTGTATTTAATTTCAATTTCGTTAAAATGTTGTTGCACTTGGCATTTCACAGCTCGCAATTTGACGTCATTCGCACTCGGTTTAGTTAGTGCAATAAAAAGATTTAAAAAAACAACAACAAAAAAAAGTACAAAAGATACAATTTCTAAATTGGAATGCAATGATTCACTGCATGCAACTGAATTAATTATGTGTGGAGTGTTAGATGAGTTTTTGGAAAGATTAAAAAGTTGATTAAAAAGTGATAACTTCAAAAATTCAACTAAATTCATAACTCAAAATTGTGTTTGAAATTCTGAACTGAACGAATGACAAATTTATTGCAGTTTGCAGCCCTGTTAAAAACAGTTGCTCGTATAAATAGCTAAGTGCGTCTGTCCGTTCGTATGAAATCGTATACATTTTTAAAAACATTTCGATTAACACTCGTTTATGTTGCTATCGACGAAATCAATCCGGTAATAGTGCTGCTCAATTATATCTATAATTTTTTTTTTAAGTTTTTGTTTTCACTTCAAGTTTGATCAAATGCCATTTTATGTAGTAATTGCGTTTACTGACATTTTATGGGATTTTTTTTTTGTATTGTTTTTGTGTGAAGCAAGACGAACGGAAATTTTTTGAAAAATATATCTTTTTTTTTTTGTTTTGTTTTGTTTTGTATTTTTTTAGTAATTAGTTTTTAATTATTTGCTCACATTAAAATGATGAACAAATAACATTTTCTTTTGCACAGAAAATAATTGTAAAGACGTGACACTTTAATTTAGTTAAATGGCAAAATTGCTAAATACTTCATTAATTTGCATAAATAAATCCTGTCTTTAATTTCATAAACGTGCCTAAATTACTATTTTCAAATAATATTCGAAAATATTTTCTTACAAAAGTTTTTAATTAATCATTTTATAAATTGTACAATTTTATTAAATTACAAAATATAAATTTACGTGATGTGCAACAGATTAATAATAGATTAACCGATTAACATATTGACGGAGCCTTGATTGTTGTATAAATATTAATTATGGCAAGAATATAAAAATTAAAGTAATAATTTAACGTTCTATAACAAGAATATTAAAATTTTTTAAGGAACACAATCAAAAATGAAATGATTAAATTAAAAACTGAACAAAATAAACATGAAACATCTTGTAAATTTCTGAAAACGAAACGAAACGAAATGAAACAAAACGAAATGAAATGCTATGCGATGCAATGCGTAACGGTGGCAACGACAACAACTACGACGAAAACGATGACAACGAAAATGACGATAATGAATTAAAATTTCATTTTTTTCATTTTGCTTGCCGCACGAAAAAAACGGTACTCTTCGGTATGTGCAGGCGAAAGCATTGGAATATAATTTTTCGCGGTGCACAAATCGGCATATTTTTCGTAGAACTCCTTATAGCCATTATGCAGCAAATATATTTCCGGATAAATCAAAGCCGGATAGACATTAGCATTTGCCTTACGATCGGAATTACGTAAAAAACGTAATAATCTCGGACCACGTTCCGACGAGAATTCACAATGAAAAATTATAATATTACGTTTAGCATTGGCATTGGACGCCAAAGTAGTTTCCAACGGTTTCGGTTTCGTCGTCATCATCATCATCGCAGCATCAACCGGAAACGTCTGCAACAGCTCTTCATGTGTATAAATATTTTTAGCACCCACAATATGTCCACCATTATATTCGTAGGGATAACGACAATCGACAATGCAATAAGAACGCACAGTATCCGCGTAAAGACCATGTATCAAACGCATCAACGTTTCACTGGTTATAGTCCTCAAATCAGCATGACGCTGCTCTCCACTACAGAACAACGGCAGCACACATGGCACACTGAAATCGCCGATTAGATTCAGTTCATTCATTTGTTCACAGCGTTCAAGTGCCAACATGATTTTAGCATCATTCAGTGACATCGGCTTGCAGCCAGTTGGTGTGCTGCTGCTGCTGCTTGCAGGTGATTGCCTTTTCGCTCTGCTTTTCTTCCGGCACAGTTCGTGGAACAGCATCCTTCAAACGTTGCAGTTGTACGATGGCATCGATTGCATCTGTTGTATCCATTTTAGGCCAAACGTTGTTGTTGTTGTTATTCGCCAAACGCATTTGTTCTTCCGATGCAACTTCGGCTGAGACTGCTGTTGCGGTTGTTGTTGTTGTTTCACTATTCTGGTCCATGTTTTTATTTTTCACTAAGATTGAAAAAAAAAATCTAGGAAGACTCGATTTTTTAAAATATTTTTAAATTTCTCTTCTCGCTCTCACACATTTATTGAGTTCTGCATACAAAAACGACAAAATGGTCAGTGATGCCATTTTCGCTTTTTTTTTTTTTTTTGCTCTTTCGCACTCATGCATGGTAAACTGTACAGAAATTTTAAACAGTACAACATATGTATGTGAGAAAGAGAAAAAAAAAGCGAAAGTTGCATCACTAATAAAGGTTTACGACAATTTCTAGACACTATACACAATTTATTAAAATATACAGCTTCATTGAAAATTTTATTTTTCTATGTGACTGCGGAGACTCACCGGAACTTTTCTCAAAATCCCGGGTGACTTTAATGTGCGATTATGCAAGTCTAAAGGAACCAGCAATTAAAAATAAAATAATTTCTAATTAGTATTTCTGTCGCATACGAGTATGCGCTGCCTTTCTATCAATACTTAGCAAAGTAAGAGTTTTTTTTTTTAAAAACTAAAAAAAAAATGACCTTCAAAAATTTATAAATTCTCAGGCTTCCGCGTTCTTGACGCTATACTTTGAGAAAGTTGCTCCTAAAAAATACGCAATGAACATTTTTCTAGAGCAACTATCTTTAGATTTAAGCCATTTTAGGTAAATTAATTTAAATATTTTTTTTTAATGTAGTTTAATTTATTGTTAAAAATAAAAAAACTGGTTTAATTTTAATGCATTTTATTGGCACAGTTTTTGGCATTTAAAAACAACAACAAAAAATAGAGAAAAAAAAAAATATTTTTTTTAATAAGAATTTTTTTTTTATTATTTTTTTAAAAATAAAAAATTATTTTTAAAATTTTGTTGACATATTTTTCGGCAATAAAAATTATATAAAACGTCGTAAGCAAATTACACGTACGCCCACAAAAATAAATAATTTTCATAACAAGAGTTCAAGGGTAAATGAACGCCCATTTTTTGTCTATAGTATTTCTATATATCTTTTTTTTGTTTTTTTTTTTCATTTTTGACTGAAGTACAGAGGTACAGAGGTACAGTACAGTAGTTTTGTGTAGTTTCGATAATTTTAATTATTTTTGTGTTTAGCACCTTTTGATGCAAATATTTATTTAAACGTTTTGCATTTGCACAACGTCAGCTTTTAGAGAGACGCGTTTCGACAGCAAAATTTTCTGAAACGTTAAAGTCAAAAAAGAAAAAAAATACTATATTGTAGGTACATATCAATAGTTTTGTTAGTTTAGCCATTTGAACCATTTGCATTTCGATAATACTTTGCATAACAAACTACAACAAAGTACATACATGTGTGTATCTCGAGTATCTTTGAGAATGCTTTTGTACATGTGTTAAGTTTTGAAGAAATTTGATTACAAAATACAAATGAAATCGATGTCTTTTACACTAAACAACAACTACAAACAAAATGGAAATAAAGAATAAAGTTGAAAAATTTAGGGGAAAAAAAACCAATTACATTTGCCTTGAAAATAGACACAGCATCTGAAATTTCATAATATTATATTTATGCTTGTAAAGGTCTAAGTTTTTTCTTTACAAAACTGATTAAAAACTAAATTTCGATTCGTAGTTTGCTGAGATATTGTCAAATAAATGAAAAGGCGAAAAAGTTTTTAGCCATAATTTTGGCTTACACGTTCAGAACGACAATGCCCACTCACTATAAGACTTCTCTCCCAGCTATTTTCACAATAAAATTAAAACCCGAAAATTTAATTTTACATTTTCTCGCGAAAACATTCAGTTAGGAATTCAATTGTTTGTAGTTTTTGAAACTTGAAATGTATATGAATCAAGAACCAAATTTGGTTTTCATTAAATCTGTGAACGCTTGAAACGCAGTGTGTGGCTGGGAAAATAAAAAATAAAATTGAAGTCATTTAGGCTTGGATTGCATTGGAATATGTTTTTTTTTTTTTTTTTTTTTTTTTTTTTATAAGCATTTAATTTACTTGTTTTATTTGGCAATTGACCATCGAGCAGCGAGCGACGACGTCGTCGTCAATTGCAAATAAAAAATGTTAGACTCAAATTATAAATGTAAATATGACAAAAACAACAACAACAACAAAAAACAAAAAAGATTTTGATGGTTTTGGGCTTCTGTTTTTCGTTTTAGCTACTCAGGCGCATTTTTTATTACGATTTTTATTTATTTACGTATTTTTTTTTTCCAGATCAAATGCCTTCATAAACAATTAAAACTAAACAAACAATGAGCTTACTTTAAGTTTTTTGTTTTTTTATTTTTTAATTACTCCAAAAAGCCCGAAAAAAAAGAAAGAAACTCTTCACACACACACACGCTTTGCATTGCTCAATTAAGCGCAACGTTGCGCTTTAATAAATTTTCAATTGAAGGTCAAAATTTAGCTCAAAAAAATAAAAAAAAAAAAAAAAAGATCACGTAAAACATTTCTTTGCAGTGCAGTGCAACTTTTTTTTTAAATAAATAAATAAATTCGAAAGCACATCTTTTTTTTTTTTTAAGAAGATAAACAATTCTAAAAATTAACAAATCGTAGGGTTTGCAGTGCTATGGGCTTTTTTTGTATTTTTTTTTTAAAAGATGTTCCAAAGTACATATCCGGCATTAACTTGTATCTACTTTGCAAACTATTTACGCAAATATTTAAAGAAAATTTATTTAAGTGATGTGAATGGTTTCATAATTTTGATGCTATTTTTGTAACGCCTAAACGATAATTTTTTTTTTTTTTTTTGTCAAGACTCTTTCACAAGAAGGAAACGCAGTTATAGTGCAATTATCAATTCTTTGTTCAATTGGTTTGCTCTTCATATTGGAAAAAGGCACAAAATTTTAGAAAACTTGAAGCCTAAGCCAACAGTCTAAGCCAAGTCTAAGCCAAGCCTAAGCCAAGCCTAAAGGTGAAATATATTTAAACAACATGTGAATTATAAACGTTTTTTAATTAAATAACAAACTAACCATTTAATTTATAATTCGCATGTTGTTTAAACACATTTCACGTTAAGGATTACGTTAACAATAATTTTGGAATATTTGTTGACTGCTGGAGAATGAGTAGCACAAGTTATAATCCATGGAAAAGAAATATATTTGCAAAACCCAAGATTCACAGATTCAAATAATTTTTAGGCAAAGTTCAGGTACATACTCTGGAATGAAGGGTAAAATTCAGGATAAACACCATAGTTCATCATTCGATATGTTAATTAATCGATCGATTGATTGAACTTTGTTTCATTTTATTGGAAATAAATAAATCTTAAAAAATCACTTAAACAAATATTTGATAAAATATTAAACAACCACAACAAAGTATCAAGAACAACAACAACAACAACACTTATTGTTACTCTTGTGCATGCATACAATGTGGGTGAGCATTACAATTTGTCGCAAAGTTTGTAACATATTAAAGAAGCCTTTAAAATCATTTAAAACATTTTCATAAAATTTATCTTTAAAAAAAAATTTGTTTTTTTTTTACTTACTTGCTGTAGCCCATTGTGCACCATTTTGTATGCCCCAAAATGTTGCATTCAAATCGCTGCGGCAACGTGCATCCTTTACAAATTTTAAACTTTGCGCAAAATTTTCGAATTCGGCCGCTGTAAAAGCCGCTTTGAAATTTACGTTTCCACGATTTAATTTTTGATGAAATTCATTTGTTTCACTTTTTTCCTGGACTTCATTGCGATTCGCGGTGACAATTTTGAAAAGCAACAATGACAAAACAATTAAATTAATTGATTTAAACATTGATTTTGAATTTTTCACTTCAAATTTAAGACTTAATAAAAAAATTAATAATTCTTTTCTTTTTTTTGATTTTGATTTTTGCAATTAATTTTTTTTTTTTTTTTTAATATTTAAAACATTTTTTTTTAATTTCGCTTTTTTAATATATATTTTTTTTTTTAATAATTATTTCTTTTAGCTTTTGTAATTATTTTTCTTTCTAAAATAAAAAAAATTGTTATATTTTATTGAGCGAACATGCGCACGCTTTGATTTAAATAAGCGAACTGATTTGGTTCGCGGTTTTTTATTTGAGAACGCTTGAAAATATTTTCGAGTCACGCTTAACTTACAAAACTCACCACACCGAACTGACATTTCCCCTTCAAGTGATCAGCTAGCAGCAGCAACAGCGCCAGCGCCAGCTAGCTGATCATTTTACTGTGGTGTATATTCGCATAACTTTGTACTTCTCCATTCGATTGCTTTAGAAGCTGTGCTTGTTTTGGTGAAATTCATTGAACGCGTTTAACGGTTTCGGTAAGACACGACAAGAAGAAGCAGCTTAAAGAAATGAAATGCGCATGCAGATACTTTTGTATCGAAGTATCTAGATACATGTACATACGTTAGTATGCAGTTTTTTTTTTTTTTTTTTGTCATATGTGTATGAAAATTGCAAAATACTTTTGCACAATAAGCAAATTATGCTTTTGCGTTTTATTATGTTGCGTGCCATTTCAGTAATAATAAAAAATAATTAAAATAATAAAATAAAATTTGACAGCGTCTTGACAATGAACCTTAACTTGCTTTGCTTTCATGCTTTACTATATGTTCCGCATCCATTCCGGAAGCAGTAAGCATCCTTCTTTAGCACATGCCATTGACAACTGCAATAATGATCCCATCTTCATTTTCGAAGCAGTAAGGCGCCTTTTTTAACTTTTAAAGTGGTACATGGCAAAAAAAAATATACTGAAATGACATTTCCCCAACTATAACTACCCAGTACGTCAAAAAATGTCAGAGTTATAGCAAAATGATATTGGTGAGCACAAGATGAAGCACCCTTTATATGTGTATACAAGCGTAAAAGCTTTCTCTCTCAAATTCATCTACATACTATTCCATCGCCATACAAAATGTTTTACAAAACTTTCTCTAAGTGTTCTAAAAAAAATGTGGTAGGGTATATTAAAGTTGTATATTTACAATACATTTTTACTGGCTAAACATAAATTTATGTTTTTTTTTTTTTTTTTTTCTGAGTTGTTTTGAAATATCTTTTACATGTGCTGTGTTGACCACCACCAAAGTGCATCGTTGTCGTTTATTAACTTGTTTTGGGCGTTCAGAAAACCCTTAAAATAAATTTTGTTGGCCGAAGGCTTTTCTGCGCAATCAGACATTAAACCCAATTGCTGTCTTCGATGCTGGCACATATGTCTGATATCATCTTCAAAAAAAATTCATCAAAAAAAAAAAAAGCGGAAGTCTTTTAAAATGTTGGCACGTTAAATATGAGTAAAAACATAAATTTATCTTGCTTCTTGCTGTGTCGCTTAATAAATTATTGTTATTAAATCATAAGAAAAATCAATAAAAGTAAAGGTGCACGCTCTACGGCTACACTGCGCTTAATTTTTTTTTTTTTATGAAACTAGTGCCTTAATAATATTAGTCTACTGCTTTCTTTTCGGCTTTTCGCCGTTTAAAAAGGTTTTTTTTCAATAATTTATGCGCTTCAGCCACTAAGCTTGTTAAAAAAAACTTTTCAGTTGTAATAATTTCAATTGAATATTTTTGATTTATTTTTATTATTTTTCAAATACAACATTTCTGAAACGATTTTGTTTTTTTTTTATTTTATTTTTTTTTAATTTTAATTCTTTTTTTTTTTTTTTTTTTTTTTTTTATTTATTTATTTATTTATTTTTTTTTTTTTTTTTATTTCTTTTATTATTACTTCGTAATTGTTTATATTTATTTTATATATATATATATATTTAATTCATAAATTTATTAATTTAATACGCTAAACATTTTTTCAATAATATTAATTTATTTGTTTATCGCTTATAAATGGTTTCAACACGTCTTTACTTTTTTTTTTATTTATATTTTTAAAGTTTGTTGATTTTATTTTAATTTTATGTTTCTGATTTTTGTTTTTTTTTTTTTTTTTTTTTAATTTATACAAGATTTGTTTAATTTTTTTATTATTTATTTATTATTTTTTCTTTTGATTTTTAAATATTTAAATTAAAATTGCTAAAATAAAGTTTGTAATGTAATTATTTAAATTTAAAAAAAAATATTGTTTTAAATGCATTTAAAGCTGCCAACTACATAAATAAATAAATAAAATAATCGAATTTTTTTGTTAACTTAATAAATTAAATTTTACCTAAATATATTTTGTAGTTATTTTTTAAAACAATTTTTTGTTTTGTTTTATTTTTTTTTTAATACAAATCTTGTATAAATATATACTATAATTTTATGTATATTTTGAATTAGTTTATATATATTTTTTATACATAAATACGTTATTATATTTTATATTCATATATTTTATATTTTGTTTTTGTGGTTACTTTTACAATGCAGTTACATTTTAAATATATTATACGATAAATAAACAAAAATAGTTCATATTATTTTATTTTAATATTTTTGAAACTGGGTTCTTTGTTTTTTTTTTTTTTTTTTTAATATTTGTTTTTTTGTAAAATAATTTTACAAAAATGTACAAAATAAAATAAAATTTAAAACATAAAATAAAAATAAACAACAAAATAGATTCGACAACTTAAAACAGTTTTTGTTCGTTTTTTTTTTCTTTTTTTATTGTATACAATAATATAAAAAAAAAAAAATTATAAATTTTTGTACTTGTTAGAGATGAGGTCTATACGCTAAGTCTAAGAGGAGCAACACAGTTGTTCCACTGGGTAAAGTCTTTTAGAAGCGGATTACAGCTGCACGGAAAGCTCAAGCTCAAACACTCTAAACCAGCTTTCTGGCAGCACTTTTAATTGTAATACAATCCGCAGCTTTAGACTTTAAACAAGGCTTCATTATTTGAAACTGACTGAAATTGAGTCATTGTCTAACATCTCTCATTGATAAAACAGTTTTCGTTAATAAATAAAAAAATATTTGTATAAATAATTTTCATTTATTCAATTAAATATTTATAAATTAGCACATAAAAAAAAAACAAAAAATCAAAATATTGCATTTTCTTTTTGTATATTAACACTTATGAGAAGGTGTACGTATGTATGTATGTGTGCTAATGTAAGTGTGTGTTTTTTTTTTAATTCTTTTTTTTTTTTTTAAGAGAATTTAACAATGCTTTAAATGAGATGAGTTAAGATTACAAGAGATCAAAATACTATAAGAGAAAAAAGATTATCTATGTATTTAAAAAATTCATTAAAAAAGACGACAATGGGCTATAAAAAGCAGAAAATTTGTATGTGACCCAATAAATTTGTACATAATATAAAAATTTCGATAACATTTTTGAATACCATTCACACAAGTCAAAAACTTGAGCATTTTAATTTCGTGTGAAAATTTTTGAAAAACTTTTTGTAAGTTTGAAAAACGCAATTTCATTTTTAATTTAAAGAAATATAAATTTGCACCATATTTCTATAGCACTTCTTTGAACAGAATATATGCCCTTCTGGACACATGAACAAAATTATGTCATTACTTCTATTAAACACAAAGTGTGGCCGGAAGCCGGAAGCAATATATATATTTTTTAGACTGATTTTGATTTAAGTTTTTGACAGCCATTTTTGGCGATTTACATTTTAGAATCTTTGTTAATTAAACTGTGTAAATGGTATTTTTTATTTATTTTTTTTTTTTTTAGTAAATTCTATAGAAAATAAAATATATATTTCTTTTATTTAAGTAAAATTTGATTTAAGAGTTTATGTATATACGTATGATGTATTATAGTATATATATATATGTTATGTATAAATGTATTTTTTAATTTGTTTCCTATATTTGCTTAGGCCTCCTTGGGTCATTTCATTTGGAAACAAGAAGCGTTGAGAATTTAAAATAAATAAATATTGTATAAAGCAGCAACAGTTTAGTTTAAACGAAGTTTTTAACAATTTTTTTAAAGTAAATAAGAAATCGTTGTTTGAATTATTTTTATGCATATAAATATATTTAAATATTGAATTATTATAGAGAAAATTTATCATTTATGAAGTTTTTTTAAATGTAACAGTGACAAACTTTTAAGACTATGTCTTATAATTTGATTATATTTTTTTTATTTAAGACAATTTTAGTTTAATTTAAACATTTCAAAATTCACTTTTAAACTGTTGCTACTTTCATTTTCATATTATTTTTCCATATATGTATTGTATATTTTGCTGCCATTTTGAGTATTTTTTAATTGAGTTATTTGTTTTTAAATATTCTGTTTCGAGCATAAATTAAAGTAAAAAAAAATATATATTTATATAAATATGTATATCTATCGAAAATATTTATGAATAATCTCGTAATTATTTTTACTTATGTACAAATTTTTGTTTTGTTGTTTTTTGCGGTGTGGTGGATTTTGAAATTATTTTTAGTTTATTTTTTTATTTTTTTTTTTTTTTATAATTTCATCTAAACTAAACTATTTTTTTTTTTTTTTTTTGCATTATTTGAACAATTTTTTTTTTTTTTTTTTTTTGTTTGTTTTTAACATTTTTTTCAATTTTTATACAATTAGTTCAATCATTGTTTTTGTTTCTCATACACTTGTAGTTCATATTTATTGCAAGTGTGGGAGTGAGATGCATACATACATTGATATAAATTATATTGCACTCTATCTTTTTCATGTAACTTAATTTTTCTTTCTTTTTCGGGAGATTTTTATTTATTAATTTTTTTTTGGATTTTTATTTTTATTTTGATTTTTTTTTTTTTTAGATTTTTTTTATTCATTTTTTTAAATCATTTTTTTTTTTTTTTTTTTTTATTATTCTTTTTTATTTTTTTGTTTTGTTCTTTTGTTTAGAAAGGCATGCTAAAATACAGGCCCTCATCGGGGGCCACTCGCAAACTCTATAAAAACCTGGGTGGTCCGGTATTGTATGTCCCAGCAGGTGGATGCGGCGCTGGTGAATGTTGCCCCTGACGCAGCATATCAAATGGTGAATTTGAACGCTGCATAAAGTGATGATAGTTGCTCGGTGGCAGTTGATGCTATTTCAGAATAAAAAAAACAATATTGTAATAATTTAAATATTTTATTTATTTTTATTTATTTTTATACCTGTTACACATAGTGTAAAACAGGTATATTCAATTTGTCGGAAAGTTTGTAACGCATTAAAGGAGGCATCGTAGACCCTATAAAGTATATATATTCTTGATCACCTCGACGAGACGAATCGATTAAGCCATGTCCATCTGTCTGTCCGTTTGTTGCTGCGATTTATTACGTTGCAGTTTTAAAGATATTAAGCTTTGAAATTTTGAAGAATATTTTCAATTTGTTTACTATTTTAAGATAAAATTTAATACAAATGCTGCACATGAAGAGCTATCCACGTCAAATGATGTGTAACAGGTATATAAGCTTCGGTCCAACCGAAGTTAACTTTTTCTTGTTATTTATTTTTTTTTTTTTTAAATTTCTATTTACCTGCAAACCTCGCAAGCCAATTGGTCCTCCTGCAGCGCCTACTCCAACGCCCAACATATGGCTAGGTCCATCGCCAAGATCGAGTTGTAAACTCTCTGGCATATCGCTGCTGCTGCCACCGCCGGCACTGTTTGCTAGATGTAATTGTCCCAGTGACGCTGTTGCCATTGCTACATCGGGCATCATATCAGATAGATGTCCATTACCACCATTGCCTACACCGTCTACACCGCACGCACCGCCTTCTGCACCCATATCAATGCCAAGCGCACTGCCGTGCGGAAAACGATAGTCACCTTCGGTTATAAGCGCGGGTAAATCACTACGATGATGTACCGACGCTGATAGACGTGCATAGTTTGACTGAAGTCCATTGCCAGAGCTGGCACCGGATAAGCTTACGCCTAACAGTCCACCGGGATGTTGACGCGGGAATGTGAGATTGCGACTATAACAAGGTTGTACGCTCTCAGCGCCGCATGTCGAAGATGCCGCTGATGAGCCGACCGACGATGTTGACAAAAATGTTGTAGCGCCTGTTGTATGTCGTGACACTGAGCCACCTGTTGCTGCCGGTGAGGGTGGCGGACTTTGATCATCGTCCTCGAGCAAACAGTCCTCGGTTTGTGTCGTTGACGCTATGCCACCACCACCGCTGCCACCGCCAACCATTCCGCCACAATCATCATTGGCGCCGCTTTGGCTGCTAAGCAGGGATGTCTCCAGTAGATCGGAAACTGCGTCAGGCAGATTAAATTCGCGCACAACGCGTAACCGTATTTGGCGATCGATCTCATGCTTTGACGAGAGTGGTAATAGCAATGCTCTTTGACACATTGGCGTCTGTCGTAGCTTATGTTCACGCTTTAGCATCGCTGCCAATGTTTGCGTATCAGGTGGTGGTATAGCCGCTGCTGCTGCAAGCATATCAACGCTATCGGTGCCCACACCGCAAGTAACACCAGCACCTACACCGCTGTTAGTGGCGGCGTTCATACGCGAGACCATATACAGCGTGTCGGGAATGTCGGGCAGATGACGGGAGCGTCGCATGCGCATTAACTCAGTCTGATGATGCGACGATGCCATTCGATCCTCAAGCAACGCTTTCACCTCCTCAAAGTATGGCATAAATAGTCGCGGCCGTACAAAAGTCCCTGATTTTTACCTCCACGTATCCAAGCGTTAACACGCAGATTCTCGCGCTCATCGCCAATCATATGCGAAGGCGGTGTACTAACTAAACCTCGTCGTATAGCCTGCCCCAATACCTCGCTATGCGGCGGCAGCACATGATCCATTCGTACTAGCGGCAACAATTCCGATAGTATTTCACGCAGCTCCACGTCGCTGAGATCACGCTTCTTGACACCCTTCCGCGTCACTGAATGTGCTGTATTTAACAGTAGATTGGGTTCACGACCCTGCATGCGTTCTATAAGTTCCTGTTCGCCCCACTTTAGTACTGCCTGCAGCACTTCCAATTCGGAGGCCTGCAAAAAATTACTTTGGAGCACATGAATCAACTGTGCCTTGTCCAACTGATGCAGCACCGGTGATGCACTAACGGCCGCAAATTCCTCTCGCAGATATTGACAGGCCTGACGAAAGACCCACGCAGAACCGTGCGGCTGGCAGCCCCATTTAAGCACCGTCGGCAACGTGTCGAGCGACAGCCATTCGAGTATTAGATCCTCACAGCCCTGCGCTAGTATGTCCAGCTCCAGAAATCGTCCAATTTGATAGAGTTCCATAGCCTCCTCTAATGGTGTGGGACGCGCACGTCCCGTATTCGTAAGCGCATGAACCTCACCCAAAGATCCAGCCGAATTTCCCGAACCAGCGCCGCGCAATATTAATGTTAAGTCCACCGTATCCAAATAGATGGCGTGCAGCAGCACCCTTGCATACCGTTTCGGTATAACCGTCTCATCGAGCACAATTCGTGTGGGCACATGCAATGTACGTTCAGCGTACTCATCCATGTTTCGTGTTCGTCGCGCTATCAAATTGCGAAAGAATGGCGAACGCGCACTGAGTATGGCTTTGTGACATGGCAGCTCTAATTTTGGCCGAAAGCCGTATTCCGAACTGCCTGAATCTGGCCGTTGATAGTCGTTGCCTTCTGCTGTAAAAACAAGCGCAGCATCCGCATAGTCACCCGTTTCGAGCAAATAACGCAAATCATGCTCAAGTGGATTTGGCGTACCGAAATCATCGCCGAGTTGTCGCAGCAGATTAATGTCAATGCTCGGATCGTGCGGACACAAATCACCAGTGTACAAGTAACGCAACAATGAGGAAAAGAGCTGCACATCTATAGGCGAAGAGGGTAGTTCCAAGCATATACGCGCACCAAAACCCGGACAGCCGGCAAGTAAATCACGAAAATATGTACAGCGAGAAGAGAGTATGGAACGGTGCACCGGAAATATTGAACCGCGGAATACCAAATCACAGTCAGTGCACATCTTCATATCATATAACGCAGCCAAATCCTGTTTGTACGTTGTGGCAGGCGGACGCGCCAACTCGGCTTGGACCTATTTCAAGAAAGAATTCAGAAAACATTTTCAAAAATTTTAAATTTGAAAAATGGATATTAAAATACATTTACTACATACCGATAAGTCCCTTAGTGCGGCTAATGCCTCGTACTCCTCACAAAGCGCCGCCAATTCAAGTGGCGCCCAGTCGGAAACGAAATCGCGCAAAACGCGCGCATGATCACAGGCCTTTGAGGAGCGTCGTCGACGTATAAATTTGCGTTTCAGCGTTGCAAATCCGGTAACACGCTTACGACGTTGTTCACGGTAGTGAGAACCACCAACAACAACGCCACCACCACTGTTGGCACCGCTCAACATATAGCTGCTTACATTACTACCACTACCACCGGCGCCAATTCCAATATTTAAGCCACCACCGCCGCCAGGACCACCACCACTGCCTGTGGCACCAGCTGTCATGCCTGCAGCACTGGAAGGCAACAATAATCCGGCGCTATTCGTGCTACCACTACCGCCACCAGCACTGCTTGTCGCAGTTGCTGACATCGGATAACCGCCGGATGATGTGTTTGCTCCCATCTCTTCTCTTTTATACTCTTTTCTATAATTAAGCTTCGTTTACTTCTTCTTCTTCTGTTATATTTGTTGTTTTCAGATTGGTCTTATTTGTATTTCTTCTATAAATTTATATATTTTTTTTTTTTGCAAATGACCGACCGCCTTAAGCGGTCCTCTCCAAGTTCAGCACCAGTCGCCGCCGATCGTAGTGTTCGTCGTCGTGCACTGATCAGAATAATTTTAAGCCAATTACATTTTATTGACTTCGAAATTGTTTTGTTTGATATTTTTTTTTTTTCTATAATTTAAAAAAGGGAGGATACCCTTATCGACGACCCGACCACTTGAGATTCAAATACCTTTGTAATCTGAAATTATAGAAAAAAATATGTTTAGAATTTTTGTATTTTAGAATGTAAAGCTTTCTTCAGGACAAAAATAAAGTTTGTGCTTTTAAATTTAATGATGCAAAAAAAAAAAAAAAAAAAGAGCAACAATAAAAACTTATAAAAAGTTGTTGGGTAGCAAAGTGTGAAAAACCTTGACCCAATTCTCGAATGGGGTGAGAACATAAAATAAATAAATAAATTATCATAAACAAGAATAGTAACAACGACGCCGCAAAACAAAACAAAAAACAAAAAACAAAAAAAAAACAAGCGAAAAGCGACAAAAGACGACAATGGATGCAGCTTCAAATCGTGACAGGAATGCATATAACTCAATAAAAAGTTACAAATAAAGAGTAAAAATAAAACGGAAGAGAAGTATGTTCCATTGAGAAAAAAATATTTGATACATTTAAAACTAGAACTATGCATTTTCTTATTTAATTGCATATTGAAATTTCAGCACTTTAATAAAATTACGAAAACAAAGTTTAAAAAAGTTAATTTAATTGTAGTGATGCGATGCTGTACATAGTAAAATCTGGTGTATACATGTGGATTCTGTTTTTAACAGCTGTTCGATCTTAAACAGATGTTAGAATACAAATTAATTGAGCATCATATAAAAAAAAACAATATTGGTAGTCCTAAAAGACTTCGAAGATGAACAGACATGCAAATAGATATTTCGGTATTTTGATAACATCAAAGTTAAGAAAACGGGATGGGTGGGGGTCTATTCGTAGTTGTATGTATTCATTTGTTATAGAAAATCAAAAAACGTTTTATTAACTTGCAAACCAATGTGCGAAGAAATCCGTGTCTGCTATAAAAAATGAAAAAAAAAAAAAAAAACTAAACTTACCACAGGTGCATAGCATGTGTTAGCGTGGGTGGCAGGAAGCACGAAGATAGATAAAGAGAGAGAGAGAGAGAGCGTGGGCGGGTGAACGAATATAGAATAATAAAGCGCGAATGCATGAAAGCGAAAACAGTTTTACAGTTACAATTTCATATAATAAAAAAAGAGAGGGCGTAGCGTATGGAAAAAATAAAGAAACGAGAACACAGCGAAAAAGTACGATGTAAATGTATGGAGAAACGCATGAAGAGACCAAATAAAACTGCATTGAAGGGCAGCTGTGCAATTTCGCTAAAGCAACAATAACAAAAACGACGCCAAACTGTTTTCTTTATTTTTTTTTTATTAAGTTTTATAAGAAAAACAAAAAAGAACAACAACAACAACTATGCAAGAATAAGAAAGTGCAAAAGCAACACTTAAGTTTAAGTCAATATAATGAGAGTAAGACAACTGAGCTAGAAGGAGAGAGAGAGAGAGTAGTAAAGTGCATATAAGTATGTATAAGAGGTAATATGTTAGGGTCAACGGTTGTGTATGAATTTTATTTGTGCAAAAAGGCAAAAAAAAAAAAATTCAAAAAATAGGCCAAAGTTGCAAGTGCATAAAATGAATTTTGTGTGAAGCTATAACAACAACAACAAAATCGACAACGTCAAAAAGTTATTTGAGCATTTAAGTAGACAGATGTACATACACATTTATCCAAACACACTCACATATGTACACGTTCATACACATATACAGTACGCAGCCAAGCATGGGCGCACAGACAACAAGCATAAAAAAAAAATTATAGACAGTGCCATAAGATGAAATATGCACACACAATTGTTCTGGACACCAAAATAGGGTCACCTGTTTCGAAATGAAAGAAACAACGAACAAAAACCAAAAACTAAAAACAAAAAATGTGGGAACTTTTTTCTTCTTCTTCAGTACAGCAGTTACACGACCAACAACATCACCTCACTGTCTACTAGAGTGTGATAGACCTGTGCGCACCTCGACACACTAACTATGTACATGGAACGCACCGTGCACACCACACTAATGCTAATGTCTATCATTCCACAGTACAACAACACACACACACACACACACAGATACACACAGACAAACACATTCATACTTAATATTAAAATTTAAATTAGAGGAAACGTTTACAAACGGACGGACAGACAGACAGATAGACAGATAAATTCAAATGACGAGGGTTATGCTATAAGTACTTAAATCTATAAACCGAAAAAGCTTAATAGTAGCTTTAATATGCAAATTTGTGTGTTTTAAATGATCGCTTTACAATAAATTATGTATTTTGAGGGGTTAAGGGGTGAGTGGATGGGAATGGTCCGATACCACCCAAGTTTTGAACAACATTTGTAATGGGGGTTCATCAATAATTTTCTTGAAAAAATCTAAAAATGTGAGGTGAATTTGTATGGGTGCTGTATTTTACAGTTGCCCGAAAATTATCAAATCGTAAGTATGTACACACTTGGTTCATATAGAATCGCGAAAATGGTAGTTTGTGCTGATAATTTTCTTGAAAAAATCTAAAAATGTGAGTGATTTGTATGTGCTTTAAAGAAACTTTTATCAATTGGTTCATATAGAATCGCGAAAATGGTGTTTTGATCAGACTAGAAACCTTTCAACAAGTCCCCCCGTTTACACTAAAACCAAAAACAACTGCTCTATCCCGCGTGTCTAATAGACAACCCTCGTAGCAACATTACACATGTTTGCTATGCCTAGTGTACGCATATGAAGGCATATGTGACTATGTGTATATGTATTGATTGTGTTTTCATGTGTTTGTGTGTACGTGTGTACAGTTTTGTTTAGTTCCACCTTTCTGTGCCGCTGTGGACAAAACTTTGTAACACAGAGAAGCAATGCAGCGGTGGAGCGGAGGATCGGAGAGCAGCAGGAAAACAAAACTGCATGACAAGTGAAGCGAAGCGGTATAAAGGAAATAAAAGGAGAAAGAAAGAAAGGAAGGAAGATGTAAGAATGATGATTATGATGATAAAGACGTTTGCGGATGTGAATACGACAAATACGCTGCAGCATAGTGTAGCAGCAAGCGAGCTGCAGCATCATCAACGACGATTGCACACCAAGGTGACTACAGGCATGCAAACCTTGCAGTGCAACCAACCAACTAACTCGAAAGTGGCGGCTGCGTTGCTAGTGATGATAGTTGTCACTAGACTTAGCACGGGTCACGATTTTTATCGTGACATACACACCACACGTGTTCACGCCTTTGCTTAGCTACGAGGTGCTCGTGTATTTCTTTAATGCGTTATATCCTTCATAAAAACAATTCTTTTTTCAAATTGAATCAAAACAAATAAAAAGCCGTACAAAATTTCAACTTATCCGGAAAAGGCTTTAAATATGAATCCCGGCCGCCTGCGTCCATCTCTAATCAACACAGTCAGCCAATGTTTCAATATTCCATTCCACCTACGACAACGACAACAGAGTCAACGCGATGACGATGATGACGACGACCAAGAACAACAACAACAACAAAACTACGACACCGTCAGAAACTTATGCAAACATATTGATAACGAAATGGGGCACAAATAGAGATAGCAGCAGCAGCAGCAGCAACAGCAGCCGCAGCAGTTGGAGCAGCCTTTTGGAGCACCGATTGCAATTGCAACAAAATAAACAAGAGGAACAAAAAAAAAATAAAAGAAGGAAAAGAATAAAACCAAAAAGGAGCAGAATTCTCAAGTCATGCAGCAGCAGTAGCAGCAGATCTCGAGCAAGTTTACTGTGGCAACGAGTTATAACGAAGAAGAAGATTGAAGCGTACAAACGGACCAACGCTTTGCGGTGGCATATTTCGCTAGTACCGAGTATTTGGGGTTGTTTTGGGTGCTGGGGATGTTGAGATTTGGTCTGCGGGTCTTTTCTTTTTCTTTTTTTCTTCTTCTTTTTAGCTTTGCCACAGCTGCTCCTGAGAACTGAAACTGAGACTGTAACAGAGGCACAAAACGGTGAATGGTAAATGGCGAACTGGCGTGGCAACATTTTGCAATCAACTTAACGCATCATGAAATTCAGAATCTCAAGGAAATGCAATAAATTATTTTGTTGGTGTTTTATTTTTATCTTTATTTTTATTTCTCGTTTTTCATTCATTTTCTTTTAATTTGTTCTTTTTCTATGTTTTTTTTCTTTTACTTCTTAGAGGTGCGCGTATTTTTTTTTTTTTTTTTTTTTGTTATTATTGTTGTTTCAACTGTGCGTTTACAAAATGTAATAAGTTAAAAAGGAAAAGATGAAGCTAAGGCAAAAGGCAATAGTCGATGTAGAAAGTTAGACCAAGTTAGATGTATAAAAACGTAAATAATTGTTAAGAAATGAAGAAAAAAAAACAACTTTCTTAAACTTCATTCGAACGATTTTTAAACTTTCAATAAACTCAGTATTTGATTGATTTTTACCTTGATTTTCGAATATATCAACCAATTCTTCGATTCAAACTTCACAACTCTACACTTTTCGGCAATAATCAGAATTCACCGCCTATAATGCTTCGCCAGGATAAAGTTTTGAAGAATGAAGGAATAAATCTTTTTTGGAATCGGCACTAAGGACCAAGTTATTCATCAGAATATCAAATTACACCAATTTATTGGGCTTCCAGGTGTTATTTTGACACATTCCTCTTATAATTCATTTGTAAGCTAATCCTGACTTGTTATCATGGGTTGACAGATGGTATTGTCTAGCAGTGTCCATAAATTTTGATCGATATTAAGATCAGGATACAGTACGGGAGGTGGAATTAGGTTGAGACCTCACCACACGAACCAAAATAGGGAAATATCTGCCTTGCGATTGGTATCAAGGACCAACTTATTCATCAGAGTATGAAAGTAATCTATCTATCTGTATATATATAAATGTATGTTTCTATGTCTACTCGATACGTTGAAACCGTCCAGCCGATGAGCCCCAAACCGGTTATATTTGAAAGAAAACAATGCAAGTAGAGTTTTAGACCATTTAAACAATGCATTAGGCACATTCGGTTCCTTTAAGAAGTCGATTTTCTAATTTTCCCATACAAAAATGATAAACATCTGAAAGCTTTCCCCAGTATATTTTGAGTAAAAAAAAAAAAAAAAAAAAAAAAAAGGAAATAGTAAAAATGCCATCAAAAGGAACTGAAATTGCACAAAACACAGCAGATGCGAAACGGAAACGTGGTAGCTCACGCCGGGTATCTGCCAGAACATTATATTTATTGAATATTGAAACAATGTCAAGGTTTCCAATATTGACAGCTAACAAGAATGCCCATACAATAATGTTGCGCTAGCTTCCGCTATTATACAATATACGTTTTAAAATAGATGACAACAGTACTGAAGATCGAGCCATAGCCAGTCAACTGTCTAATCCAGTCTATTTCCTATTCCATGTTTCTTAACAATTTAGCGCCCTGTTTGAGATTACTTTTACGTTTTATTCGCTTTGCGCTTGATATGTCATCTTAAAAATATCTTAAATTCGAAGTGGATTTAGATTTCAAATGTTTCACATAGATCCACACTACACATTTGAAATCGGTCAATACAAATAAAGTTTGTTTTTTTTATACTACACGCTTATCAGGGCCAATTGTGTGTGTGTGTGTGCGTGTGGGTGGGCGTGGTCAAGTTATAAATGCTCCAATGTTTATCAAATGTTCAGATCATTATTTGAAACTGCAATTACTGAAGAAGCCAAATTGGAGACATAAATTTTAGATCAGCTGTGACAGCTGCCAAAAAAAAAAATATATATAAAATTTTGTAATGACTTTTGCCAGCTGACAAATTGAGAAACATGCGCGCCCTAAAACTGTAGGCGTTGATTTTTTTCCTAATTTGAAAAATACAAACATGAAAAAAAAAAAAAAACAAAATTTATTTACAAAATGGAAAAAAAAAAAGGACTTCGCTGTCCTTTGAGTCCCCTTAAGGAAAAAAAAAACACCAGGCAACCATGGAGCAGCAGGAGCAGTGAGTGCAGCAGCGTCCAATAAACATTTTTTTTCTGCTGTTTTCCTCCGCTCACATCACATCACACTCTCTCACTCTATCCAACCGTACACATCAAACGCTCACTCTTTCTCACAACATGCTTACTTACTCGTTCTCTCCTGTTCTCGCACAGATTTTCGACACATTGCAAACATTTTTTTCTTTCGACTTTTTTTTTCTTTTCTTTTCGCTCTAATTTGAGGCGCACCACAAAAATTTTTTACATATTTTTCTTATTTTCTTAAAAGAATTGAACTTATTTTTTATTTGCGAATAATTAATATTTCTGATTTTGATTTATTCAATCACGCACATATTGAGAAGTAGAAAAAAAAAACGACACAAACGACGAAGACGAAAAAAAAAAATTACACACAAAAAAAATTTTCACTTTTCACTTATTTCTCTTCTTTTTATTTTCTTGTCGTACATTGCTGAATGCTGCACAAAAAAATGTTTTTTTCATATCCAGCTTTGTGCAGTTTTTTGTGGGCTGCGCGCGATAATCGCGTTTGCACAATACGCTCATTTTAAATATTGAGCTTTAATTCAATCCAAATTTGATTCGTTCATTATGCACTTATTTACATTTACAATTTATACAATAAATAACAATTAGGAAAAAAAAACAAAAAAAACAACAATCCGCAAAGTGCACGCAGCGCAAGTCTGTCTATCTATGGACAGCGCGACCGAAATATCTAAAGGTAGCGCCAGCGACACCAAAATGTCTAAAGGGCTTGTGAATCATTCACAGCGATCGGAGGACCGACTAGATGGCGCTGCGAAATACCAACGAACGGCGCTAAAATACCAAAAGTGGCGCCAAAATCCCCGAGTCGGCGCCATATCAGTGCTACCAAGTAAATTCTCATTTTTTTTTAAATGTTGTTGTTGTTGTTGTCATAAAGAGAGTTAGAATTCGCTCTCATTTTTATGTTGTTGTCAAATAACAAAATATTGTATTGCGTTTGAGTGGGTGAAATGGTGTTTTGTGTCATAAATAAATAATAAAATAATTAAAAACATTAAACAAATACAACAAGCAACTAAATAGAAAGCAACAAAAGAGTGTATTAAAGTTTTTTTTAGTTTTAATTGCGAAAATGTTAAAATACAAACAATGTAAGTGGTGCTTTTCTTTATTTTGTGGTCTCGCGTCGCCTTTTTTTTTTTATTTATTTATAAAGCAAACAAAAAATGCTAAACACAATACAATAAAAAGAAACAAAAAATAAAAGAAATAGTAAAAAAAATAACAAAAAATATAAAATATAAAAAGAAAAACAAAACTATCGAAATTTCACTTTTTTTCGTTATGGCATTTCGGCGCTGTGTTGTGTGATGGAATGGAATGGTTGCATAAGGGGATGTAGGGGGTGTGACTATTCTATTCCCACTGATGCTGAGCCGGCAAATTTATTTTTGTTTCGTTTATTTTTTTTTTTCTATTGCGAAGTTATTAAATTAAATAAATAAAATAGTGTTCCCCACGTCATTCCGTCTGCTATCCTTTATTAACCATTATACAAGTGTTGACGTGATGGCGTTGCGGTGCATGTTGCTCAAAAAAAAAAAAAAAAAAAAACAACCAAAAATTCGTCAGACGTCAGAAAAGGGGGAAAAAATCTACAGCCCGCGTTTTCCCATTGACAGCCACATACACGCACGCATATCGAATGCCACAATAATTGTTTTTGTTTTTTATTCGCTCTTCATCATCCAGGTATACCCTACTATATGCTTTTGCATTCGGTATATATGTCATATTTTATCATATTTTAATCAAGCCCTTCACCACTGAATTCGTTTATAAAATACACTAAAAATTGTAATTTGTTAAAAATTCAGTTTAACTGGCATGCGATCCGCTTTCGGATATACATTTTGAACTTTGAGATAGATTTCGTAAGATGAGGACTTTTCGTTGAGGATTATTATTTTGAAACGCATAGCGAAATTAGCTTTTTCAGACGATATTAAATTTTACAATACATACCTACAATATTAACTTAGCTATCGATTTAAATTTATTATTTTCTTCTTCGTTTTTAAGTAAATTGAGGTCAATTTACTACATAAAATATTCATTGATTCGTACATTATTATTACTGAGACTAATAATTACTTTCGAAACCTTGGTCGTAATAGCGGGAGTAAGTATTTCGTTTTTACTATTTAAAAGTTTAAGTTGGTTTGTTTGTTTGGCTTAAACCGTGTGAAGCGTATTTAAATTTCATTAATATTGATTTTTTTACATTCATATGTATGTACATGTATGTATGTTAGCTTACCAGCTTTTCTCTGGCCTCTTCTAATATATTTTGTACTCTTTCTTTTGTTGTATTCTTCAGTGTCGTGTTATTGTTTTTTTGTTTTGTTTTTACTTTTTTTTTGTTTTTTCTTCATTATTGTTTTTGTATTTGCACGTTTGATAATACACAAAGAAAATCGCCTGATTTTGATCATCAACACAAGCCAACCAACCAAATTGTCTCGCCTTGTCACAGCTACAACATATGCATGTACATACAAACATATGTTTATACAACATATGTATGTATGTGTTTGTTTTGTAGTATTGTAGTTGAGTATGTGAAGGTGTAAAAATACGCTTCAATATTGACTATTTTTATGTTTCTAATTGAATTTATTCGAATTAAACACATTATTTTCGTTACGCTCGCATTTTACTGTTGGAGGGAGTCAAAGTACTCAAATGCACGCACTCAAGTTCGCCCGCTGTGGTGGCTTATCGTTTCGTTTATTGGAACAATTAATACTTTGCGTCATAACAAATACCACCGACGACGAGACTTCGTCGTTGTTGTTGTTCTTTTTTATTTCGGAATTAAAATAATTTTGTTTGCTGTTTATTGAAGTACCTCAGAGTTCAAAGTACGATTTCGGCTGATGCCCAATTTAAAAACAAAAACAATCATTTATGAGTTGGCTAGCGCGCGCGATCATGACAAACTTTCTAACGTGCGAGAGAGCGAGAGGGAGAGAGAGCTTTACTAGCCAGAGAAAAAGCTAAGCCAAATAGCCCAAGTGCGCTGACATACGATAGTGTGTCTTACGCTTCTCTCATCTCAGTTCTGTTCAGAATCGGTTTAAGCAGTAAGCAAATAAAAATAAAGTAGGCATTAAATTGAAAACAGGCCAAGTCAAGCCCCCTTACACAAAATATTTAGTTAGTCATTAAATTTTCGCGCTAAAAATAATTTTTAATAACAAGTTTCAAATGAACTTCATCTAAAAAAAGAATTGGTAGCGCATTTCAAAATTTAATTAACTTCAATTTTTTTTCTTAACATGGCGTGACTTTCGTATTGGAAAGCATGTCAAGATCTGCTAAGAAAGAAAAAGAGACGCTGATGGATAGATCTAATAATAACAACAACAACAAGGACAATATCGTTTACTTTATGAATGAAGTTCGTTGTACGCGCTTCTCTCATAATGACCGACCACGCGTTAAAAAAAAAAATGAGCAAGAGAGCAAAGAAAAAAATGTGGTTTACAGTACATTCGAAATTTATGTACATACACATATGTATATGTATTTAACATTAATTCGTTCGTGTGCTTTTTTTATTACTCTCGTACTAGATTGATTTTTGATTTCTCATGAGCTAATCGAATACAAACCGTATTTTTACTCTGCAATAACTTTTTTGTATTTTTTTTTGTTTTTGATTAATCGTTACTTTAAAATTTTCTGTTTGTACAGATCATTTTGTAATGCACTGTAAACAATGAATGTTTCCAATTAGACAACCGGCAGCCAGTTAGCGCTTTTTCTTCTTCTTGTTTGTTTTGCCTATTTCTTGTAGCTTGGTTTTTTATTTCCAATCAGTTTGTATTTTGCCAACTGTGCGGTCGGTTAGTAATTTTGTTTTCGCAGATTATTTCAATTTGATTTTTCTCGCTTGATTTTTTTTTTTTTTTTTTAAATATTTATTTAAATATTTTTTGTTGTTGTTTTAAATTTTTTGATTCGTTTTTTTTTTTTATTTTATTTTTTTTTTTTATAATCAAAAAAGTTTAGATGTAATCTTTAACAAACGCTTATAAATTTTCAATAAGAGCAAACGTCAGCACGTCTTTTTTTTCAAAGAAAAAGTAACAAAAAAACAACAAATTTCCATATACTACATATATTTTTAAAAATTATATCTATTATATTTGAGATTTTTTTTTTTTTTGGCGCGGATGGCAACAAAATAAAGTACAATAAAAAATATTTTTAAAAATAATTCTTAAGATAAAAAGTGCTTAAAAACGTGTTTGACAAACGTGAAAAACTAAAACTGAATTAAAATTAAGTTTAAAGTAATTAGACAATAAAAACAAAAAAAAGCAAAATAAAACAAATTTAAAAAAAAAATGACCACATCCACCATGATACATCGGCATAAAACCGATACAAATGAACCACCGCCAACAGAAATCGGCACCGAAAGTGATGATAGCGGCGGTGGTCGGCGGTGGCGGCGGCGATGGCATTGCTGCTTTAAATACGCCAACATCAAATCTGGAACGAACAGGTGCGCACGCTCTTGACAAGCGCGATTCTGAGGAGGATGCATGGGCTTCAAAAGGTTACAATTATATTAATCCCTTTGTGCACCGAGTTCAAATTGATAATGGCATCGAAATCGCTAAGGTAAGTTTCAGAGATAAAATAACAAATAAAATAGAGGAAATTCTTAGACAAAAGTAAAACTTTTGATTTGAAGTGTTACTTTGGTTGTTACACGCCACCCAATTGAACACCGCTGGAATTGTACATAGTTACTCGAATCAGGCTTTTATCTTCTTATGATGTGATAAGCACTAAGAGTTTTGCATAGATCATATCTTTAGCATGGGTCCTTACTAATAGATTGCAGAATTAAGCTCAACTTTTTTTTTATTTTACTTTTTTTAGTTCATACAAGCCATTTGATGCTTGTTTAGTTTTCCACAACACACATTGCAAATCATTAATTCTAATGAAGCTAAAAATTTTACAATTGCATTTGGAATTGGAACATTCAATTTTTAAATTATTTTCGAAATAATTGAAATTTGCTTCTTAAAATTCATTGCAGTTAATTTTTAATTGCTGCTCTTGCTTGCCAGACTACGTCAAATTGTTCTTGAAATCAATGCGAATGCAGCAAGGACGGACGTTCGATTTTTGAACTTATTTGAAAAAATATTTATAGAAGCTAATTTATAGATTGTGTAAACATTTTTCCGATACGTTCATTTAATATTTAAACATTTTTCTTTTACAAATGTAAAACGTATTTTGTGATGCGAAATTAAAAATGAGTTACTCATTCGTTTCGCAAAAATTCTCCATAAATATTGATGCAATAAATATTTATACCCAAATTTATTCGATGACATAAAAAGAAAAGAAAAGAACAAACAAACAATTTTGTATCGCACATTGATCTCAAAAAAATTAATTGTTGACAGAATGAGAAATTTTGGAAACCAAAATATTGTATCAATTTCAAATGTGTCAAACGTTTTTGTTTCATTATTTTTTTTATTTGCGTTGTAAAACATTGACCACATTATTGAGTTGTTCCAGACTTTCCGATAATTTTTTTTTTTTTTTTTTTTTTGCGTTCGTAAGCAGAAGTGTGTGCCCATTTGTCTCAATATTTCAATAATGATTTTCTATATCTCTCTTCCTCTCTGTATCTCTACCTTTCTTTGTGATCTTTCTAATAAGCGTTTTCTTCAGTAAAGAAACAAAAAAAAAAAAACCAAAGAAAATCGTATGATTTTCTGTGTTGCCTTATCTTGTTGTTGTTGTTGTTGTTGGTTGGTTGGATGGTTTTGTTGCTGTTGTAATAGTTATTACATTTGTTGCGGCATCGGCGGTGTTGGCGGCGTTGCTGTTGTTATATCAGACATCATCAGTTTAGCATTGTTTTGCCTCTTGCGTCTATAATATACGTATTCACACTTATCTATTTTTTTGTTTGTTTTATTTTTATCATTTTGTTATTATTGCTCTGCTTGCTTTCTACTTTTCTCACAAAATTTTGCTATTATATACTCTGTATACGTAGAGAATTCCAAGTGGTAGATGTAACAAGCGGCTAAAGTCGATACGAGACTCTAATAAGCATCGAAAACCGAGTCGATATATTCCAATTTCAGCGACTTTAAACTAATCTAAGTACAGGGTAACACATAGTCGATCTATAGTAACTCCATTGTCTGTCTGGCATTCTTTCGTTTTTATCTTTATCGTCTACATTTCGGCATTATCGTATTTAGGTACATGCGCACGTACACACTGCGAAATTATTATGCGTTCAAGATGTAAATTTAAGTCAAACAATTTGCGTAAATATTAACTTAGACTTTATAAAGAAAAGACAATCAGCTGTTGCACCTTGTAAATAAATCGATCAATTCGAAATCACTTACGTTTTCACTCGTTTTCAAACCAATTCTAAATCCTAAAACAGACCAGCCAGCATATTGTTTTCTGAAATCACTTTTATCAATTATAAACTTTTCATATGTACAAATATTTAATGAAATATCTTAAATTGTTTATCGTTAATTAAATTCCCATATAAAAGAATTTAAGTTGTGTAGTTGAAGTGTATTTTATTTGTGATTACAATGTAATCAAAGCATTAATGCTAATTATCTGTTTGATTTGTATGCATATGGCGCGGTTTTCATATTAGTCATCGGATTTTTTATTTATTTATTTGTTTAATAATAAACAGCATCGACATCATCGACCAAAACAAAATTAACAAGAAAGAATGCTGATGTCGAGTATGCTCGACTGCAAGATACCCTGAACCCAATCTTTATGTAACATAAGTTAAGTCGTAACTTACTACCATACCTCATTGTATTGGATTTTCTTTTTAAAAAAAAATCGTACAAAATGGGTTATATTTGTATGGGGGGCTATACCTAAAATTTTTTTGGTCCTACCCATATTGGTATATTTTATTGGAACTATCATATCATATCTTGCCTCCTTTTGTCTGTTACATACATTCGCACTAGCTTAATATACCCTATGTTCGTTTGGGTACAGGGTATTAAAATAATTTCTGTAGAATTTTAATGATTCGATTTTATAAGAAAACATGCACTGATAAGCAGAATCATTACATTTCATTTATTATTTTTATTATAGAAGAGTATACAAAATAAAACCAATGAGCAATCGATTAAAACTTTATTTCCGTTTTTATTTTGATTAAAAAATCTTGAACAGTCGATCAGTCAATGAATCAGTCAATCAATCAACCATTTGTTTTTTTTTTTTTTTTTTTGTTTGTTCGTTCTGATTATTTTATTATTTTTTAATTAAATAAACGCAATGCAAATGATCTCAAGATGCAAAACAAAAAACAAAAATTAAAAATGAAATTCAATTTGAATGTGCATAATTAAGTTTGAACTAAACTTATAACAAGATCATGGCCAATATGTCAGTCTTAAATAATAAAAATAAAAACACTGCAAGCATAGATTCGTATAGAAATTTAAGATCAGAGTGCTTATTAAGCGAAACTTGTTTGGCTGTAATTTTTCTTCTTTTTTTTTTTTCTTTTCTTTTCTTTAAAGGGCAAATTGTGTAATACTTAAATCTCCGCAGCATGCTTTGTCGTAGGCTGCATTCTTATGTTCCTCCAACACACTTCCAAGAACAATAAAGAAAGAACATTGCAATCTTCAGTGACAAAAATATACCCCGTACACAATCTAAAATTATGTTGTACGATATATGACGCGCCTCTTTTGCTTTGACAGCGTTGCCATTTGAAATGATAGATTAATTTTCTGGTTATCAAAGTTCAACATCAGAGCTATTTAAATCAAGAATCGTCGTAGATTTTGAGAATGGAGCGTATTTAAGTTTAGGTTTTACTTTACATGTGTAATTTAATTGATATTTACTAGTTTTATGTTTTATTGCGTTTTTTTTTTACTTGGAACAGGTTATTTGCTGTTGCTGTTCCAGTTACTGATAGATTATTTCTTTAAATTTCTCTACAGCATCCGTTGATTCACCTGTATTTCAGCTCTCTTTTTTTTCTTCTCATTTCTGCTATTTTTCTTTAGTATGAAACTTGTTTTTTTATGCCTTTTTTTGCTTCTCCTTTTCTTTTTTTTTTTTTTTTTTCTTTGCAAAATATCAGTCATGGCTGTTTCACGTTGTCTAGTCTTTATTTTTTTTTTTTTTTGTCTATGTTTAATCAATTCCAATGTCAAGAGCAGCAGCCCTGAGGTCAAGGCCCTTGGCAAGGCAACCTCAAAGAGGCATAGTTTCACGCGTTATCGCTCAATCATTCGTTCACTCCTTTAAATTTGTTTTTATCTGTGTTTTTTTGTTTTTGTTTTATTTTTATATATTTTTCTTAAATATATTTCTTAAATTAGTTGCTCTTGATTTTTGCTTAAGAATTTTGCCAATGGAAGAATTTTTCTCAATGTTTGCGTTTCTAAATAAAAAAAAAAAATGTTTTTCTGTTTTTGTTTCCAAGAATTATTTTCTGCAACCGCCCACAAACGTTGCGTTGCAATGTTTTTTCTTTTATGATAAATATTTGATTTTGTCTGTAAATATAAATTTTTGTATGAACAATTTCAAGTGCTGTAAGAGCCTTAAATGAAAGACAAGTCTCAATATTAACACAGGCAGACCGAATTTGACGAAAGACCTGAACCAGAGACTGAACATAGTTTATGCCAAGGATCTACGTGCGCTGTTTTTAAATTCGTGCCCAAAAAAATTTTGGTAAAAAAATACCAAAATTTCGACTGATGGAATAATTCTTATTTTATCAGCGCACTAAAATCTTTCTTCGTATACACTATGCCCGGTCTCTGGTTCTAAAAATTGTTGAGTTGTGTTATTAAACTAAGTATTATGACGGTGTATACGGTTCTACGATAATTCATAATCTGGATAGATTTCGAGTAAATTAAAAAAAAAAAAAAAAACGTTAAATCTTTTCTGGAAATCTTCATGCTGTGTTGACTGTTTCAATACTGCTGCTCACCAAAAATTTGTAATGTTTGCCTTGAATATTTATAAACATTTTCCACAAGAAAGAGCGCCTATTTGAATTTGTGAAATTGTTTAAATAATTTCAAGAATCAAATAATGGAAATATTTTTTTCTTAAGTGTTTTTTTTTAAATAACCAAAAAGTGTAAAACTTAATATTCAATATTTTTTATTTTTTATTTTCACTTGAAAGGGTTTTTGTACAAAAATAAATAATAAAATAATCTCTTCAAGCAAATCTTTTCACTCGAAGTTAAATATTTTTGCTTTATTTTCAAGAATTTTATTGTTTATTTTTCGAGATAAAACAAACTTATCAAATCAAAAGCTAAGCATAATTTTTTTGTTCAGATAATGGACGCGACACACACCATGCGAGGGTCTGGGTTGTGTCGCTCGAAATAACAAAATCGCTTATCGGCTTGAAATTCTGAAGTTGTAAAACTATTTTCGAACACAAATAATAAGCTTTTTCGTCACGTTCGTTTATTGTATTTTTATTTAAAAATAAAAATTGCATTGAATTATGTTTTTTTATTATTTATGGTTTTTTCTATTTTACAGATTTATGTATTAACTGTGCTCTTGCTACCAATTCGTGTTGTTGGATGCGTATTGTCAATATTATCAGCATGGATGTTCGCCTATGTTGGACTTTATGGCATGACACTGGATGATCTGAGAGAGAAGCCGTTGATCGGCTGGAGAAAGTAAGTACATGCGATCGTTTATCGCGTCAATTGTTGTGGAGTATAGAAATTAATCGACGTTATTTTTTTTTTTTTTTTTAGACACGTGCAGCAAATGGCTGCCAGCGCAATGCGCATGTTATACGCATCCGGTTCATTTCATCATATCACACGTAAAGGTAAAAAGGCTACGGCGAAAGAAGCACCCATTCTTGTCGTTGCACCGCATTCATCTTACGTTGATTCAATACTTGTGGTTGCCTCTGGACCGCCATCGATTGTTGCAAAACGTGAAACCGCCGATATACCGTTGCTAGGACGTATTATAAATTATGCACAGCCTATTTATGTGCAACGTGAAGATCCGAATTCACGTCAAAATACTATACGTGAGATTGTAACACGTGCACGTTCCGAAGAAGATTGGCCACAGGTTGTCATATTCGCCGAAGGCACATGCACCAATCGTACTGCTTTGATTAAATTCAAACCGGGCGCATTCTATCCGGGTGTACCGGTGCAGCCAGTTTTACTTAAATACCCAAATAAATATGATACATTTACATGGACGTGGGATGGTCCAGGCGTGTAAGTTGTCAACGTTTATTTTAATTTTTTAAAATTCGAAATATTAATTTTTTTTTTTTAATCTTTTAGTTTACGTTTGCTTTGGCTAACCATGTCACAATTCTATAATCGTTGCGAGATTGAATTTTTACCTGTTTATACGCCGTCCGAGGAGGAAAAGGCAGATGCAAATTTATATGCAAAAAATGTGCGCAGCGTTATGGCAAAGTAAGCAAAATATAAAAAGGCGATTTTTTGGAGATTTTAAAATATTTATTATTATAATTGTTTCTTTAAATTTATTACAGAGCACTTGGTATACCTACTTCAGATTATTCATTTGAAGATGTCATCATTATGAGCCGTGCACGCGACATGAAAATACCATTCCCCGGCGATATTGTCGAAATAGAGCGCACATTGCGTCAATTAGGGTAATACAAATGTTTACACAAAAAGAAAAAAAACAAGAAAAAGAAAAACATTATTTTATCTTTATTAACGTTCTTTTTATTTTGTTGTCTTTCTTTATTATAGTCTCATTCAATCGTGCCGTGATATAGAAATTGTTGAAAACTTTTGGATATGTCAAATACTGATAAACTGGATATAATTACTTTTGCAGAGTTATTGCGCATCGATCTTAAAGATAGCAATCTACATAAGCTATTTGCGTTATTAGATCACGTACGTTGTTTTTTTTTTCATCTATATTTAAATTTGTTTTTGTAAATCAAAACGATACAATCATGTCCGTCTGTCCTTCTGTCTATACTCTATAATTGTGATAAATTGATTTTAATATGAACCTCGTATATAGCTGCAGAGCTGGACCTTTTAGCAATATATCTACAGAAAATCAATGTTTCGCATTTTGATACTTCATATATCAATATCGAAATTTGTATTTTACCATAATTTCGTTCGTATGTATAAAAGGTGTTGAAGAATATAAAAGAAATATTTGTTCACACATTCGAATAATCGAGTGGACTGTGTTGTATGCTTATCAAGTTGACAAACATTCAAAAGTCATAAAGTAGTGAAGCGAATGAAAATGAAAAAGAGTGTGGCACTCTGTCAAATAAAATTTGTAATCAAAAAAAAAAAAAAAAAAATTACATGTTTTTCTATTACAGCACCGAAATGGCACAGTCAGTCTGAAAAGCTTTTTACTCTGTTCGCTATTTTGTAAAATGCAGAATGAGAATCTTATGAATTTTCTGCGTGTAATCGTAAACGTAAGTTTTTTTTTTAGAATACAAAATAAATACAAATTTTAATTATTAAATGTTGTTTTTCTTGCAACAGATTTACAGTAAATCTAGTCGATTTATTACACGAGAGAGTTTCAACAAAATGATGCGTCATTGCGGTGGCAAAATGAATGAAAATAAAATCAATGAGCTTTTCTTTGCCGTTGATAATACGAATAAAGGATTTATACAAATTGGTAAGTGAATTGATTAATTGGAATATCTTGTAAGAAATTCATTAAATCTAATAATTATTTTTTTTTTTTTCATGTATTTACAGAGGAACTAACAAGATTTACGCAAAGTGCGCCAAAATATGAATTTCTTTATAAAAAAAATGAGCACATACGACGCGCAGTTAATACAAATTAAATTTAATTTTAAAAAATCAATAAATAAAAAAGAAAACTGCGCTGGCGTTGGTGATGTGTTAATAGCAGTTAATTTATTTAAAATAATATTATATTTGAATTTTTCTCAAAACAAACAAATAAAAAGCATAATTAATGATGACAATGATGAAAATGATGTTAATTGAAGCTATTAACTTAAAACGTAACAAACGTTTAATTGCTCGTATTTTTTGTACAAGAACAACAAGAACAACAACATATTTTTATTCTATATATAGTTTCTTAGTGCGTAATTTTGAACTTAATTAATTTATTTAATTTTCTATTTTATAATTATGTAAATTTAAAATTTTTTTTTATGATTATATTTTGATTTTTCATTTTTATACAAATTGAAGAACATAATTTATTATTTTTTGTTTTGTTTTGTTTTTTTATTTTTTAACTGCAGACACCGTACATATTATACGAGTATTTCAATGAGAATTTCTTGGCTATATATATATATATTTTATCATTGTCACAAATTCCAAAGTTTACTTAATATATTTCTTTAAGCTCTCGTCTAGTTAAAAAACATTTAAAACAAAAGCAGCAGCACGTTTTGCATGTTACACATTTTTTTTTTTTTTGTTAAAATACTAAAAAAAAAAAAAAAAATATTACACTGCACCATGCAAATGTCAAATGCCAAAATACGAAACTAAAACGAGGTTTCTTTAATGTTCTTTGTTCCTAAAACAAACAAAAAAAAAAAACTATAAATAGTGGCATTTTTTTTTTATGCACTTTTTTTTTAGAATTTTTCAATTTACACAAAAAAAAAAAAATTTAAATAGGAAACAACACGCTTGATTCATTCATTTATAAACAAAAAAAATGTGTATGTGTATATTAAACTATATAATGTATACATAGCAACTATATGTAATGTAGTCATAAAAAATATTTATAATACATATTTGAGAATTTGTGTATTGTTTTAAAAACAAAAAAAGTAGAAAAAACGAATGAATGAATGAAAAATTACTAGTTTGTACTTAAGCACTTCTTGGTTAGTTTTTGAGATCCACCCTATTTTCGTAGTGTTCTTTTATTTTAAAATTGATAACAATAGTTTGCAAGCAACAACAACAACAACAAGCTTTATTTTCCAATATTATTTCAATATTTTTGCAAGCCGCTTTTCTACGTTAAAAAGTTTTAAAAAAGTTTATCACACTCAATTGAAAAATTTGGCAAACGAATACTAAAATATTTATATTTATACAGGTACATGTTATATAATTATATGTATGTATGTATGTATGATAATTTGTATGTTAGAAGAAATAAAAAAAAAGCACCGCAAGCACATACACAGTTTCTTAGTAAATTTCTCGACACTTGTTTGTTTTTGAACTTAAAGTAGAAAATACGACTAGTAGCTGCTTTAGTATTGTATTACGGATGTCAGAAGACTCTGAACAGAGTTGATATTATTGCCCAAAGTGTTATAATTCTTAATTATGGCTAAACATGTACCTAGTTTTTTTTTTTATACGTTTTTAAAGAACTTAAACGTAGCAAAAACTGCAGCGTACCAATATTATAAATAATCAAAAGCGTTCATAAGCTTTTATTATCAATGTTTTTAAAAATTTCGCACATATTTTTTTTTTTTTTTGTCATAACTCAGAAAATGTGTAGTATAAGGTGGGGTCAAGTGAGACACTTGTACAATTCAACGAAAACGGTTATAGCTTAAAACTAAAGAGTTATGAATTTTTATATACTTAAAGCGTAAAATATTCTAATGTATTCTAACTACATTTTTTTCTGTAATTAATGCAGTGGCTTAAGTGGCTTCTTTAACCCCACCGTATACTACACACTACAACTTAAAATTTAAGACAAGAACAACAACAAAAGATATATTGTATGTTATTTGTATAATGGAAACTTATGATTATAATTGTGTTTACGATAATTATTAAATGATATTATTATTGATTTAAGTTAAATGTGTCAATGTAATAATGCTGCATCTAAATATGTAAAGCATAAAAAAAAAGAATCTTACATATAAATATATAAAAAAAAAAAACGAGTGTGCTCAAATATAAAAAAAAAACAAAGAGAAAACAAGAAATATAGAAAATGTATAAAAAGAAAAATATGAGAAAGACAAAAGTAAAAAAAAAATAATGAAATGTGTAAGTTTTAAAATTAAAATTGTCTTTTATTTATTTAATTTTATTTAAATGCAGCGTATCTTGTTGTCGAGCTTATTCGACGCGTCAAATTTTTAGATAAACCGCTTCAATATGAGTGAAAAAGATGGGCGTCTGCCGTTAAATTTTGAGCCGGCTTTAGTGAATATATACGCCCCAAAAATTGACTTCTACGATGAAAACTAAAAATTGAATTAGTTAAAAACGAGTGCATCTCGTGTCAAGAACAGTGAAGAAATTTCTGCTAAATTTTGAAATTAAAAAAAATGTATTTAGCTAAATCGCATTAATAGAAAGAAGTGCTGCTTGTGTTGTGTTTTTCCTTTTTTTTTTTTTTTTTTTTTTTTGAAAATGTGTGCAGCAAGGATAGTGAATTGGCGACTATCTTTCCGTATAGCTGCATTTCTGTTCATAATCGAAACAAGCACAATTGTGGAAGGATTTGTTAACTCGTATGTGAACGCCATATATGCATACTTCATTGTATATGTAATAATCTTTTTTTTTTTTTTTTTTGTTTATATGATAGACCCAAAATTATTACAAAGGATGGCAATTTAATTTTCGAAGCCGGCTTCAATCGTAATATCAGTTTTCGTTTGAATGGCAAATCACGTTTGAATATAAACGACGAATTGGATTTTATGGATTTATTATTTTTGTTAAATAACGAAAAACGCTCGATTGGACGTAAAGAAGAATGGAATAGAAACGAGCAGGATGATGCCAATTTGCGGCAAATAGCAACGGATTTGTCTGATTTACGTTTACGTGCGTTCGGCGCGGAAGGTTTAGAAACGCGTTTGCAAAATTTACAAAATCGGTAAGTTTTCATTTATTTAGTTTTTTTTTTTTTTTTTTTTGAAACTCTTAAAAAATAATTCGCTGCAGTACACGAAGCGCAAATACGTTATTGCGAAGATATCAGATACGTTTACGTCTGGTTGAATCGAAAGTGCAACGCATAAGCACACAACTGGAGGTGAATGGCTGTCAGAGTAATCCTTGCGAGAACGGTGGCACCTGTTTGAATACATTTAATGATTTTATATGCAAGTGCAGCAGCGGTTTTGAGGTTTGTAAATGGCTACATACATACTCGTACATATCAGTGGTGGGCAACATTTAATTTGCATGTGCAGCAACGTCGTGTGTGGACAGACAGACATACGTACTTCGTAATACGCTCTTGTTTTGAATTGTTGCAAACAGAAGCGTAGCGCATGGTGTGCGATAGTGTGTGTCCACCGCTGATAAATATGAAGGGGCGTATTTTTTTCAAAAAAAAAAAAAATAAAAATTGTATCTTAATTTCTTAAAAAAAAAAAAAATAACAACTCAATGCAGGGCACCAAATGCGAACGCGATGTAAACGAATGCGCTCTTTACGAGGGCACCGATCTCGGCTGTCAAAATGGTGCACAATGTGTAAATCAGTTTGGCAGCTTCAGTTGCATTTGCACACCAGGCTGGTATGGCGTACACTGTACACAGCGTAAAGGCGATTGTCTGCAATCATCCGCTTGGGAATTGTGTGGACATGGCGCATGCGTCAATAGTAATAATGATGTCTTCGGTTATAAGTGCATCTGCGATCCAGGCTGGACAACAAATGGCCTAACGCCATCGTGTTCCGTTGATGTAGACGAATGTCACACAGATACGCCATGCACCACAAAATGCATCAATTTACCCGGTTCCTTTACGTGCGCTCCCTGTCCAACGGGCATGACCGGCAACGGCGTCTCGTGTCACGATATCGATGAATGTGCCAACAATAATGGTGGCTGTAGTCTGAGTCCACGTGTTAATTGCATAAATACGTACGGTTCATTTCATTGTGCTGAATGTCCGCTTGGTTGGATCGGCGATGGGCGCAGCTGTACGCGTAACACAGCCGCTGCAACTGATTCTGCTGCTGCTGGTGATGGCGCACTGAGCGGCGCTACCAGTTGCGCACAGACGCCCAACATTTGTAGTCCGTTGGCAACATGTGCGGAGATATCGAATACGGTTGTTTGTAGCTGTCCTGTTGGCATGGTTGGTAACGGTATTGGCGCAAATGGCTGCTTACGCGGCACTGCAAATAATTGCAATGCATTGCCCTGTCTGGTAAGAAGCGTCGTTGTACATACTCGTTAAGTTGCAGTTTGAAGTAGGCCACCGGCTGTACTACATATGATCGTATTTTCTTTTCTTTCTTGTACAGAATGGCGGCACCTGTGTCGATGTGGGCGCTAATTATACTTGTGTCTGTCCAATCGGTTTCAAGGCGCCCATATGTGAGCCACTTGCCAGTCCTTGTCAGCCGAATCCATGTCAGAATGGTGGACGCTGTCGTGCAACTGGCGGTAATCAATTTAGCTGTCAGTGTGCACCCGGCTATCGGGATCGTTTGTGCAATACGCGTTTCAGTCGCTGCGGTGGCATGCTGCTTGGCACTAGTGGACGTCTACAATATCCACCGGAGAAAACTGGCTACGAACATAATGCACAATGTGCCTGGGTCATACGCACCAACGAATCGAGTGTGCTCAATGTTACATTCAATGCTTTCGATCTTGAGGATGCAACCGAATGTCGTTTCGATTGGCTGCAGCTGAACGATGGACGCACTGCAGCGGCACAATTCATAGGACGCTTTTGCGGACGGCACAAGCCACATGGCGGCAATATAATCTCATCGACAAACGAATTGTATCTTTGGTTTCGCTCGGACAATGCAACATCGAGAGAGGGTTTCGATCTGACATGGAACTCTATACCGCCACAGTGCGGTGGCGTTATTGAGCTGAAAACGCATGGTACCATAGCAACGCCTGGCTCGCCGGGTAATTATCCAAAGAATCGAGACTGTCGCTGGCAGCTGCGTGCCGCGAATAATAAACGCATTAAGCTGACCTTCTTCAGCTTGCAAATCGAGACGCACGATAGCTGCAATTATGATTACGTTGAGATCATTGATAAAATATCCGGCAAGGAGTTGCATAAATTCTGCAATAGCACGCATCCTGTGCCATTGCTTTTGCCCACCAACGAAGCCGAAGTGCATTTTCATTCCGACAATGAAGGCACAGATACCGGCTTTCAAATACACTATGCAACTGAGGAGCGTGTTCCCGGTTGCGGTGGTACTTATACCGCTGAAAAGGGTACAATCAAATCTCCGTTGAGAGCGACTGAACAGGAAATTTCCTGTGAATATGATATACGCATGGCCGTCGGTGAGTCAATTTCAATAGATTTCGATGAATACAAATTGGATGCGGACGATTGTATCGAAATTTACAATGTGGATGTGACGCGCGATATTCATGTGCTGGATAGCAAGTATTGCGGAGCATATGCAGAGTTGCCGGTGCGCTTTAATTCGCTCTACAATGCTGTACAGCTGCGTTTCTATGCCAATTCCGGCATTGGTAGTTTTAGTCTAAGGTATAAGGCGGGTAAGTGTGTTATCAATGGCAAATGACGAATGTACTGTACCCCAAATGTTTTCTTTCGTTCCAGAGTGCTCTTATACCTATGAAAGTAGTACCGGAATTATACTCTCACCTGGCTACCCAGCGAACCTAAGCAACATTGAACGCTTTTGCACTTACAAAATTCTAACTGAGCCGAATACGGTAATCGCAGTGAATACCATAGATTTTCAGCTGTTGGATAGCAGTCTGCTGGATGAGAATGATTGTGCCACCACTTGCATGAGGGTAGGCAATATTGTGTGGCATATTCTTCTGGTTTATTTATATACTTCGTAATTTTATTTAATAATTCCAGATTAAAGATGGCCTCGATCGCAATACACTTGGTCCATTTTGCGGAAATTCAACACCTTCTGTGGACTTTGTTAGTGAGACGAACATGCTACAATTTCACTTTCAAAGTGGCAGCACCAGTTCGGGTCGCGGATTTAAATTCAGCTACAAATCTGTGCCAATGGGAAGTACTGGTTGCGGCGGTGTCTATACAAAACCGGGTGGCACCATACGCCTACCCACAAATGATGATGGATTGTATCTGAATGATTTGACCTGCTATTGGGTCATTATGGCACCGAATAATAAAGGCATTTTACTCAATTGGAAATCAATGGAACTGGAAGCCTCATCCGATTGCACCTATGATTATGTCGAAGTTTATGACAACCTAGCCAATTCGGATGACGATAAGGCTTTGGCACGTTATTGCGATACACGTCCACCGCAAAATATATTGACACATTCTCGTCTATTAACGCTGAAATTTGTCTCGGATTTCGATGATGCAGACGAAGGTTTCGAGGTGTCCTATGACTTTGTTGATTTGAACAATTGTGGCGGCAATATACATGCATCGACGGGTCGCATTACATCGCCGGGTTTCCCACAAAATTATACAGGCGGCGCAGATTGTCACTGGGTTATAACGGGACCAGCTGAAACACAAATCGAGTTGCGTATTGAACTGTTTGACCTAGAGAAAACTTCAAATTGCAACGGTGATTGGCTGGAGATTAGGTAAGTTGGAGCAAAGAAACGAAAAGAAACAACAAAAAAAATGTTTTTTTTTTTTAGGAACGGTGGCAACAAGAACTCTACACTGATCGGACGCTATTGCGGCGATACTATACCACGTCGCATACCTGCATTCACGAATCAGCTCAGCATTGAATTTCATGCAGACTCATTTGTATCGGGCAGAGGCTTTCGCATCGGTTGGTATGTCTACTCGAATGGCTGCGGTGGCATTCTGAAAGGCGAAAATGGGCTCATTACATCGCCCTTCTATCCGAATTCGTATCCAAACAATGCAGCATGCGAGTGGCATGTGTACGTTCACAAGGGTTCGGCTATAGAATTTACTATTGAAGATATGGAAATGGAGGATCTATTCGGATGTTATTATGATCATTTGGAAATATTCGAAGGTAATCGTGCGCGCACGTTGCCGTTAATAAAAACGTGCAACTTAGATGATGCCGCGAAAGTGAAAGTGGAAACAACAAAGAGTGAAGCAACCATTGTCTTTCAATCGGATTCAAGCAGCAATGGTCGTGGTTTCCGCATGAGCTTTGATACGAATTGTAACCGTACGCTGACGGACATGGAGGGTGTCGTGGAGAGTCTCAATTACGGTGAGTTCTACTACGAACACCAAATAAACTGCAGCTGGACAATACGCGCTCCGAAGAGCAATCGTGTGCTACTGGAATTTACGCATTTTGAGTATTTGGCTGCGCAGCTGGAGGAACGAAAAATTTCGCTTTGTATTTGGTTGAGAAACTGGCCGATGGTAAGACACGCTCACAGCGCATTACGGAGGCAACCAGCTTCAATTCAACGGGCAATGAGTTGACCATCGTGCACAATACGAGCGCAATCAGTTTTCGCTTTGAATACAAAATGGATGGCTGTCTCTTTGTCGAACATCGCGAGAGTGGACACATACAGACGCCCAACTATCCGGAAATGTATGCCAACAATTTAGAATGTCTTTGGGAGATACGCACCGAACTGGGCAAGGGCATCGAGCTCACCGTGGATGATTTAGACATTGAGGAGAGCGTCAATTGCACCAGTGATGCGCTGATTGTAAGTTTTATTTCAGCCCTTTTTGTCCTTTGTCCTACGTCGTCGTCGTCGTCGCTTTTTAAAAATAAATTTTAATTTTTCGCATTTTTTTTAGATTTCAAATGATCCGACTGACTCAAACTATAAGAACCGACACTGCGGTGTACAAAAGTTTTTGGTATACACAAGCTCATCGCATCGCATTTTTGTGCGTTTCCTTAGCAATGCTGCGCACAATGGTAAAGGATTCAGTGCGAATTATCGTGTCTTGCCTTCAGGTTTGTTGGACTACTAGCACTGCTAGAACTGCTAAGAGTATGCCTCCACTAACATATTTTTTTTTTCTTTGCAATTTAGATTGTGGTGGAAAAATTAGGCTGAAAAATGGCATCATACAATCACCAAATTATCCGTTGCCGTATCCGTCCAGTGCCAACTGTGAGTGGTCTATTGAGGTAACGGACCATCATGCCATCGTCTTTGAATTTGAAGAAATGGATATCGAAATGGGCTACTCATGCAACTGGGATTATGTGGAAGCTATGGATATTTACGATGATGGCGGAGAGGAGAATAAGGAGGATCAGCTTTTCAAATTATGCGGCGATAACTTTAACGACAAAACTTGGACGACAACATCAAATACGGCCGTGGTGCGTTTTATCAGCGATGAGACTAATCAGAACAAAGGTTTTAAGCTACACTTCCGTGAGACGTGCGGTGAGCGCGTTGTCATAACCGAGTTAGACTTTTATTATTTGGACTTTATGCGGCATGCAAGGACCAATGAGACATGCACATGGCAACTGGTACCTGTTGATCATGAGAAGCATATTATCTTTACGCCAACGCATGTGCTTTTGCATCCAGCGGTGTCATTAACAGCAATCAACGAAGGCGATTGCATGGAACATGGTGTTAAGGTGCGTCATTTGTTTGTTTAACCAATTCATGCATTTAATCGTTTCTCCCTTTTTCGAAGATCTATGATGGCGAATATAGCACTGGTGAGCCACGTTCAAAATTCTGTAAAACGCTGCCGCCGGCAATTATTTCGAAATCGCACGCGCTGACCATTTCGATAGACACGAATAATATTATGGAATTTCAAGGTCACTATATGACAATGGACAGTGTCTGCGGCAGTAAATACGATAGCTTCTTCGGTAGATTTAGTTCGCCGTACTATCCCGACTCGTATCCAGTAAATATTGATTGCCAATGGCAAATTGAGGCTAGGCCAGGAAATAGTATTTCGTTAACGTTTGAATCTATGGACTTGGAGAATTCGGATGAGTGCAACAGCGATTATGTTGAGGTGCGCGAAAAGAGCGAAAGTGGTCCATTGCTTGGCGTCTTCTGTGGCAACACAGTGCCACCGGCAATGGTCGGAAAGGAAAGCTTGTGGCTTAAGTTTAAGAGTAATGACGATATTGTTGGCGAAGGATTTATGGTCTCCTATAATTATGGTTCGGTTTTAAGTCTTTATCGAATTATTATCGAAAATATTTCTCATTTTATAAAATTACAGAAAAGCATAACGAAATCAACGGCACAAACGGCACAATACAATCTCCACACTATCCCAGTAAATTTCATACCAATGAACCTTACAGCTGGCGCATAACTGTTGACAAGGAATACGTTGTTCTATTGTCGATTAAACATATTATTGACATTGACATTCCAAACATTAAGGTAAGCGATCGTATTGCAACGCATTGTATTTCCCGTAGCCTAACAGATTCAATCATATTACAGTTCTACGATGGCTACTCCGATATTGGCGCACTCATTGATTACCGAGAAACGCATGTGGTGCGTTCCAATACGAATATTTTATATTTTACTGCGCCATGTGGTCCGTTCGAATTCGAATGGGAACGTTTTTCGAAGGAGGCTTTGCGCTCGAATCGTACCGCTGAGGAACAAACCAAGTTGTGCGGTAAACAAGTCTTTACCGTATACAATACCACCGTCTTCAATTCACCCGGCTTTCCAAGCGGTTATGCACCAAATTTAAACTGCAGCTGGATTTTTGTACCAGCCAATCCGGCTATGCATGCTGTTCTGTCATTTTCTAAAATTGATTTGGAAAATGTCGCAGACTGTTTAACCGATTATGTACACGTTTCGGAAAGCTATGATTTGCAGACATGGCATCGTCAGGACAAGATTTGCACAAAGCCAAATACGACGCAGTTCTATCATGGCAAACCGTATCTAAAACTCGATTTTATTAGCGATGCCAGCATTAATCAGACCGGTTTTTCGTCGTATGTGCGCACCGAGTGTGGCTCCAAAATGACCGCTCCGCATGGATTGGTGAATATAACGAATCTGCGTACAGCTTCTTCGATGTTCCAAATGGATTGTGTGTGGCTAATACAGGTGCGCCAAGGACGTCGCATACGTATTAAGTTTCCCGATTCATTCATACACGATCCGAACGATCTAAGCAACGCCAATATTTGCAATTCATATTTCATGGTGCGCAATGGCTTTGATATTGATTCACCCTTCTTGGGTCGTGGCAAGTACTGCGAAAATAATATAACGGATACGCTGGAGACCACCGCTAATCGTGCGTATATAAAATTCAAACGTTTCGGTTTCATTCGCTTCCGCGCCTCGTTTGCATACGAAGAAATCAGTCACGATTGTTCTGATGACATTGTACTCACCGAGGATTCGTATGATGGCGACAGTACAATCATAAATACGCCGCACTATCCCAATCTGCCGAATCCGCACTCGGAATGCTACTGGCGTATAACAGCGCCAACGCATCATATCATTTCGCTGAATTTTATTGACGATTTTAATCTGGCTCCGGGCACCGCACCCATAAAGGAGGTCTGCGACCGTGAATATGTACAGATCAACGATGGCAATACTGAGCTCATGCCGCTCATTGGACGCTATTGCGGCAAACAGAAACCGAATGCCATCTATTCAACCGGCAATGTAATGCGCATTAAATACTTTTCCGATATTGCCGAACCACAATCGGGCTTCAAGGCAGAAGTGCGCATTGGACGCTGCGGTGGCTCTTACTATAGCAGTGAGGGTTCCATTAGTTCACCGGATAAATTGGTCACACGCATCGATGAGCGTGATTTCGAATGTGTCTACACCATCGAAGTGGAGAAGGGTAGCACCATTAATTTGGACTTCGAAAAAGTACAACTACCGCAACTGAGCAACTGTTCGGATGGAGCTCACTTGGAGCTGGAAGAGATCGATGCGTATGGTGAGGACGGCGAGGAGAAAGTAACCGACACACTGCGGCTGTGTGGCGACGATCCAAAGAAATATATTGTCGAGACAAATAAAATTGTTATGCGCTACAAGTTGCGCGGTTGGACACCGCAAGCGGGCGATGGTTTTACGCTGCATTACAAGGCAATCGGAGCACGCTGCGGCGAAACGATTGAAGCTTATCGTGGTGTATTGCAGTCTCCGGGCTATCCAAGTGGCGTGCGTACTCCGACACATTGTTCGTGGCGCATTAAGGTGCCCGCCGGACGTCGCGTTAAAGTGGAGATACTCGACTTTGATACCGGCGCTAACGCAAATTCGAGCCAAACATTCGTGCGTTCGTTCCGTGGACGTTTAACTTTCGCCAATGACTTTGGTATGATGTCAATAATTGGACGCTACGCAGACAATCCGCCAACTGATGTCATTTCGACCGATAATACGATGGGCATTGATGCGTTCCTGCTGCCGTTCAGTCGTCATCGTGGCTTTAAGTTACGCTTCAGTACTTTCGGTCTGTCCGAATGCTATAGTCAGATGAATACGAACACTCTCTCCGACGGTGGCACCTTGAACATTAAACGTGAGAATGACAGTCTCGTTCACTGCAACATTGAGCTTCGCGTTGAGGAAAACCAAACGTTGGTACTTGATATTGTTAAGCATGTGAGTCGCGTTCCGCTCATGGCCAATGCGTATGTGTGCAGCGTGACTACACCGTTAAAACTGGAACTACGTTCTATGCAATTGCTGCCACGTCTACTCTGCCAGAATGCAACTATGCCCATTACGGTGCGTCTGCCGTTTACTACACAGCTGGAATTGTCCGGAAATAAACGCAATGACCTACAAGAGATACAAGTTGACTACAAAACGTACGAATGCGGTGGCATACGGCGTTTGTATTTGGGCGACAATATGACAATAACGGCACCGCAAATGAATGACAACGACGTCGTTGGCAAGCGTTTGGATTGCGCTTGGGGCGTTTGGCCTCAAGGCTACGGCGATGACAATACGGAAGACATGAATTATTGGATTGACGGTGTACAAATCGAATTGTCACTTGCGGTAGACTTTAAAGCTAACTGCAGCGAACAATATCTGCTGCTGTACAACGGACCCAATCAGAATTCGCCACACTTGGGTCGCTACTGCGATCAGGCAACACTATCCAATATTGTCGTGGAGCGAGGCATCTTCTTCGAATATCATACAACTAGCTACGAAACAGCGTCCAACTTCAATCTTACTGTGAAGCATGGCAGCGGTTGTGGCGGCAAAATTGCCTATCCATATCGTGATATATACTTCGACGAACAATACAAAAACAACATCGAATGCGTTTGGGAAATCGAAACGGATCCCGGCTACCACATCGGTCTCACGTTCAACGATCGCTTCTTCATAGAGTCGAGCACAAACTGTACAAAGGATTATCTAAAGGTGCAACAGAAATCGGAGACAACCGATGAGTGGATCGATTTGGGCACACTTTGTGGTCGTGTGCCACCAAAACGGATTAGCACAAATACGACGGCAATGCGTCTTATATTCCGTTCGAATGATAAAATTACCGGTGATGGCTTTACGGCGCATTTCGAGCGTCAATGTGGCGGTATTTTCTATGCAACAAACGAACCGACTATAATATCCAGTCCCGGCTATCCGGCGCACTACGAAAAAATCTGTTTTGTAATTATACAATATTACCGTCGGATACCAGCATCACTGGTCTACTGGTGCGCTTCCTCGATTTCGATCTCGAACAGCCACCGATAAATAGATGCTCCTTTGACAATGTGACCATTGTGACAACGAATGTGCAGGACGAACAGCACGAATCGATTATCTGTGGCGTTAAAAAGCAGCACGAGTATCGCGGCAAAAAGTCAATATCCGTCATAATGCGCACCGATATGTCATTCTCTGGCAAAGGATTTCAGCTGGAGTACAGCACAAATGTTTGCGGTGGCGTTATAACGCAAAGCAGCATGATTCAATCACCGCGACAGCACACGGACGATAAGTTTCCGCCAAGCAGCAATTGCTATTGGAATCTGACGGCACCGGTTGGCAACAAAATCGTTGTCAAATTTGAAGAAATCGATTTCGAGAATCAACCAATGTGCAACTACGATGCAGTCGAAATCTATCAGGGTCCAGTACCGCTTGAATCCGAAAGGCTTGGAACATTCTGTGGCAATCTGACCGGCGTATTGCCGACATTGAGCATTCCAACGCATCAGGCACTCATACACAGCTTTTCCGATGAACGCGACGCATCGTTTGGCTTTAAGGCTTTTGTACGCTTTTTTTACCCAACTGCGACCGTAAAATCTATCTCGATGCCACGAATGCGACATACAATTTGAACGAGTTCGCCGGCGGCTATGCTGATAATCTAGATTGTTCGTATGTGTTCACAACGACATCCGATCGACAATTGCAGCTCGAGTTTAGCAGTTTTCACGTTGAAGCGACGGAAGATTGCTATAGCGATTTCCTCGAGGTACGTGACGGTGCCGGACCATTTGCTGATAGTATTGGAAAGTTTTGTGGTCACGAGATACCCGTCAAACTGTTGTCAGCACGTAATGCGGTCTTTTTGCGTTTTGTCAGCGATAATTCGATACATGACACTGGTTTTGCATTGGTCATAACAGCGACGCCACTTCTTTGTGGCAGTCACAATATTAAATTAGATAATCAGTCGGTAAGTCATCCCTTATAGCCTTATGAAAGCATTATTACAATCGATGTATTTAAACAGACAAGTGTAACGCTTAACTCACCTTCTGACGAAGATGCCAACTATTCGAATAATCTGAATTGCTATTGGAAGATTATGGGAACGAATAAATTACATTTGAAATTCAAACATTTCGAGGTGCAGCCTTCGACTGAGAATGGAACATGTAATACGGATTATCTGAAAATTTATAACCAGGAGGTAAGACAATCGACAATTTGAAACAAACAATGGCGATGAGAATTAGAATTTCCTCTTCTATTTATACAGGATGCAGCACTAATTGAGAAAGGCTATGCCAGCGATGTTGTCTTTAATGGTCAAATGGCTGGACTGGATTACATGAACTTTGCAACTGAGCATATCTATTGTGGCAGCAGCATACCCAATGATTATTATGCAAATAGCAATCAGGTTTTTGTTAAATTCCATACGGATAGCTCTGTAACCAAGAAGGGTTTCTCAATTGAGATTGAACAAACTCAAGGTATGTGGTGGCACTCACTCAACAAATAAAAAAATTAAATTGAACCCTTTTCCAATTATTCGGATCTTACAGGTTGCTTCCGAAATTTCACTGGATTACAGGGACGTATAAAAGTAAGCGATACGACCGATCATTGCGATATTTATATTAAGGCGCCGGCAAATTATACGCTTAGCATTTATTACAATGAGCTGACATTTTCCGAATACGATTGCAATAGCGAATACGTTGAAGCTTTCGATTTGCACACAAATAAATCTTTGCAACGTATCTGTTCGTATTTGGAATCGGGTAAAAGTCTTTTCAGTAATACAAATGAAATACGTTTGCGCATTAAGATGAACGGTTACTATACGGAATACGATATGACATATTTGGCAAGTAACAATGGCATCGGTTGCGGTGGCGATCTCTATAATACCGCTGGCATCATAACAAACGCATATTACCCGAATAATGTGCGTAACAATTCGGATTGTCGCTGGAATATACGTGTACCGGGCAATAATCTGGTGCTCTTGCGTTTCGATGGTGAGTAGAAGGAAAAAAAATTAAGAAATTTGTATTTTATTTATATATTTTTTTTAATTTTTTAAGAATTTAATATGGGCGCCAAGAGTACATGTCATTCGGATTATTTACAAATAATTGAACGCAATGATGCACGCGGCACTGACGATGTGGTGCGTCAATTTTGTGGTGATGATCGCCCGCGCGTCTATAAGAGCAATCGTTCACAGTTGACGATACGTTTTCATAAGACAATGAATTATGATGGCACCGGTTGGGTTATACGTTTTTATGGTGTATATCCAAACTATCAGATACCAAGTTATTTTCTTGATGGCAGTTATTAACAAATAAAAAATAAAAATAAATAAATAAACAAATTACGATTTATAATGGAAAAGAATAATAAAAACGTTTTTATATAATTTTAATTTTTATTTGTTTTTGTATTTTTTTTTGTATTTTTTTTTTTTTTTTTTTGTAAGACTTTATTTTTAATACACTTTAAATTAGTTATCTAAAAATATTATAACCGAATTTTTACTAAACGTAAATCATTTAGAGAATGATTATTATTATTATATAACTAGTTCATTTATTTTTAATAATTTAATTCATATATGCAACTAAAAGTAATAAAAAAAAAGATTTATTTTTTCAAATTATTTATTAAATTAATATTTTATATTTTAATTATTATTATTATTTTTGTTCAACTTGTTTTTATTTTTTCATATTTAAAATTAACTAAAATATTTATTTAATACAGAAAAAAAACATATACTAAAAATAATAAAAAAAAAAAAAACGTAATGTTTATAATTTTATTAATATTTTTCTTTTTTTTTTTTTGCATTAAATTTAATCAATTATTTATTTTTTTTTTTTTAATAATTAACTGACCCAGCAAAGTAAAAAATGTTACTCATTTTACTATAAATAAATTTATTTAATTAAACAAAAATATATATATGTATATATATATATATATATTTTTTTTTTTTGTTTTAAATGACAATTAAATCACGTTTATACAAAAAAAAATGTTGCTTTGTTTTAATTTTTTATACTTAAGTAACTCATAAAATTTAAACATATTTAAAATTTGTTTTTTTTTTTTTTTTTTTTTTTTTCTTTAAAATAAAATCTAATTTTAACAAAAATTGTGTTAGAAACCATATAGAAAGTAAAGTTTTTGTTTTTTAAATATATTAATTATTTAATTAATTTTAAAAATCTATATACAAATTAAATAACTAAAGTATTTTTTTTTTTTCGTTTTTTAAAGCAGCAAAAATTAAAATTTAAAAATATATTTATATATAATAAACTCTTGACTTTTTTTTGAACTATTTTGTTGTTGTTTTGTTAAAACGCTTAACAACAATAACTTCCAATTGGATACAATTTATTTTATTTATTTAAATATTTATGTATATGTATTTTTTAATGTAAATGTTTTTTTGTTTTGTTTTGTTATTTATTTTTATGCATGGATTATGCTTGTATATGATATCAGTAGAGATGTATAGAATCGTTTAATTAACAACATTTAAAAAAAAATGCAAATTTTGCTTAAGTTCGCTAGACTTTATATTTTTTTAAAAACACACACTGCATTCTTTCTCTTACTCTCGAACATGTTTACTATATAGCTTTCTTCTTCAGTTTCGTTTTCTTTATATTTTTCTTAATTAATTAATTAATCTTTTTTTTATAACAAACAACAGTTTTCGATATTATTTTTGAATAATTAACTTGAATTTCAATACAACGTTTTTTTTTTCTTTTGAACAGATACACCAAGTATGTGTGTATGAATATATATATATATATACGTATATATTGATATTTAAATATTTTAAAATAGTTTAGAAACACAAATGTTTTTTACTGAAAAAAAAAAAAAAAACATTTTATCTTTTCTTAAATTTTACTTTGAATGTGTTATATTTGTAATGTAGAAAACTTTCTGAAAGCCATAAAAGATAGAATTTCCCAAAGATCATCAACATTTCTTGCTAAATCTATTTAGTATTTTTTTTTTTTCAGTAAAAAAATCAATCATTTTCTTAACTATTTTTTTCATTTACATGCAAGCTAAATGCCTTTTCTCATGTACAACATTCAAAATTCAATTTTCAAATTCAATAACATTTTTTTTTTTTAGTTCAATCAATAATTTTAATGTAACGAGTATGTATGTAGTTTTTTAACTATGTATATGTGTGTATGTAATGTTTTAATGCATATTTGAATTACAATTTCAAGTCTTTAATGTTGCATATATTATTATTATTATTATTTTTGTTTAAATATATTTCACGCATATAGTGTAACAATTCAAAGTTTATATTTTAATTTGTTCTTTTAATTTTTAATTTTAAGCTTAGTTAAGACAACTTTAAAAAAAATTGACAAGAAAATTGAAAAAAAAATTGTTTATTATTTTTTATTCTTACGCCTTGTCTTAACTAAACTTAAAAAAATTATTAACTTTGGAAAATGAAAAAAAAAAAAAATAACTAAAACCGCGACTTGAAAAAAACATATTTAAATTTTTATATCTTTTTTTTTTTTTTTTTTGGTGGTATTTTGTATATAAACATTTTTGCATTTATAAAAAAGCTTGTGTTATTATTATTTTTCGCTTCTCTTATTAAAATTGACTTTTTTGTTGTTTTTTTTTTTTTTTTTTTTTTTTGTACACATATATAAAACATTGTTATTTTTTTTTTGTTTTCAATTACAACATTTAAAGTTTCGAAATTTTTGTTAAAAAGCTTATTTAAGTTTATTTTGTTTTCTTTTCTAGGCTGTTGCAAATCTATTTTAATTTTATTATTAAAATTGACAAACATTCGATGCGTTTAAATTTTGTTTGTATTTTTTTTTTTTTTTTTTTTTTTGTAAAATCGAATTTTGTAAAAATTTACAACGAAAAATAAAGCAAAAATGTAAAGCATTTCATACAATACATATTCATATTCATATATATATAATACAATCACAACAACACTATACCATCAATCAAACAACTTGTGATATGTCTGTTCTAACTCCATTCAAACTATTACATTCAACATTGATTATAAACTTTTATTTATGTATCTTTTATCTTTCATTATCATCAATTCTTTTTTTTTGTATTTTTTTATAAACAACACTAAATCGTATTTTTATTTTCTTTTCTTTTTCTAGATCTATGCAACATTTTTATTAATTTAATAATTAATTTAATTTTATTTTTATATTTTTAACTTTTTGCTAAACATAAAAAATATTTGCGCGTCAAGTTAAATCCATGCCGGGGCTTTCATTCAATGCTTTTATTTATTTATTTATTTTATTTTATTTTATTTAAACCACTTTACAATACTGTGTGTTAAATAATTTACTAACAATTTTTTGTATTTGTAAGTAGTTTGCATGCATGCATATATTTTTTGAAGCAAAAAACGCTTTAATTTATTTAATATTTATATTTTAATTTTATTATTTTATTTCATATAATGCGCTGCCTTTCGTTAGCATTTGTTTTTATTTAAATTAAACACTTAAATTAAATTTAAAAATAAAGAAAAAAAATATAGAATTGTGTAGTATTATGCTTAAAAATAAAAATGATGATAGCATATTTATATATATAAAAAAAAAAAAAAATTCACACATACATAATTATTTAGTACTATGCCCTTCTAGTAACATTAGCTAAAAGTACGTAAACTGAATTGTAAACAATTCATTTTTATTTTTTATTATTATTTTTTTTTTTGTATTTGTATTTGTACAGCGCGACATCTTCGAAAAAAATTATAATAACAAAAAAGAAAATAAAAAATTTTTAAAAAAAAAAAAATTAAAAAAAAAATTAAACAAATTAAACAAGTTATTTTTTTTTTAAATTGAATTGACATTTAGTTAGTTCAGTTGCTTCTATATATTTGTGTGTTGTATGTAAGCATTTTGTGCTGAAAGCTTTATATTTTAATTTTTTGTTTTTGTTTTGCTACAAAATTATTGCTGCCAAGAGAAAAAAAATGAAGAAAGACTTTAGTAAACCAGCTAAAGTACAAAAAAATTAATTTTAAATAATTCAAAGCAGTAAGCCAATTTATTTTATTTATATAAAATAAAGCATTGCCTTGTTTTGAGCTGGCAACACTGGCATAAATATAACACAAATATTACTATTTTTTTCAAATTTATTAAACATATTTTTAAAAGCGTCAAAATACAACAAAAACAAAAGAGAAGAAATACGAAATTTCAAAAAAACAATAAAATTGTAGCAATTCAAAAAAATAAAATAAAATGTAAAATAAAAATAAAAAAATAAAACAAAAACAAAAAAAACTCAAAGTAAGACAAAATTAAACAACATCTGCGTAGGCTCATACATCAACACAATACTACATGCAACATAAAAAACGATGAAAAAAACTTTTGGCATTGCGACGCACCCGGCTGGCCCTTAGCTAACAAATGATACCCTGATCCAAGCTCATATTGTTGGTAGCAGCAGCAGCGCTCTTGGCAACGACAACATGATGATGATGATGATGCGAATGCGCATGCGCATGCGAATGATTATGTAAATGATGATGCAAATGATGCGTTTGCAAATGACGTTGATGTCCGCCTCCTACTCCTACTCCGACTCCTCCTCCATTAAGTAATAGCGTTGTTGATGTTGCTGATGCAGCGCTACCATTAATGCTGCCATTGCTGCTACTATTGCTGCTGCCATTGCAACTTACGCTGATGCCATTGGCAATATTATTGCAACCATTTGAATTACTATTAAAAATGCATGTTGTTGCTGTTGCTACTACTGCTGCTGCTGCTGCGTTTGTTGTTGTTGTTGTCTTCTTGTGTACCGCTGTCAATGGCTCTGATGCACGACGTAGCATATTGTTACAATTGTTGCTGCCGCCATTGCAACTATTGTTGCTATCAATGCTACCAGTGCTGCTATTATTACTACCACTGCCATGCATATAACTTTTACGTATGCTGTTGCTGCTGTTGCTATATAAATGTTGCTGTTGACAATTATTATGTTTATTGTTGCTGTTACTGCTGCTGCTGCTTCCATTGCAATGTAAATCGCCATTTACTTTCTCTGGTGAAAATTTCATTGGTGATAAGCGACGTATATGTTGTTGTTGTTGCTGTTGCTGTTGCTGTTCCTCTTGTTCCTGATTATAATAGCAAATTTGTTGCTGTTGTTGTAAATTTTCTGCATTACTTTCTAATTGAAATTTCTTAACCAATGCTTTCACTGATGTTGGCGGTGTATCCGCTGATGGTGCTTTACGTATAACCTTTGGCGTTGTAGGTGCATCAGGAAAGAGGCATTGTGTTGCTGTTGTTGTCGCTGTCATGCCATTACAATTGACATTGGCACACTTATCGTTACCATTTGGCAGTGTTACTGTTGCGACAATATTTGTTGCAGTTGTTGTATGATTTGTTTTTTCACCTGTTGGTGCTATAATTATTGTTGCTGTTGAGGTTGCCGTTGCTGTTGCTGTTGCATCTAATGTATTATTTGTTATTGTCGCATTAGTTTTCTTAGCATATGTTGGCGTGATTGTCGTCACTGTTGTATATGTATTCTCTTTATTTGAATCAGATAAGCGTCTGCTATTGCTGCTGCTGCTTGTGCTGCTACCATTGGCTTGTTGCTGACATGCTGACGTCTTATTGACAATTGTTGTAGTTGTACGTGTACAATTTGTACCTGGCAAAGTGTGTATGGCGGTTGTTGTTTTTGTGGCTTTTATTGTTGCTGTTGCTGATTTATTTGTGCTTTGCGTTGCTGCTGTTGCTATTTTGTTGCTGCTATTATTGTAACCATTGTGCGTTATATTTTTGTTGCCATTTACAACAAATTCGGTACATTCGCTGCCGGCCATGGCATCAATTTTTTTGCTGTTGCTGTTCTACAAAATTTGCATCCTCATCGTCATCGACATCCACATCGACATCGTCAACATCATTCTCCTCCAATACATCGCCGTTTGCTACTTCATCATCATCATCATCATCATCGTCGTCGTCGTTGTCGACAACATCGTTGACATAATCTGTTGTCGATTTGTTAAAAATTTGTCTATCCAACGAACATTCGTCCTTAAGCCAAATGTGTTCGAGACATCCGGCGGCGGTCATGCGATCGCTTTAAAAGAAAAATAGAAAGAGTATAAAAAATAAGTTTTCCATCTACTTGTGTGTATGGAACTTACTTTGGCTTAATTCGCAATGCGCTACGTATAAAATCAATTGCCGCTTGGGATACGCCTTCAAATAGATTATCCGGAAATGTCAGCGCACATTGTGAGATATTGAGAAAGGTTTCCTGTTTCGTATCACCGCCAAACGGTGAAAAGCCCGACAATAGCACATATGCTAAAACGCCAACGGACCAAATGTCTGTTAGCAGCGAAAGTGGTTCATATTGGAGCACCTCAGGTGCAACATAATCCGGCGTGCCGGCCATTTCACGTACATTAATGCCCTCGGCGACAACGCGTGAAATGCCAAAGTCGCAAAGTTTTAAGCCATCTGAAAAACGCATTAAAAAAAAATGTTAGTTACAGTCACACAACACAACACAGCACCGTCCTCACCTTCGATACGCTCACCAGCGAGCAATATATTCTGTGGCTTCAAATCCAAATGCGCAATCGAGCGCTCATGCAGAAATTTTAATGCTTTAAGTACTTCGCGCATACAATGACGCGCCTGCGCCTCACTCAAACATTCTTCATTATCCAAAATTGTTTGAAGTTCACCACCGGTGGCTCTGTTAAGAGAGAGAGAGAGAGAGTGAGAGTTCATTATGTCATTAATGTATGTCAAACTCGCTGAGAGTTACGGACATAGAAACTATACGGAATGCACTTTACTACGTGCAATACTTACAATTCCAGCAATAATGCCGTATCGGAGCGTGTCTCATGCACAGCATTCAAATTGACAATATTCTCCTCGCCAGCGCATAGCATTAGCACAGCTATTTCATGTTTGATCTCCTTATCCGATGATTGTGCACGACGTCGACGTTTCAAGAATTTTGCTGCAAAATGTCGTCCGGAATTTTTGTGTATTGCACGGCGTACTGCGGCAAATTTGCCTCTAAAAAAACGAAAATGAAATTTATTAGAAAAATTTTCCATCAAAACAAGCGAGTAAAAGAAATCATCAAATGTGTTTTTTAATTGAAGTACGATTTTGCTTAAAGCATTGCAAACCGGATAAGTTGGTCAAATTTACAGACTTGTTGTCTGTCCGTCTGTCTGTACGTCCGTCCGTCCGTTTGAAAGAAACGAACGAACGAAACCCACTTAAAAAAACTTCCATTCATAAATATACAACTTAATTGCATTTGCGTTGAAATCGCGCCGTAATGAAGTTGCCAACGCATTAACAACAGCATTTGACAATTAGATACACTCTATGTCTGTCTGTCTGTCTGTCCGCTCGTCTTATTGACATACAGACTAGCTGGCTGCTGTTGCTGCTGGCTGCTGCTGTCTAACGCTGAAGCGCAGAAACTAGCTTAAAGGGTTTCATAATTTACGCAAAAATATAATTTAAACAGGAAATCACATAGAAGGCGTCATTTTGAGAATATTTTTGTATATTAGATTAAATATAAAAAGGAGCGGATGTACCATAGAAATATTCGAGATCAATGAATTTCTGCTCTTAGATAGACAACACGCAATGCAATCCAACGCTTTACATTCCAAATGAAGATTGACAACAACAACGACAACAGTCAAAATGCATTTCTAAATTAAAAGCTTCAAAGAAAGCATTTGTAGAACAGTTCCTAAGCCATAAAAGATGCAAATATTATGAAATATAGATAGATATTGCATCTCATACATACAAGAATGGTTATATTAAAAAAAAAATAGAGAAAAAAAAGATATAAATCTACTTTATCATAATTTCATTTAATAATAAATAAGTTGTGATTTATAAGTGGTTCTAATTTCCATTCTTTCCTTCTCTCTCTTCTATCGCTTTCTCTGATGGTTAAGAAATTATAGGTATGTTGTTGTTGTTTTTTATTTTTTTTTACCTGCCTAAGGCTGAGAAAAGCATTTTATAACATTTAAAACTATCAAGTTAGACAGTCGGACATGGCTAAAAGGTAATATCAAACGGAACGTTGGTACCTTGTAATGCAAACGTATCGGACTGGCTGAGTAAGAAAAAATGTTGGAAATTTTTATTAAGTCTTGCGTGTGCAAAGAAGAGAGATTTATATTTATTTTATTTGCTACACTTTGTTTTCTTTTCTTTATTTTGTCTTTCAATATGATTGGTGTTGGTACCAAATATATTGAGCGAGAAAGAGCGCTTAACATCACCTTAATTGAGTCACATTGAGCTGTTTAGGCATAGGCATATACAATATTTAGTCTATGTATGGTTATGTGTGACGGGTATAAAAACTACTGCAGTTGAGTATACCCTGTACCAAATTTATAAACATTATTTATTTTAGAATATTTTTAGCTTCAATTCAAAATAAATTTGAATATCGACTCGGCCATGGTTGCAACATAAAAATATCGTTATTGGCTATTCAGTATCGATATTAAAATACTACACGATACAATTGTGAATACCCTACATATTGCAGCGTATAAAAAGTAAAGTGTCAAATATTTTTGTCCCCTTTTATTTGTATGTACATGTTTGTATGCGTATGTGTGTGTGTGTATGTACAAAGGAGTGTTTGTCATGCGTGCTGAACGCAATCGATCGACTAACCAAATCGATCGATCGATCGATCGACCGATCAATCGTTCTTTCAATCTGACCAGTCGAGTTGAGAATTTTACGCTGGACTGAAGCTGCCGGAAAACAACATCAATATGCGCAGTCATCAAGTCGAGACCAGAAGTCGAGTGCATCGATGACGCATTTAAAGCTAAACCAAACGTTGGCTCGCTTAGCCAGAAACATACACACACACACACACATACATAAACACACAGAAAGCACGCGCGGCGTCAACGCAATCGCCGCGACATTGGCAACATTTTTTTGTTGTTGTTGTTGCTTTTTTTATCGGTGACAAGACTAAGAGCAAAGCAGCAACAGCTACTTTTGTTGTTTGTTGCTGTTGCCGACGTTGTGTCACTGTCACTACTAAGCAAACTTGTCGCTTCAAAGACAAGTCAAAAAAAAAAAAATAGAAAAATAGAAAAATAAAAGTATAATTCTTACATTAAAGTTAGTTAGGCCAGAGTAAAAGAGTTAGACAAACACCTGGACTAACTACAACAAACATTAAGCACGTCAGAGATAGTCATATAGACGGACAGACAGACAGAGAGACTGCCGCATAGACAATTAGAAATAAAAACCAGTGTTGCTGCCGCCACTGTCACTGTTGCTATTGCTGCTGTCGCTAGTTGAGGAGAACATCTCCAGAACTGCAGTAGACACGACACTTCAACACAACTCTTTGCCAGCAGCAGCAGCAACAGCAGCAGTAGTAGTCAATGACAACTTGTTAGCCAGCAAAAGAACGAACGAACCAACGAACGAACTAGTCTGTCTTATTATCAAACGTTGCAGGCTGACTAGCAGGCCGACAGACGGACGGACGGACGGACAGAAAATGTTGCAAATGTTGAACGAATGACGGCGTTGCTTGTCACTTTGGCAACAGTTTTCGTGTCCATTTAGAGATATATTTGTCTCACAACAACAAGGAATGTCATGAAACAACCAACAGCAACAATGTTGCATTTCTACTCTACTCTACCGCGCTCCCTCTCCCATTCTCTGTTAATGGTTGCATTTGCTATCTCACTTGCACTTAATTTGCGTTGCCTGCACATTGCATGTGTTGTTGCCGGTGTTGCCAATTTAGTATTCTATGCGTTAAGTTGTCGCAGCTGTTTGTTGTTGTTCTTGTTGTTGTTGCTACTGTTGACGCCGTTTTCTTATTGTTTTGTTATTGCTTTTATTTGTTTTTTTTTTACTTCTTCTCCATATTTCTCTCTCTCTCTTCTTCTTCATATACTGCCTGTAATGCCGGAAGCACAATTGCTTCATTACGGCACGTACTTTGTCAAAGGCGTACCAGACGTGCGTTCATTCGTTTGTCGTCTTACCTTCATTACCAACCATCCCACCATCTCAACCATCTCACAACCATCACAACGAACGAACAACCGATCCAATCATTTATCTAACGAATCTTATATTCCAGCTATTCATTTCGTTCCCTTCCGTTTCGTTTCGTTTCGTTCCTATATTTATACACATTGTAGTCGTGCTTAAGTCTAGAGTCTTTGCTATTCTTTTTGTTGTTGCTGTTGTTGTTGTTATTGTTTTCGGTATTTTGTCGTCATTATGTTCGCTAACTAGTGATGCGTCATTCAAATAACGGAATTGTTTGGTTGGTAACCATGAAATTTTATTATAAGATCGATCGACCGATTGATTTTATTTATTTATTTTAAAGTTTTTTTTTTTTGATAAATTGAAATTTAGTTCGTTAATAATATTTATTATAAAACCAATCAAAAATTAATCAGTTAATCATAAATGATCTGAATAACTATTGAAGCACTTACACTGCCACATATTATTTATTATACTAGTTGTCACCTTAAGACGACTCATTTTCAAGAATATTTAAAGCAGTTCAAAGAGTAAATATATAAACTAAGCACACAAATTAATTATAACATGATTTATTTTAATATTAAACTAGTTGCGAATTATAAGCGATAATCTTGTTGTATTTAAAACTCTCTTTCTGTCCCTTTTTGAGCGCTGTTTTTACTTTATGTAATTTATTTTAAAATTATCATTCATTTGCATTAATTTTTTTCGACACTTTTTCAACTGGAGTTGATTTCGTAACGCGTAAATTTTGTATTAAAGTCGAATTCGAAATCCAAGTCAAGAAGTTGTTGCCAAGTTCTTAAAAGATGTAAAACTTGCAAAATGCGATAAGCAATGATGTGGCAAACTCTTAAAAGTCATTAACGCCATTCAATATGATTGTTTTTGTTGTTGTTGCTTCTCGTTGTTGCTATAAGTGGAGTGGGGGCCTTATAAGCGCAGTGTACCTAATTGGGCAAGGTCTTTTATCCGTACGGGCACATACTATATAAAAGTTATTGGCCTTAGTTCAAAAACTGTTTAACAACAACAACAACAATTTTTTTTACTTGCTTGATCGCCTCGACCTGTAGTAATACTCGATTCGTTTTTTCGTCTACTTCGTCTTCTTCTTCTTCTTCATGATTGTTCCATTGCCAATTGAACTCTTCTCCTTTCGGCGGATCAACATAAACGTAGTAAACCGTTACGTAATACAGTTAATGTTTTTGGCACGATTTTATTATGACGAACTGAACTGAACCGAACCGAACAAATCAACAACAAAAACAATAACAATCGAAAAATTTTGTCCGTCCGTCCATTCCGTTTCGTTGTCGTTGTACAATGATGCTGCTTACTCGAATTTTTGTTGCTGTTGTTGTTGTTGTTTATAAAAAGATACAATTTAATTGATGTGGGTGTGAAGTATAAAACATTCTAAATTCATAAAACCCAAAACAAACAAAAATATATAATTTGCGACGTTACTGAACTTTAAAAGGTTAAAATGTGATTTATAAAAAAAAATTGTATGTAATTAAATATTTACGTTTTAATTTTTCGTCGTTGTTAAATATTTATTGTTAAAATGTAAGAGGAACATTATGCCCTGAGAATATGCAAAAATCCTGTGCTGACTAGCCTAGCCCTAGACTGAGCTAACCTGCCTTAATGTTATTTTCTATTATCCAGAAACATTTGCTGACCAACACTAGGCAAACTGTGTAAATTTTTCAAGATCCAAGGGTGCCATGGGTCGACTTTGCAACTAGTCAGGGTCTAGTTCTATGTGTAACGGGTATAAAAAAAAATGCCAGAAGTGCGTGAACGCTGATTGATCGGTCAATTTACAACGCATCACATAAAGTTCTATAAAGTTCATGGTTGAATCGATTCAAAGTGAGCCACTCCCACACATAACAAAAAAAAAAAAAAAAAACGAAATTTAATGAAAATTTTAACTGCTTCATTAATTCGATTTGTTTGACGTTGTTAATACTTTTTTTATAAATGGAAAAGAGTGTGAATTTTATTAGAATATTATTATAACTGCCTTTTTTTCGCATTAGTCTTAAGTTATGCCGACTTATATGGTCAGATTTTAGTTAACAACGCAATCAGCAAGATTTGCGACATTCTTTTTTGAAATACATAAAAGGTGCGAATTAGCAAAATAAAAAAAAAGTAAAAAAAAATAAATAAATAAAAATGTTAATGGTTTCAATTCGAAGATTTTGAATTTTTATAGCTACTTTAGTGTAGCGTATAAGAGCGGCGTATATATTTGAAGTTTTCTTAGCTTAAAACGTATTTAACCATTTTTAGGCGTCATATGTCGTCGTCGTAGTTTCTTGAACTTTCGTGTTTAGAAAGATTTTTCATCGATGTAGGTGGAGGCGGCAGGCATATCTTTTTTTTTTTTTTTTTGGACATTTCATTTATCTAGCTGTCCGTCTGTCCGTTTGCGATTTGAATTAATCAAATTAATTTGCTAAGCTTATTTATTTTTTGTTATTTAAATCATAAACGGAATGGAATGAAACGGAAGATTTAAACGTTGGCTAAACTTAACGTTGACTTTAGCTATTGTAAAGTTTTAGCGACACATTTTAGAGAAACATGAATAAGCGTTGAGAAGTTAAGTACAGCGTTCCTCTACTCCCTTTATTGTTTTTGTTATTTTTTTTTTCTTCGTATTTCTGTGGAATATTTCACTACGTAAGAGTTTGTAGGCTTTTATAGTGAAGTGCTTCTTGCAGTTTTTGTTTTTTTCTTAATAAAAGGTAAAATACGAGTATACATGCAAAAGCATTTACATATTTTTGTCTTGTGCAATTTAAAGGGTTTCTCATATACATAGCATATTATGCCCATGTATACATATGTACTATATATAAAGTATTCTTTATAAAAACAACAACAAACAAACAACTTCAGACTTTATAAAAATAACAATAAAAAAAAAAAACAAACAAAAACAATTTGCAAAATGCTTAATGGATTCTATGATTCTACGAGTACAAACATGAAATTAATTGCAAGAAAAGTTCATTCAACTTTTAGGCAAGTCTTTAGAGTTGCTACAATAAAATGTTTGCTAAAATATTTGTAAAGATCCAAAACAATATATTCGAAATGCTTTAATAAACAATTGGATTACGTCGAGGCGGAACAGAACAGCAATTCCTCATAGCCATCTATTGGCATTAACTGAGTCAAAAACTTGACAAATGAATGAAGAAGTCGCTTCAGGGTTTCAGCTGAGGTGACACAAAGAACATCCAAATCAGACGAAAAATGTTAGAAGATGTAGACTAAAAAGGCATTACTCGGTTAGGTAGGCATAGAATTGTGATTGGCGATGAAAAGTAGATCCATTACAAAGTGGATCCATGACGAAGTGAATCCCCAAGCGAAAAAAAAAGGTTCAGTTAAACCTGGTCCAAACAACTGCATCGCCGGCAAAGTGAAATATTCATGAATCCTAGTTTATGATGGGATCGTATTAGAACTTGCTAAAATGTTGTTTGTTTGTATGGAATCTATATCTAAAAGTGGGCGTGGCACATTGATTTTAACATACAAAGTACACAAAGTACCTAGAAAAGCTTAAGTTAGAAATTTCAGCACAATATCTTCAAAACTGAGATGGACAGAGCTACAACGACTCATCTCGTCAAGCTGATCAAGAATATATATATACTTTATAGAGTGCAAGATGTCTCCTTTAAAACGGAACACTACACCATTTCACCATAGCTAAATCCATACAAAAACAACAACAACAACAACAAATATGACACTCTTATGAAAAGTATCTCTTTAGTAACTTTTTAGTTTAATACTATTTTTTTTTTCTTCGTTTTTTGTTTTTGGTTTATCTGTTGATTGACGTCAATAACTTCCGTTAAATGTGCCTCATTGTTCGATACGAGTTTGTAGATACATATTTGATTTTAGTGCGCCTTTTTTGGTTACTTAAACAAAAAAAAAAAAAAACAAAAAAAAAAAAACATGTTTAAATCCAAATGTAAGTTATATGGACACGAAAATTATTTCAAAAACACCTCCTACACCAGTCATACACACATAAAAATATTGTAGTGCTTTGATTTTTTATTTTTTGTTTTTTGTTTTTGGCGCATTGTTTTAATTGTTTACAAATTTGGCAAAAGCCGCTTTACTTTGCTTCGGATTGGTTTGGTTTGCATGTTTAAATAATTTTTGTGAAATTAATTTAATATTTTAAGCAGAGTACATGCAAATGTTGTCGTTGTTGTTGTTGTTGTTGTTGCTTGCTGCTAAGCCTTTTATTTAAATGTTACCAAAAAAAAAAAAACAAAAAAAAACGAAAAAACTTGTTCCAAAAAGAAGAATATACTTACTCATAGCTACCAATTTTTTTTTTTTTTGGTGTTTTTCTACTTTGACAAATCTTAAAGATTTTTGTCGCATTTGACCAATTTTGGATTTAAGCTGACGCTTTAGAAAAAAACTGTGTTGCGCGAAAACTATTGCGACAGACAGCTACTTTTGTTAGTTTCAAATTAAATTAATGCCAATTTAGAAGGGTGTTAACAAGAGTTCATTATTCTGTAAAATTACAGCGGAAATAGAAAATGCAAAATTATTATTAAAATGAAATCCTTCCTCTTTTCAAGTTTCCTGAACTGCAAACAACAAAACGACAACGACAACGACAACTTGAGTTGGCTCAGTTCAGTTCAGCTCAGCTCAGCTTCACTTGGAAATGATGCTCTTAATTACTGGTCGTGTCAAAGCACTCAAACAAAAGCTTGAGAAAGAATCCTTCTTGTGACGTTGTCGTTGTCGTTGCTGTTCTTGTTGTCCTTTGCCGCCTCTTAGCGCCAGCGTTAGAATTGCATGCATGCATATGCATATCAAAATTATATTCCTTTTTTTCACGTTAACCACTTGACATTATTCAAATCTTAATATTGAATGAATGAATGAATGAATGAATGTGTGAGTGTATTTGTGAGTGTGTGAGTGCACTCAGAGCAGCATGTATGTATCTGCTTTGTCAACGTTGAAAATGTCTGTCTGTAGCCTTTCAAACTGAGGTCGTTATCATATACGAGCCTAGCCCAGGAGCCTGCCAGTATGCATGCAAGGATAATGCTTGCTGTTTTTGTTGTTGTTGTTGTTGACATATGTAGTATGTAAGGCGTTACATATAGACAGAAAATAATATGTTATGCAAGTCATTCCTCATTCATTCATTCAGTTTGTTCATTCGTTCAGTAAGTCAGTCACTTATTCATTCATTTATGAGTTTATATAAATTGTAAACACATACATACATACCTTATAGTATGTATGCATGTATTTCATTTACATTTTGTATACAGATTCAAGTCAGTCACTAAGGAATTGTGTCACATAAGCCTGACACTTTAATTTTGTTTTTATTATTATCATTTTTTTTATTTATTTGTAACAAAAGTCCTTGTTTGCTATCTCATTAGAGTGTCCTAGACGTACATTTGTATACAGTTACAGTTATATATAGACAGACAGATAGACAGAGAGGCAGCAAAAAGGATGATTTATTATGATTCATTGCATAAGCAAAACTTGATAAAATATGTTAATTTAAAAATTCCACTGTGTACTGTGGAATAAGTCTGGTAAAATTAAAAAAAAAAAAAAAAAACAATCAAACAACGATTTTAACGTCTCGCTTGGATAAGTGAAGTGCGCTAAGTAGAAGTTTTATGGCATAAGACGATAGGAGGCACAGCTTACATCGAGAGTCCTGAATTGTTTACAAAATATTTTAAATATTTTTTAAATACTTTTTTTACAAAAATTTACTTGAACCGCTTGATCCGAACCGAATTGCGGTTTATTTTCAATATTTTTTTAAATAATTTTTTTTACCGAAAATTTACTTGAACCGCTTGATCCAAACCGAACCATGGTTCAAATCAGAGACTTGCAATTTTTTTTTTAAACATTTCTATTCCACAGTGGCATAAGCGGTAGCAAATACAGAGCAACACAGCTGCTGTGCTGTGCTGTTGTGTATGTCAAAAGATTAGCAAATACCCAGACGACATGTACAACTCAATAAATTCTAAAATAAAGTAAGCCAAAAAAAAAAAAAAAATTAAATAAAATAAAAGCATAAAAGCAAAAAAACTGAGTACAACAATTGATATTAGCTGCAGCTGTAGTGTGTAATCTCGGCGACGTCGTCTTAAAATTGAAATGTTGCAGCCAGCCAGCAGCAGCAGCAGCCACAAAGTACGACTCTAGTTCCTGATAAGCAATAAGAAAGAGAATCCAAGCAAAGCTAGCTTGCCTCATGCACACAAAAATGCATTCGCATTGGTGGCGGCGTCGGCGGCGGTGGATAAATAAAAAAAAAAAAAAATTATATCCTTGAGCTGCCAATTGCCAATGCGACGCATGAAAATGCGATATGCTGCGGCAAAAAACGATATAGACAACAACAACAACAGCAGCAACAACAAAATAGTTCGATATAATTTGTTAAAGACAGCCACACACACACACTCAGAGGCGTAGTGACGCGACGAGACAAAGTGTTCGTTCGTTCATTTTGTTGTTGCTATTTTGATATCTTATTGAAGAGGGCAATGCTGCTGCTTTGCTGTTGTTGCTGTTGAAGGCGAATAAAGTTGCCATAATAAATTTTCGACAAGCGGCAGCGGCAGCAGCAGCACTGATATACAAAATGCAATTAACAGCAATATTGTCCGTCCGTCCGCCCGTCCGTTGTCTGTATTCAATTCAATTCTACGCAATGACGGCAAATAGAGTTGGCTTATAATATTACACGTAAAATATTTAAAAACGCCCTTCATAAACTTTTATTAGCGCACTCGCAAAACACAAAAATAAACGCTACGTTGGTCATTCATTCTTTTTTTTTTTTTTGTCTTTTAGGCGCTTACAGCTTCAGATGGGAAAAAATAACATAACAGAACTAAAAAGTTTTTTTTTTCCAAAGAAACAGGGAGTGTTTGCTGCAGCGCATTATGCGCGTTAAACAAACAAGAATTTAATAATTCCAATCCAATTTAATACACATCCATCCATAAAAGCATATACATATCGTATGAGCCCCATGCCACCATAACACAGATACATTCATCTGTAGAAGAAAAAATCAAGCCAACCAAGCCAACCAAGCCAAGCAAAGCCAAGCAAAGCCAATTGCAATCGATCTCTGATCTCACTTAAGAAGTACATCAAACGAGTACACACACATTCATTTTCTATAAAGTTCTTTCTGCTTTGGTAGTTTTAACCTTGAATTCATCGATTAAATAAGTTGGATCTACAGAATACATTCTTCAGTACAACTTTCTGCTTTGCTCTGACATATTTAACCAAAAAGATTTATGAAAAATACTTTTCGATACACTCTAAGATTCTGTGGATACATGGAAACAGACAGAATTTATGCTGGCGTATGCCAAATGATTTTTTAACTGCAATTGTAGCTGCTGCTGCTGCTGGCAGATGTTAGCTCATAGAGATACTCAATAGATACGAGATGGATAATTAATTGTCGAAATTCCTAAAAGATTTCGCCAATCTAGTTTTTGTTTTTATTTTATTTTATTTTTTTTATGTTAAATGCTTCGCTGACAGCATTAAATTATTGCTTCAACGTTGCATTTTTGATCGATCGATCGTTTTAAGTAAAAAAAAGTTTAATTTTTTGCAGCTAAAAAATGTTTTATTTAAATTAAAAATTGTTAAACTCTCGAACGAGCGAGCGATCAATCGTTTGATCGATCTTGGCTTTCGATTTTTTTTCTGCCTGCTGTGTTGCCACTACTAAATCGCTTAATCAACGCGATTAATTTTTAAAAAAAAAAAAAAAAATCTTGCACAACTCGCTGACGTGCTTTTGCTGCTTTGCACGCTTAAAGATAATTTCACTTTAGAATTATGAAATATTTGTAGCGCTTCTTTTTTTTTGGGGATGGGGGGGTTTAATCTGTTATAGCTGACTGCTGACCTTCACTTATATAGATTAGCCAAAAAAAAAAAAAGAGATAAAAGATTTTAAACATTTTGGACTTTGTTAGATACTCTCGATATCTTTCCATCTATCTGATTACGCTCTGGAAGCAAAACTGTCAACTGAACCCAAACTGCTATGGAACGATACGAAAGACAGGCTGAAATGAAAGCCATGCAATGGAAACAGTTCGAAAAAAATATGGCAGACAGACGGACAGACGTAGCTATATCGACTCGCCTAGTAAAGCTGATGATTTATAGAGTCTCTCATGCTGTATTGTTCCTGAAAAATATGTATGGGACACCTTGGTTTTAATAGTTTAACTGTTTAGGGCTGAGAAAAGCTCCTGAGAAAAGTTCCTTAATTTTCTAAAAAAAAAAAAAAAAAAGTCATAATCCACATTTAGAATGCATTGAAAGATATTCTAAAATTTTATCAATGATCTCATAACAAATGAAACCAGAAACTAATACCAAAACAATCTATATACGAGTATGTATGTTTGTGTGTATGTGTGTAAGTATCTAATTTATAATAAAAATGCTCTATTATAAATATAAAAAAAAATAGAATATACGATATATATAGTATCTGTATGTCTGTATTGATTCTGACTGTTTATTAATTCAACTTCTGAGTTAATGTAAAGCTACAACAACAACAACAAAAACAACAACAACAAAAGGCAAAAAACATCAAAACAGCAAATGTAAACTATTAAGAAATTCCATTCCGCATAAAGTCAAATAAAGGCAAAAATCTATATGCGAGAGAGTTAATTAAATTTGTATAAAAAAAAAAAAAAAAAAAAAAACAAAACAAAACTGTTTTTTTTTTCTTTCCTTATAGTTTATAATTGTTAAGCGATTAGTCATCGTTGGAGCGACTGTGAAAACAACAACAACAAAAAGAAAAACAACAACAACAAAAAGATAACAAAGCGTTAAAGCGACACGAACGAACGAACGAACAGCAGAAAACAAGTTCCACAAAAAAAAAAAAGCACGAAGAAAGAAAAAAAAAAAAGCAAACAAGTTCAACATTAAAAAAAAACAAAGCGACAAAGTCAAGATTCAGAAAAATATGACCTTTTACTTAATGGCATTTAGGGCAAGAGAAGTAGTAGATTGAATAGAATGTGTACTACCAAAATGCAGTTATATTGTACTTAAGGAACTTAAACAGCATTGCCATATACAAATAAAAATTCTAAGTATTCTATAGTGTTTTAGGAAATAAAAAAATATGTATTATAAATTAATATAGTATAAATACTTTAGGTCAATGTGGTTAAAATTCATATCTATATCTGTGCGTTATAGCGGCCCGATCCATGCCACATCGGTGAAGTTCATAGGATGACAGTAGCAGTGGTTTTAAAAAGTGTTAAGTTTCTATGGGGGTTATATCTAAAAATGGGCGTGGCACTTTCATTTTCATACTTGATTTAGTCGTTGGAAGTTCTGAATTTCTTAACTTGTCAAGCTGATCAATAATATATATACAATACTTTATGGGGTCTCCGATGCCTATTTTAATGCATTACGAACTTTCGGATGGGTATAAATAGGTAAATTTTATGAGGGCTAAACTACTAAACTACATAACTATGGGTCTACCAAGCCTCCTTCTGCCTGTTACATGCATTTCACAAGCCTAATCCAAACCGAATTGCATTGTTTTTTATTTTGTCGATCTTTTTATACTCTCTCCCTACCCGAAATTCTGTTAAATTTATTTCTTCAGGCTTTTATGGAATCACCCATATGAAGGTAGGTAGTTGCATACGAGTAAGTATATTAGTGACTCAGTCATGGAATATGATGAAGCATTGAACTGAAAACAATTTCGATGCTTATCCCAAGCAGTTGTACACTGTTTAATTTGCATTTGCATGCAGCAATACAACAGCAGCAGTAGCAGCAGCAGCAGCAGGTGAAGCATGCGGTAAAATGTCAAACGGCAGCGATAGGCAGGACAACAGAAGAGTACAGAACAGAACAGAAAACAAAATACGCCTTGAAGAAAGCAAACGAAACAGTATTTTCACTTCTGTAGTTTTAGTTTATGTAGAACAAGCAAGCAACGTAAGATGCTGCATGAGCGCATATGACTCATCAACATGATCATGGGAAGATGCAATATGCCATGGCATACTATATACAATAAATACGCGAAGCAGCTAACAAATGTTCGCTAAAGCATGTTCAATACAAGTTCCAATTTGTAGCTAAATATCCTTCTATCTTCTATCTTCGATATATATAAAATAGTAAAAATGTTTCTATGTCCGCTATGAACTTTGAAATCATCAAACCGATTAAACCCAAATCGGTTTCATTTGAAAGGCAACAATGCAAGCATAATTATAGACCACTAAAACAATGCATTATGTTTATATATGAAGTCGATTTTCATCTTTTTCCATAAAAAAAAAAAAAAATAAACAGTACAAAAAAGGCAACGAAAAGAAAAGAGCCGAAACGGCCGTACAACGTAGTATTACACGCCGGATATACATTTGTTAACGCCCTCGTCGCATAAAAAACAACTCTTGACACACGTAACAACAAATTTTAATCGAAACACAACACAAAATATATCGCAGCTAAAGAACACGCAACAAACATTTATCATGGCAAACTAATAATAAAAAAAAAAAAAAAAAAAAGCAAGAAAAAACAAAGATGTCCAGGTTGGGATGATCATGTGAAAAAATGTCCGTCTGTCCGTTCGTCTGTCTGTGCATATATAGTATTGCCGTTAGCATAAATAATGTTGCAGCAGCAGCAGGATTCAATGCAGCCCAAAACTACATAAATATACAAAAGTAAAGTTCAAGATTTTTGGACAACGGAATAAAATCAAATTTATTTTCGAATTCCAAGAATTTTCGACAAATAATCGGTTATGATGTAATCGCTACAAAAACTTCAGTTTGCCTTGATCATGTTTTGGCTGATGCTGATGCTGATGACTGTATTTGCTGCTTTTAGTCTAGCTGCAGCGTTTACCACAGCAGCAATGCCAATGGCAACTCATCATCATACAATATCATTTGCGTAAAATCGTATCAAAAAAAAAAAAAAACAAAATCGAGACCAAAGTCAAATTCAAGGCATTTCGCTTACAATATTTCTCGATTATTTTACCCTCAAAAACGCAACAAAATATAGATTTGATTTTTGCATTGCGTTGATTTGATTTGCGTTGCGTTGCGTTGCGTTGAACTTTAACGCTTCGTTAAGTTTCACGCATGCAGATTTCTAATGTGTTATGCATGCAGTTCATTTAATGTCTTGAAAGTATCTATAAGATACATACATACTCGTATATATCTATTATCTATCTATCTTATAGATGTGCATACATATCTATAGTATCTGTACATTGTTGTCAGCGTTGTTCGTCATTGTTGTTGTCCCTATGTATAGTATGTGTATCTGTGTGTGCTTGTACTAATTCTGTCAATCATTTTTTGTGGGTGCAAAGTTGCATTTGTCAGCTGGATAAATGTCTATCTTTTTGTATGCCTATCTGTCTGTCCGTCCGTCCGTATATACATACGTGTCGATTCATATTCGTATACTATAGATGTATGTGTACAACATATATCTCTAATGTTGATTATAAATATGCATTTGTGCAGACCGCAGTTTGAGTGTCAGACGCATCAAAAAGCCACAGCAGCAACTATTTGACTTTTAAAGCTAATGAAGCAATGAAGAAAAAAAAATTCAATAAAAAAATAAAAAAAAAAACAAGGAAAAAATTGGGACTTTGTTTGTTGAAACCAAAACTTTAATGCACATCTAATGCACCCACCTAATAGTTAACGGCGTTCAATTGTGGCAAATAACTTTTAAAATGGCTACAAGTCAACACACCCATTTTAAGGTACAGCTCCCATACAAACATACCGTCTATTTTCGAATTTTTTTAAAGAAAAAAATAAATTTTTTCTAAATGAAATAATTAAAATTTGGTCAAATAAAGTCCAATGTACGCCTAAGCTAATATAACATAAGGGCACCATACAAATTTGAACAAATCCATCCATGAAATTTAATCTAAGACCCTAGTGAACTAAGTGAACATTAGTGTTGTATTGTGTAGCAGGTATTTCAGCTTCGGTTTCAAAGAAGTTGACTTTTTTTTCTACTTTTAAATAATCTTGGTAAATGGCGAACATAAGAAGTTATTATAGAGAAATAGAAATGAAGTACCGAAGTATATAGTGATACTCTCCAAAACCAGCCATTTTCGAATTACAGCAATATTTCAAATGTCTCTATCTGTGCCAAACGCAGCTTATTTGATTTTCGGTCCTAGCGAAATTCATTTTTTTCCTTGTTTTTTTGTTAATCTTAGACAAAATAAAATTATTTGTCCAAAAATTAACATAAATTTCGTAGCGTATCTCGTTATTGAGTACATTCGACTTTAATATGCTTTGTTGTTTTGATATAAAATTTTTCTTTCGAAATGCTTTGAAACTTTTTAACAAAAATTTATTCGCTGCAATTCTACAATTCCAAAATGGAATTATGTTCCAAAAATTTCGCAAATGTCATCAAATTTCATCTGATCCAACTATGAAGCAAATGTCTGGCTAAATTCAAATAAAAAAAAATTCGAAGAAATCTACTTGTACGATGTATCTAGTTCCTTCCTAATAATTTACATTTTTCCAATATATTTCATATTTTGAATCATCAAATTCATTCCGATTGCAATTCATTGATTAAAGGTATTCATCAATATACACGAATATATATTTTAATTTATGATTCAAAAAAAAAAAAAAAAAAAAACAGAAAAACCCTGACAATGTATTCGATACGATATATATTGTCGTTGCCATTCATATTGAAATTGCTGCAACTGTGAAAATGAAGTCGAGTGTATTGTAAAAAAAAAAAAAAAAAAAAAAATAAAAAATAAATAAATAAATAAAAAATTAAAAAGATAAATAAATTATAATGAAGTAGAAAAGCAATAAATGCATCAAATTGCATTTTGAAAGGCAGCAGCTGTGTTGCATCAACGACAACGACAACAACAACATTCATTATTATTTTTATGTTTATAAAATATAAAAATAAACAATCGCTGCTACATTGTATGTATTCATATACAGTTGCATACATACATACATACATAAATATATGTATATGTGTACATCGAGTACTTATTGTAACAATATCTACGATTGTAATGTGACCAAATTGCTTGCTTTTACGTTGCCATTGTCGCTTGACTTTGAATGAAGTGCAGCAGCAGCAGCAAAATGTTGCTGGCTGTGTTGAGTTGAATTGAGGTGTTGTTGTTTTCGATTTCGTTGTTGTTGTTTTTGCATACAGTTTATTTTTATTTTAAATTGTCTTCATTAGGTGTCAAGAGGCATGCAACACATCATCTGTCAGTTTGCTCATTTCAACGACGCGAACGACGACGACGACGTTCTTTGTTGCTCGATGTTGTTAAGGATGCTCTTCTCGTTGTATGGGGTCAAGGTTTCTTTTGAAGTTATTTGAAAATTGACACCCGGCAAATCGGCCGAAGATAAATTGATTTAACTTGAAAGAGACTTTTTTTTTTGTATTTTGTTACTTTTTGAATTTGCTTATTCAAGCATAACTCCGGCTTCCATCTGAGCTCTTTGATAAAAATAAATTAGGTCATCACTTACAGAGTTGCAATTTCTTTTTTTTTTTTTTTTTTACCAAAATGCTACCCACTGCTTGACCTTCAGTTTCAGTTTTATTTTCGTAAATTTGTAAATTTTTTACACAATCTTTGTCTGGTTTCTTTTTTTTTTTGAAAAGTTAAATTTGTCTTTAAATGACTCACAGCAGCAACAGCAGCGGTAGCAACAGTTTTAACCTTCAATTAAGAAATTTGTTTTACTTCAAAAAAAAAAAATTAACAAATAAAATTGACATTTTGTATTAACAACTTTTTTTCATAATTATTAAATCAGTTGCATTAATTTTCGCAGTTCTGTATAAGAGTGAAAGTATGCACATTTTGGGGAGATATTTTGTAAAAATTACAAAATAAAAATTAAATCAGCACAGAAACAAAACAAAAAACTTCAGAGTGGAAAAAACCTCCACAAGAAGGCTCAGTTAAATTCAGGGTTTTTTCATGGAAGCATGAAAGACCCTGAGTGCAGAGAAACTCTATAATTGCAACGCTGGCAGTTTCTTCTTTCTTTTTTTTTTTTTTTTTAAACAATCCGGAATAAAAGTTTTCTTTTTGTGAAAAGATAAATCTTAGAAAAGTCGTATGTGAATTAATGACTTAAATGATCTTTCGAAATGGCTGGTTTAGCTGTATTCAATTCACACATGAATGCGAACTGCAACATTGAAAGCATTTTAAGAGCGTCGTCATACATCGACTGACTGAATGACTGACTGACTCCAATTGTCGACATTGCTTGATGTTGTTGTGTGGATGATTCTTTGGGCAAAAGTCAAGAAAGGAAAGCGTTTAGGTCAGCTCGCGTTTAGAAAACTCGTTCACTCGTTTGTTCGCTGCTCAATTTCTTGTTTCTCAGGGTTCTCAGGGAATGCGCATTACCGCGGCAAACTACTGCAAAAAGCCAAAGCAAAGCGCAAAAGAATAAGAAAAATGTGGGAAAATTCATGGAAATAATTTTTGTTCTGTTGTGCAGCAGCAAAGAGTTTGTTTGGACTCTTTTAAAGACTTAAATGTTGTCGGCAAAATGTTTAGCTTTGGAATTCACTCAATTTTATGTTGAATATATTCTTCTAGTTGGCTTCTTTTTTTTTTTCTTTTTTTTTCTTTCGTTCTGTCTGTCTGTCCGTCCGTCCGTGGCCGTTAATTGTTAAAAACAAAAATGTTTAGCATTCTCACGTTTTAGCAAAAAAAAAAAGTAAAAATAATAATAAAATAAAATACACAAACCCGTAGTTTCGTATTTCAGGAAGTATAAATTTATTTATTTTTACTTCGCAGTTCTAAAACTTTTGTTTTTTTTTTTTTTACTTAAAAAACATTTATTTAAGCGCATTAAAATGGATTATTTTTCGAAAACAATCAATAATAAAAAAAAATATCAATTCGAAGACAGATTTGCTTGCTAGAAAAATGAGCAGAATTTCAAAAAAAAAAAAAATCTCAAAAAAAAAAAAATACTTCAAAATACTTTGTACACAAACCATTAAACACTAAGACGGACAGACAGACAGCGCTATAAAAACTTGAGACGGGTGCAGTACTAAATATTTGATTCCGATTCTACACATTTCGTAGGTCCCGGTTCTTTAATATTCGGAAACGTATTTTCGGGAATGTATTTTCGGAAATGTCTTATACACCTTTCCGCTATTAAATTTTTTTAGTTCATTCCAGATTGCGTTCATTCTCGCGACTTTTCAATTCCGGGATTCTTTTCGCATATACTTTTATTCTTCAGTCTATGCAGTGCAAATCTACATAGACACGCATATACGCACTCTTTCTGTCTGTCTGTCTGTCTGTTAAGCAGGCATGGAACACACCCAAAAATTCTTATTTAAAAAACTTCATAACTACAAAAATAATAATAATAATATAAATAATTTTTTAAAGCAGCAATTTCGAATCGTATATAATAATAAAAAAATTGAAGAGAATATAAAATAATAGATAGAATAGTCTGTGTGTGTGTGTGTGTGTGAGTGCACTTGGCACTACTGGCCGTCAAAGGCGTGAATCATCCATATACAAATTGGCAATATTTGCAGAGCCAAGCGCCCAGACAGCGATAGCGACGACATTGAGCAACATTTTTTTTTTTGAAACGATCCATCGATCCATCGATCGATTGGCTGATTCGTTGTTGTTTGGTTGTTTGGCCAAGTCTATGATTGTTGTCTGATTGCTGTCTTCTTATAGACAAACAAGCTTATACGCACTGAATGACTAACTGACTGACTGACTGACTGACTGAGTGACTATTAGACCAAATGTTCAATTGACTGACATGAAAATGAGTAATGTGCTGCATCGTAAAGTGTAGCTTTTATTTCATTATTATTATTTTATAAGGATTGTTGTTGTTGTTGTATACATTAAAAACTTACAGACAGACAGACGGACGAGACAAATGAACGTACAAAAAGTAAAATTCTTGCCAAGATTTACGCTTTAACTGGCTTTTGACTGACTGACTTGACTGACTGGCGCTTGGCGCAATTGGCGCTTATTGAGCATACTTATAAGGTAGACAGACACATTTGTACCTACACATACACATACAACGCAATACAATACTTGCACAATTTATTTTTTGTTGTTGCTAGATGATTTTATGTTGCATACCTGCAAAGAAAAAAAAAAAGAAAGAAATGAATAGAATTAATAAATGAGAAAATCATTTAAAATGATTTATATGATTTATCTGTTTAAAAATAGCTGCTATGCTGTTCTTTTGTTTTCAGATTTTATATTTATAAATTGTACTTTTGTTTAGCACGATTGCCTTCTTTGCATTACCAAGTTTGGCTAAGTTTTCGTTGCAAAAAGAATAACTGTAATTACAATACACAAGCTCGGGTTAAGAAGCAAGAACAACAACCACATTGCAGGCATATGCAAAATTACAACAAACACATCGCATTTTATATTTTATTTCTTTTTAATATGAACCAATGCCTCTGTTATGTCTAGGTTTAGATTTCCATAGGAGCTTTAGATTTAAATGAATTCTTTTAAATTAAATATTGGCAACAACTCTGGTTACAAAGAGTCTTCAATAAATATAAACTGCAACTCTTTTGAGCACTGACTTTGGTGTTTTCCTAAATGATATAGCTTTTTACTCCATAGTTTTGGGAAAAAGAGTATAAAAAATAGCACAAAAAAAGAAAAACAATGCAACAACATTAAAAGAAAATAAATCAATTTTAATGTTTTCAGTTTTCAGTTTAAAGACCAGCACAACATCTGGCAACAGCGGTCTTTTCTTTCTTTTTCTTTATTTTTTACGAGTATAAGGCAACATAATACAATGAAAATCGAATTTCAAGCTGACCCATTTTTTCCAGCACGTTTTTCTTTCGTTTTACTATTTTTTTTTTTTATTTTTATTTTTCTAGTTAAATGGAAACAGGATCAAAACGAAACAGCTCCACTCCAGTCAACTTATTGTTGGTTAACCGAAGCTAGTTACACACACACACACACACACACACAAACGTACATAAGCTTTTCATGAAAATGGAAAAGTGTCAAGCGGGAAATATTAGTTTTTGTATTTGTATGAAAAAAAAAAAAAAAAAATATATTAAATGAAAATAAAGAGCAAAAGCTCGAAAAAAAAATAGCTAAATTGGGTCAGGCATGTAATGCGACAGTGGCGGCGGCGGCGGCGTCAGCAAGTTGCTGAAAAGCGGCAGTGAAGTGGAGTGAGTTGCAATAGTTTGGTTTGAGCTGCTTTTAAATGAAAGAGAGAGATGGAGATGGAGAAGAAGAGTCAGCATTATATTATTTTTTGTTGTGAGGTTTAAATTTGTGTTTTGAATGTTGCAACATGCCGCTGCAGGAGACTAATACAACAACAACAACAACAAAAAAATGTCAGTTGCAAATTTTATTTCTCTCTCTCTCTCTCGCTCTCTCTTGCTCATTATTCGGTTTCATTTTCACTACATTTTCTTCTCTATAACACTAACTTCTTCTCTATCTATCTCGCTCTGTCGCTTTCTCTCTCTCTCGTTCTTTTAGTCAATCTATTCCATTTAAAGTTTTAAAATTGTTTTTTTTTTGTTTCTTTTGCAGCAAATGGAAAAAGTTTTGCACGCAAAAACTTACCGCCGCCGCCAGTAAAAGTGAAGTTTCATTTTCCATTTTAAAGAAACTGAATAAAAAATTCTCAAAAAAAAAAAAAAATTTTGCTTTCAAAAGTCACGTTCCGCTTATATAATAGAGTTCTTTTTATTTATATTCAAACTGACGCTTCTATTTCAGTAGTGATTGCATATTGCAGTAGTGCGTAACACAATTTAATATTTACAAGTTCGCATTTCCGTATTTTTAAAAGGAATTCTCAGAATGCAAATTATAAAAATGCCCACCACAGGCAATTTACTTTTTTTTTTGGTATTTTTTAGAACATTCAATGAAGTTGTTGTTTATTTTATGTAAAAAAAACTATTTCAACCAAATGAGTCGTTAACATATTTTATTCAAATCTCTTTTTTTCTTTTTTGTGGTGTGTTCCGAATTTCGAAAACTCTTCGTGCAGCCACGTTGCAAGTTGCACGTTGTTATTCCAATTGCTTACTGCATATCATAGAGTTGAATTCCGACGTTGCTATATATTACCACAATTTCATTTCTTGTGCCACTTTCCATATTGCTGCAACATTTTTTCTTTTTTCGTTTTCGTTTTTGTTGCATGTGGCATATGCTACATGTACGGGTGTGTTGTCGTTCATTCGTACATTCGCTAACTCGCTCGTTCGTTCATTCGTTCGTTCGCTTCCACTTCACTTAAACTCTTACTTTTTTGTGTGTGAGTATGTCCGTCCGTCCGTTGTCTATCTTTCAAATTATTTGCCGCATTGTAAAACAAGTTCTGCTCCTTATATGCCAACTGACATTTGACATTTTTCCAAAGAGAAAAAAAAAAAGATTGCTGCAATTTTATATTCTGATTTTTCCCCACATTGCAGAAATTGCAACCAAAAAAGAAAACAAAACAAAAATGTTGTTGAAAGTGAAATAATATGGAAAACGCATTGCACATTTGCCTCAATTGAATTACAACGCGAAGCGAATGATTGCTGCTGCAGCCTACGCAATGATCGTCCGTCCATCCGTCTGTCCATCTGTCCGTCCGTATTGTATTAATGCAAAGCACGTTTCTTTTGTTGCAACATTCGTATGTGATGTGATGTGGTGTGTGCTGCGCAGCGCTGCGCTGTGTCCAGTTCAATGCATTCATTCAGTTGCAGCATATGAAAAATAAAATCATGCGTAAAAAACAAAAACAAAAAAAGAAATAATACTTTGCTACTTCCTTCCGCTCCCACTCATTCACATTCACAATTGAAATTGAAATGCTTAATTCATTTTGAAAATCAATCTATCTATCTAGCTCTCTCTCGCTCGCTCGCTCTCTCTTTTCTATTCTATTCTGTTTCTATCTCGCTTTAACTTTATGTAAAAGTTTTTTACTTCAAGTGCACTCATTCATTCATTCATTCATTCAGCCATTCCATTTCATTCATTGATTTCTTTTATTTTTTTTTTTTTTTTTTTTTATAATTCCACTTTATGTGTGCGTGATTATTAATTCATACATATACTCGTAGTACATACATATATACTACGACGATATATAGAAAATTTTCACTATATTCTCTTAGAGTGTTCCACAAAAATTACTATTAATCGATTTTTATTTTTGCATATCGTATTTCAGAAAAGTTTTTGCGATATTTTATTTTTTCTCCTTTTTTTCTCTCGATTTCCAACTAAAAACCTTTGAAACTTGATCTTGAAGTGTATACAATAATTTATTTATAAAATTTGTAAAATTTCTCGATATTTAATATTAGAAAATAGATTAAAAAAAAATTTTTTTTTCAATGACTACGTAAAGCGTTTAACTAAGAAAAAATATAAAAATATTCACAGAGTTTTTTCTTGCACAAAAATAAAACATTTAAGACAACTTAGACACTGAATCTTTTCAATTGACCAGAATAGATTTTTTGTGGGAAAATAGAGTCTGTACCACATACCTCAGCAGACCGCTTGCAGAAGAAGAATGTTTGCAGCCGAATCAGTGAAGCCAGAGCTGCTGCTATCGATATGATGACACCCATTTGGGAGAGAATATCTCTTAAGGTGATATTAAGGTGCTACTCTATGAACCTGGAAGGCAACCAAGTCCATCACCAACAAACTTCAAATGTTCGTTAAACGATGCTTGGGCAGCATTCTTCGAATTCATTCATGGAGGTACAGAATTCCCAATGAGATGGAGCAACGCAGGACTACAGCAAAAAACTCCGTAAGCCCGTGTGCAATATCGCACTTAAAGCCATGAATTGGAATCCTCTTGATGGTTGACGTGAAAAAAAAATATCGTGCCCGAGAAATATGGAATTGAACAGTTTCAAGTTAGCGCCGGGACGAGTTGGAGAACAACTATTGACGCCCAGGGTTTTAGAAACGCTAAAGAGTAACACCTTTATAAGTGAAATTTATAGTTCGCAAATTGTTTATACATTCTATATAATTTAAATACACATCGAAAGCTGACTTTGTCTTGTTGTCCGTCTGTCTGTTTCTTTAAATTTCATTTTTTCAAGCTAAGCATAATGCTTAAAGAATCTAGATTCAATTTCTTTTCACACTGCCCTCGATGTAAGCGTGATTAATAGACATATTTATGTAGATTTTTATATATTACGTATACGTCATGTTGTATCTATGCAGCAAATGCTTTTGAGTTAAGCTTTTAACTCGCGTTGCTCTGCTTACTCATCTAAAAAAAAAAAAAAAAAAATGTTTCTTCCGTTTCCGGTTCTTTACGTCAATTTCCGTTTTATAAAGTAAAAACTTATCAGAAAAGTATCTGCATTTTGAATGGATTGATTGATTGATGGATTGCATACAAAATAAAAATATTCAAAGACGAACGGACGGATGAGTGTAGCTGTATCTTTTAAATTGTTTTTGTTGTTGTTGTTGTGTAGTCATTTTGTATAATAAATTCTAATTCAATGGAATCAATTATTCTTCTCGTTATTTGTTGTTGTTGCTAAAAAATAAAAAGCATAAACATTTAAAATCGTAATAATTTTATTGCTTTTAGTAGAAAGGATGAGTTGATGATTTGCTGTGTTGCTTCCTGAAATGTTTTTCATTTGTTTTGTTTGGTTTTTGTCACTTTAGATACTTTCCACAATATTCGTTGTAAATATTTTTGGGAATAAACCAAAAAAAATATCCTTGTACTCAATTTTGCTATTAAAAATTTTTATTATAGACTTTGAGCTGAATTGTTTGACAAAAAAAAAAAAAAAAACAAAAAATTAAGCAAAATTTCATAGCTTCGCGTCTTTGCGTTTTACATGAATCACAAATTAAGCAGCAGATACAAGGCTTTGTCTTTTTTTCGGCTAGAGGCATGCCTTGCATTTTAATTACTTTTTTTTTTTTCAATTTTTTGCAAAACTTTACAGCAACAAAAGAAATTACACAATTTTTGTTTTTATAGCTTTTTTTTTCTTTGAAGGGTTTTGTTGGCATTGAACCATGAAATGTTTTTTTTCTCACTTTTTTTTTCAATGTTTTAATTATGCGTCTAACAGCTACATTTGCAGTCCAGTTGCGTTGTCGTTGTTAGTTAGCTAATATTTTTGTTGTTGTCTTGCCGCAATATACGCAACAATTGCAGATAATTTTAAGATTTAAAACTGACATCAAAACCAAAACCTCAAGTCTCCGAAATTTCTTTATTAGCCGTGTTCCTGTAATCGCAAAAATTTTGCGTAAATTCGTATGATTTCAAATATTACTTGTATTTCGGAAATCGCAAAAGTTATGTTTCATTTCCAAAACGTTTCTTTGCAATGTACATGACAAAAATTGCTATCGATTACAAATTAAATGTTTATCGGTCTAACTAAATCACTTCGACAAATTTCTATGCTTTTTAAATTTAGGCATGCGTAGAAAATATTGATTTCAAATTTAAATTCAGCATCAATCTTGTTGATAAGTACAAAGATGAAAACTATAAACATCACAGAATGAAATAAAAATATTTTTAAATAATTTATAGTATCTTTTTTTTCATTTCACTTTACTCAAACGCTGCCGATTTGAAATCGGAAATATCTTGCGATTTGAAAAGTAAGTTTTAGGATTACGGAAGCATGACTTATAAACTTAAAAATCACGCCGATATCGACAAAATTAGTACGCCGTAAAATTTCTCAGATCAATCACTATCGAAGCTCATTAAAAGATATTGTATATTAAATAAAATAAACCTTGTCTTGTACAAATTAAAAAAAAAAAATGAAAATAATTAAATTTCAAAGATTTTACATTATTCACTTTACTCTAATTTTTTTCTTTTTTTTTCTTTAGCGTTGAGTTACACATTTTTGTTTGTTTTATGCTCCTAGTCCGTCCGTCCGTCCGTCCGTCTGTTTATTCAGTAATTAATTATCTACAAAATTTTCTCACAATCTGCATAATTATGGCTTTTTTATATTTTCTCTCTCTCTCTCTTTCATTCTCCGTCTCTCTTACACATATAGGTGTAGGTATATATACAAAATAAATATATATGTATTTTAATGTATAACACTTCCCTAATTTCGTGCAACAAAATGTTAACAAAAACAGAAATCATAAATTATGCAATTTTTCTTCTTTGCTCAACAAAAACTCAACAAATAAAATGCAAAAAAAAGAAAAAAAAAAATTAAAAAAAAAAAAAAAACGTCTTCGTCGTCTGCATTTTGGTTGCTGTTGTTGTTGTTTCTTTGTTGCTGCAACATATTCACTGTTGCTACTGCTCCCCATTGGATAGGTTATTGTATCAATGTATCTTGTAGATACACAATTCGCCTTAATTTATCTAGCTGCATATGTGTATGTATGTGTATGCGTATGTATGTGTGTACATGATTTTTGAATATAACTAAACACAACAATGCATTTTAAAAGCATATAACAACAACAAAAAAAATAAAAGATACGCAAGTTTTTATTCACTACAATTGATACAATATAATACAAATATGAGCTTGAGTAACTGTTACTAATAACTGTTATATATATATATAAATATATATTTTTTTTTTTTTTGCACATAAAACTAATCAAAAGTTACATAAGACTTTAACAAACTCATAGCCCCTTTTATGCTACATTTTATGCATGTGTAACGTATGCAGCATACTTATATACATGCTAGATATTATGTATGAACAACAACAACAAAAAAAACGCTTGTCTACTTGTACAATATGTGTCCGCATTTCTTTATTGTCTGGCGCTCAACAAATAGACAGACAGACAGACGGACAGACAGACAGTTAGTCAGTAGCAGCAGCAGCAGCAGCGTACAATATGCGAAGTTGTGTTGGCTGGCGTAAGGAAGGAAGCAGCAATTGCTGCCATTGCTGCAGTGTGTGACATACCAAAGTGTTGCCAATCTATTCAACAACAACAACAGCAACAATATCAGCAGCATTAGCAACAGCAGCAGCAGCCTTGCAACAACATTTCATATTCATATTATTGTCTTTGATTTTTCTTCTTCTGCTTCTTCAGCTTTAGCGCCCTCCTCCCTTGCCTCTTTCGCTTTATTAAGTTTTGCACAATTTTTTTATAATTTTTTTTTTTTTTTTTCAATATAAATTTTTTTTCTCTCCTCTTCTTTTTCTTTTTTTTTTTTTTTCAAGTGTATAACAATGCAATTTTCATTTTGCTATGCTTGAGTTTTATTAACATTTTTTTTGTTGTTTTGTTTCTACGCACTAAGACGGATGCAATATCTGCTGCTGCTGTTGCTGCCACATTGTGTGGTGTTGTAGGAAGCACTTTTCATGTTGAAAATGTGTCGCCTTCTATGAACAATGTCGACACTTTCATTCTTCACACTTTACAATGCATGAATGAAACTGAGCTAAATATTGTCTCTGCTGCATGTTTAATTGTTTGTCTAACACAAAAAAAAAGATAAAATAACTCAGATACACACATTCACGCGTTCATTGCTTCTTTTTATGATTTTGATTTTTTTTTTTTTCACTCAACAATTCTTAAGTAAACTTAAAATATTGTTTTTTCTAATTCTTTTTATTTAAGCTTAAAATGAAAATTTGATTTTTTTTAAAGCTGGCAATGCTATTTGTTGTGAATATTAAATTGTGCATGCTTATTTGTCTGGGTCGTTTAGCACAACGGTACTTTTTGCGCTTGTTGCCAATTCCGTTATTCAACGCCTATGCCTATGCCTGCAATGTGGTTGTTGTTGTTTTGGGAATCGAGCTTGTGTGTTGTGATTTTGCCTATGCCTGCAATGTGGTTGTTGTTGTTTTACGAAACGAGCTTGTGTATTGCAATAACAGTTTTTTTTTAATTAATAAAAATCGAAAAAAGGTGTTAAGTACCAAAAAGAGTACCTACTTTTTTTATTCATTATTTATTCTAATATATTACATAGTATCTACGTAATTCTATTAAATTTCAATTAAGTGTAAAAAAAAAAAAAAAAAAAAACTATGTAAATTATAAAAACTAACCACAAATTGACACTTTACACTAAACATTGAAGCCACAAAATCTAATTTAATAAACTTGAGAAAAAAAATATATTACATATTTTATGCACATGAAATTCGATCGCAATGTATTTATTTTGGTTGTTGTTGTTGTTATTACAGGGTGCTTAGTTTACTATGTGTAAACATCAGAAATTTATTTATTTTTTATGTCCCCCAAATGGTAGCACACAACAACAACAACAACGACAACATTGAACACCTACAAGTGAAGTTCAAACTTTCGTTTAACTGACTTTCTTATTTTACATTGCATATACTCATAGCTAGATATGTACACATACTCTTTAGCACTAGTGTAAACTTTTTAACCACAAATTGACACTTGGTAATGTTTTTGTTTTTTCGTCAGTTTTTGCTTGACTTAAGTTATGGATTAGCAAATTAAAATTACTAAAAAAAAAGTAAAACGTTAGCTTTGAAAAAGTTAAAATTTGGATTCATAACGTTGACTCATACGATTTTCTATCTAAAAAGGATTGAAAACTTTAAAACATATGAAAAAAAAAAAAAAAAAAAACAACAGAAAATGTAAAGAAAGCAACTTACAAATTTATTTATTTTTATATCCGTCCGTCACACACTTGCTGTAAACGGGTATTATTAATTTGTTGACAAGTTTGTAACACATTAAAGCAGGCAAATTGCAATTTATTTAAAGTATACATACATTCTTGATACAGCTTGACAAGGCATATCTAATTGATCAGTAGATCAAGTTTTTGGTTACTCGTTACTCGTTTGTATGTGGCGAATTTAGTTGAGCTATGTTTTAACTACTCGGTACTGTTTGTCCTAACGAATGAAATGAACTACGTTTTAAGCTACTCGTTACTCGTTTATTTATTGCAAATGAAATTGAGCTACGTTTATAGCTACTATTTACTCGTTCGTTTCAGTTAAATGGAATTTCGCAAATGATCAGATCTGTTTATATTTATTTTTTATTTTTTTTTTAATTTTTTACAAAATATATTTAATTTAAATTTATTACAAATGCTGCTTTATGTTGGGTGTAACGAATTAAAGCTTCGGTTTTATCAAAGTTGTAGTTTTTTCTTATTTTTTTACTGGAATATTAATTATGTTCAAAATATTATTTTATGCATTTGGAATTTTAAATTAAAAAAAAAAAAAAATATACAGAAGCGTGTTTCTTGTCGAAGAAATTTAGTTTTCATTGAGAATATTAATGAAGACAAATTTTGATTATTATTTATGTAGAAAAATGTATTTCCTATTAAGTTTTTTTTTTTTTTTTTTTTTGCTTACTACCACAAGTCAGGCTTTATTTAGTTTGTAGTTTAATCGCTGATTTTTACAGGAAAAAAACAAAACATTAAAATGAATAAACTACGAACTGGCTTGGCCAAAAAATATAACATTTTAAATTATTTCAACATAATTTCTTTAAAAAAATATCATGTAAAATGCACTTGCTACTTTTCATGCAAACCGCTGTTCACAGATCAAACTTTGAGTTGAAATGTTTTGGGATGCATGAAGAAAATGAATGAGGTTAACTAAGTTTAACTGTCTAACCATTTGTCTGTCCGTCTGTCTAACTTATGGGTCTTTTGATCTGTCTGTCTGTCCAACTGCATAGATGGATTTCTTCACACTTCTACGACAGATATTGCACAATTGTGTTAATTGAATTTTCCAACTAGTTGGTCACGTTTTTCACAGTTTTTCTGCTTGTTAATTTGCGTTTGTTCGTTCGTTCGTTTAGCTACTTTAATAGGTTTTCCTTTATTTTATTTTTTTTTTTCGACAATAATTTAACGTAGGTACTACAAATACGAATATGTCTATAAGTGTGAGATTATCTTTATGCAAAGTTAACAAAAAACAGAAAAAAATGCCATTTGAACTTTGTGTTTTTTTTTTTTTTTTAGTTTGTTGCAACATTGACACATTTTTTTTTTTTTTTTTTTTTTTTTTTTTTGAAAATTTCTTCAAATTGTCAACGTATAAAAAGCGCGCTTAAAAAATTTTTCTCTCATTCGATTTCTATAAAATAAAAGCTGTTCTTGGCCTTAATTTAATATTTCTTTCACTCCAAAAAAAAAAAAAAAAGCAAAAGGTATGTTTTGACAACTTGCAAGCAGTTTTTATTGTTCGATTATAAAAAAAAATAATAATAATAACAATAATAAAAAAAAAAATATGTATAAAAAGAAAAGAAAAGCCAGCATAAAATGAAGGCATTAAGAAAACTAAACTGTACAGCTTAAAGAAATAATGCAATTGAAAGTAATAAAGAAGCCAAAAAAAAAACGTTTAAAAAAGAAAAAAGAAAGTCAATAAAACAATTTTTTTTTGGTTTTGCTCAGAGACAACTTTAAAAAAAAATCAAAAATTTAAAGAATTAAGTTGTATATAAAACGCAACGCAACAATTTATTGCAAAATGTATAAAATAAAAAAGCATTAATTTTGCTTAAGATCAACTTTTTTTGTTAAACATTAAAGGAGTTAAGCATTTTGTAGATAGATTTGTTTTTTTTTTTTTTTGCTACTCGTTACTCGTTTGTTGATGGCTTATAGAATTGCGCATTTTGCAAATGATCAGCAACTCGTTACTCGTTTGTTAAATGATCACTTTTTATAAATAACTACGAATCGATTTAAAACAAACAATACAACACATTCAATTTATTCCAACACAGCTTATGTACATACGTGTGAAGACAATAAACATATTGAATCGATAATTACACAGCAATTATTATTATTATTTTTTTTATTAATATTATCGATATCAAAAACACAAAATCATACATATAGTACATATGTACATAGTATATGGTATGCATGTAGTATGTATATAAAATCATTTTAATCTCTCCTACGTCTTTGAACGTTAATTTGGCGCCTGTAATTTAAAAAAAAAAGTTGCAGCTGAGACAATTTAACAATCAATTGACGTTTTATTATTTATTATTTTTATTTTTCTATTTTTATTACTATTTAATACAAATAATAATAATAACAGAAATATAATTAATTTATGACAACTACAAACAACAGCAACAGCAGCAATCGCAGTAATGTTGTTGAAGGACAGCTACAACAACAACAAACAAAAAAAAAAACAAAAAAGTAATGTTTGCACAAATGCAATTTTTTTTTTTTTTTTTTTGTTTAAATTATTATTTTTATTTTGTGCAACAATAAAGCATAATAATAATTTAAACAAGAAATTTGTCTAAGAATAAATTTGTCAAAGCTTTTGTTGCTTGCCTGTCCGTCTGTCTGTTTGTCTGTCTGCCTGACAGGCTGCCTGTCTACATTTTTAGTACGCCAGCAAACAGTCTTAACTGATGTATCTGACTGACTGACTGAGTGACTATCTGAATGTTTGGCCGCCAGCGCTGCATTTCATGTGAGTTACAAGATACTTTATCGCATAGAAACATAGAAATCAAGCTGCTGCTGCTGCTGCTGTAGCTGTTGCTGCCGCGTTGGCACAGATAAAATCTCTGAAATTATTTAACAAGCCAAAAAAAAACACAAAAAAAAAAAAAAAAAATTATAGAAAATATTTGCCAAAGTTATTTGCTGTTGCTGCTGCTGTGCTGCTCTGTGCAACATGGGAATGCGAGACGTACTATACGAGTACGAGTGTATCTGAACGTTCGCATAGAAATGTAATCTCAAATGTGCTCAATTTTTTTTTTTTGGGTTTTTTTTTTTTACTATATTTATTTTTATTTTTGCAAATATTTTTTATCTTGCTGCGGCGACACATAAATATTTTTAAATAAAAAAAAAAAAAAAAAATTAAATAGAAGCGAAAAAAAAGTACACAAGCTGATTTTACAACAAATTAGAATGGCAAAGTGAATGGAATATTTTGATTTTTTAATTTATTTGCCTATTTTGAATTTGTTGTGCAAATTAGGATTTATTAAATTAGCAACTGTATTGATTTTTATGAAAAAGAAAAGCTCTATTTCTTAAGCTTAAAGCTTTTCAAATTTAAGCTTTACATTTTAATTAAATTTACAATACACGAATGGTTTACTTTTAATATTTTCAACTATTTTCTTTATTTTTTTTTTAATGCTAATTAAAATAGGTGTACTGTGTTCGTGTGTGTGTGTGTGTGGCCACGTTTCAGCTACGCCTTTGCTATTTGCAATTAATAAAATTCAATTTGCATTAAATCAAAATCAAATTTAATAATTAAAACAAGCAAGAACAATGCATGAAAGCATTATATTGTCAACTCTGTGTGACAAGTTAAGCAGCAAAATTATGTTAGGTGGTGTTGCTGTTGTTGTCTCCGTTGTTATATGTGACTTAAAAAACGGGTATATTTGGCCAATGAAAATGTATGTAACAGGCAGCCTTTAAAAGTTTTTGCAAAAAAAAAAAACAGCATATAATTCGCAACTAGTTTAAAAATGTGTTTCAAAGAAGAATTGAAATAAAGTAAATGTTCCAAACCACATATTTCTGTTTAGCATAGAAAATTGACTCAATATACACATCTGTCCGTCTGTCTGTCCGTTTGCGTTGTGAGTCAATCGTTCTGAGTCTTATTTTCCAAGGGTATCTCTTAGCTGCGCTTACTTAAAAGCAACGTTCTTGCTTGTTAGATTATTATTATTATTATTATTATTATTAAGGGCCTTAAGTCTTATGACTGATGGTGGGCTTAACTAACAGTGAAAAGCTTTTAATCTTATTAACAATATTTTTATATATGTTTATGAAAGGGCAACACAAAAATAGACAGACAATCAGACAAATGACTGACGGCTGCACAATAAATCTAAATAAACACAAATTGACAATTTGCATATGAAAACAGATTTTTACTCCATAATGTTTTCGTCGTCGTTGTCGTCGTCGTTGTTGTTGTTGTTGTTGTAGTGCTAACATTTCTAATTAATAATAAATAAAGTTGATTTAGTATTAATGCCGTAAGCTGCCGTAAGCGAGTAACTAACTATTTAATACAGTTGTGCAAAGAAGTATGACGACGTTGACGACGACAACAACAACGACGGCGATGACTTCAACGACAACAACGATAAAAGCCACATGACACATTATAATTTTTTTTATCTTTTTTTTTTTATTTTAAAGAATAACAAATGCAATTCCTAAGAAAATGATTCCGTCTATTAAACATTTATTGAATTAAAAAAAAAAAAAAAACTTTATTCTTATTAAATTTTTCTTAATATCGACCCAAAGGGCGCGCATTATTCCGAAATTTAACTTTTAACGCATTTTTTGAAATACAATTTTTTTTTTTTTTTTTGCTTAAAAAAATAATTTAACGTTCTTAAACTCGAAACACGCAATAAAAACGATGACAAAAAGAAAAATAATAAACAATAAACAATAACAAGCTCTTTGATAACTGGAACACACGTACTTATCAGACTTTAAAGAGAGCACAAATACATGTATACTTACAAAAAGTATCTACAAGACAGACGTATAAACAGAAACTTAATAAAAGATACTTTTTAAAGACAACTTGTTGGTGTATTACTTCAAAAGAAAAGAAATGAAAAGAAAAACCCTAAAGAACTCAAAACATATCAGCAGCGGCAGCAGCGTCAGCAGCGTAGCAGCAGCTGGTAATGCCAGTTCAGCTCTGTATGATCTATAAAAGTATGTCGTCCGTCCATCCGTCCGTCAACTTTCTCACTGTCATTTAGTTGCTTGCTTAATTTGTTACCATTGCCTGAGTTAAATGATTACTTTGCGGAATTTACGGAATGAGCATTATCAGCTGTTTTTATATTTTTTTTTTTGTTTTTATTTTAATTCAACGCCGATGTGAGCAGCACTACTTCAATTCAAATAAACAGAAAACTTGATCGTTAAAAAAAAAAAAAAAAAAAAAAAATTAAAACGAAAAAAAGTTGCCGGTAAAATTAGCCAAAACAGAAAAGCCACTTTGTATGCTTCTTAACAGCTGCAACAGTAATCAACAAGTCAGCAAAAAAAAAAAAAGAAGGAAAAAAAAAATAAAAAAAAAAAAGCCACATGAAATTGACCATTCCATGCCAAAATAGCTTAAAAAGAGAATAGCTTCTTTGAAGTTTTTGGCAACATTATAACTTTTGACAAAGATATCAGATCGACTTATGACCTTGAAATCGAAGGTTAATAATCAACAAGTCAAGAACCCTAGAAGAACTGAAGAGCAAAATATTGTCCAAAACTATGGAAAATGCTACAAAATGCAGCACTGTTCGACGTACATTTGTATACTCGTAGTACATGTTCAAAAAGGAGATTTCGTATTAAAAAGTAGTGAAAACAAATCTCCTTAAATTATTTTTTCATGAATAGGAAAAACATATATCCGTCTGTCCGTTTTTGGTTCCTTTATTTTAAGAATAAATTCTGCAAAAGCTAAGCCAAAATTTTACTTATTACTTACGTAAACTGTACTTTTTACCATTATTTTTCGAATATTCGTTGTAGACATACAAACTGTACATACCTGTAATGAAAACGAAATTTATTAAAAAAAAAAAAATATATGGAAATATTTATAATTTAAAAAAAAATGCGTCTTAAAATTAAACCAGAAGTACACATACCGAGTTAAGATATAGAAAAACAGCTCAAAAAACGGTATTTTCAAATATAAAAATAAAAAAAAAACGTGTAAAATTGTACTCACAATTAATACACATGCACACATGAACATATATTTCTCTCACTCTTTCTAACATTCTAAAAGGTCACGCTTACACGTGTTTCATATTGCCTACTCTTTTATGTTTTACGTTTACGCACTTTTCTATTCGCCTTTCTTTGATTGGTAATAGTTTTAAAATAGTAAAACACATACATACATACGTACAATATATACACGTGTCTGTAGATTTGTATGAATGCATGAATGTATGTGACCTCAATTACTGGCAGGAATATCAAAAGTAAGAATAACAAAAATATTAATAAGAAAATATTTAAAAAAAAAAAAAAAAATTGCAAGTGATTGGCACAGCTTAAGTAAATAATAATAACACACACACATATACATATGCGTGTATGTAACTGCAAATATCAGAAGCAAAGCAGCAACAACAAATATAATTCTTATCGCACAGTGGGCTGAAACGTTGTCAACTCTAATTGAAATTATGCAGCAGCGCTTACATATTGAATGTTTTATTTTCATTTGTTAAATGGAACTGCTGATAAGTTGTTGTTGTTGTTTTTAATGGTTTCCTAGAAATACTTCTTTCATTTTGTGCCTCGGTACGCTGCAATGCAAATACAGCAGCAATTGAAATATTAGAAACGCATACAAACATATTTGACGGCAGTTATTAAACCTAAAAAAAAGCACAGGAGAATCAGGAGAAACATAGTGTGTATGTGTGCATTATAAATTATAAATACACACACACACACACACTTCGAAACATTTTCGTAAATTACGCAAAGCACAAACAAACAACTTTGAGCGCATGCGTGCGTACGGGATAGCATGATATTATTTTTCAGTGAATGACAAAAAAAAAAAAAAAAAAGGTAAACATATTTTTCTGTACAAATTATTTTGTACAAACGGTTTTTTTTTTTATTGAATTCTGAATTAAAATGTTGAAAATTCGATGCATTTTTATATTTATTTTCGCAACAAAAATAAATAATTTTTTTTCTAGAATCTTAACAAGCATAATTTGTGTAGCGTATGCAAAGCACATAAAAGTTGCATACAAGTAGCACAATTTTATATAAGATTCTTGTTTTTGTTGTTGTTGTTAATTTGCATATAACAACAAAAACAACAACAACAAAAAAAGGTAAGACAGGCGCTGAAATAAACAACAACAAAAAAACAAAGTCTATAAAGATGGCGGCAAAGTTCAAACGTTTTACTTTTTAGTATAAAAAAAAAGAAAAATTTAAATAAGATGCAAAAAAAAAAAAATAGTAAAAAAAAAAACTAATACAGCAGTCGCAAGAAGCAAGAAATCAATTATTGACAGTCTACGACACGATTTTGGCATGTCTTGGGCAACTGAGTGACAGATTAACTGACTGACTAACCGACAAAGTAAAAAAAAAATAAATAAAAATAAAAGAGAGAAAAAAAATAAAGTCTAAACTTGGACTTAGTTGGTTATATTTGATTGGTTTCGTTTCGTTTGTTTGCTTTGCTTTTGCTTGTTGTTGGGTGCGTTCAATCCAATAGATCAGATCAGATCGTTTCTGTTAGTTGGATGGTTTAAATTTACAAGAGTAGGTGGAGGCCAACACCTAATTGATTTGCGGCACATAAAAGCCAAAAGTGAACAGATATTTTTTTTTTTTTTTTTTTTAAGATACTTTCAAGCATTTAATGCAAAAATTAAGCTGAAAAGAACTGTTCAAGTTAGAAGCAGATATCAAGTGACACAAATTTCAAATAAGCACGTTGCATATGCAAAAAAAAAAACGAATGCATGGATTGTTTTCATTTGTCTAGAATGAACGAAAAACAACAATGCTCTCGCCAAGGCAAAGACAAAGAAGCGCTGCTGAAGCAAAAAAAAAAAAAACCTAAATGTGTCACGTGTCAAATGTTTATGACGTCTTCAATTTAGCGCAATTTTGAATAAATGAAAAATTTTTATTAGATTTCTGCAGCACATGTTTGCGTGCGAATTATACTTGAACAAAATATATCTTACAAATTTAAGATACAACAACGACAGCCACTGATGCATGCCGGAAATTAGATGACACTAAAAAGACGGCAACAGACAACCGGGGAAACTGTAGATCTTGAGCAATAAAACAAATATATCGTACAAATGGACGTCGTAATATTATATAGTAAAAGCAAACAAGCCTCTGCCTAGCTTCCGGAATTAGGAATAGAAAAAGATCTTACTGAGAGTCAATCAGAATGAAATCGCAACATTTATGAGCAGCGAAACCACACAGTCCAAAAGTGCATCTGGAATCTAGGAGCTTAGAAGAGATCCAAAAGGAGATGTCAACACATAAACATAAAATGGAGAAAATCGATTTACAATGAAAATCATGGAAATCGTTCTGAAACTCTTTAATCCATTAAATATTTTCGCTTCATATTTCATGTCAAACAAAACTTCTGAGCGCAATTAACAAAAAAAAACAAAAATACAAAAAAAAAAAAAACGAAAGTCTTCACACAAATGTGCTGCTTATAGTCTAATCGGCAGCTTTGTGCTGAGTATAAAATTAAAGACAACTGCAGCTCGACATAACGTTTGTTTAAATTTAAAAAAAATTTAAAAGGAAAACTGCGCTTTTAAATGTTCACGTTTCGCTGTGATTGACAAAATCAGGAGCTGCGCTGCTGATCGTAAAGCCGGCGTAGGCGTGCATTTAGTGCAAATCTAAAGTTGGCAGCGATGAAAATTCGAGCTGAAAGTTGTGCACATTTTCAAATTGAAAGTTTTAAATTAATTTTTTTATAAAATAAAAAAAAAAGCCATCGAGCAAACAGGAGCTACCCCACCCGCACCATCAACATTTGTGATTGCACAACGAAAAAGTTTTGTTCTTGTTTGCAGTTGAGGTGCGTTGTTGCTGCCGCCGCCATTAACATTTTTTTTCTTCATCAAAAAAATTTTAATAAAAACAAATAAAATTATTTCAAGGCTTGCGCGAGCAAAAGAAGGCGCCAATTGTAAATGAAATTGTAGAAGCCTGCGACGATTGCTGACGATTCCTGCAGTTAGCTAGAAAGAGACAGCAAACTGAGTGCCGACGATGACTACAATGCAGGCTACCGCAAACACCCGCGACAACACAAATCGTATATGCGGCGCTCATATGACCACCGCTGCCGCCAACAGCACCACAAATAGTCGCACAGCCGCCAGAGCCACCAGCACCACTAAAAAATCTATTGGAAAAACAAGAAGCATTGTGCGAGTTTTAAGAGTTGCTGAAAAAACTTTGTCATTGAAAAGAAGAATTCAAAAACGCAAAGCCAAGAAGTCACGGTTCCATTTACCGCCAATTACCGCTGACGATATGCCGCCAGTACGCACAAGAATATTTGGTCTACAACGCTTTGGTATATTTAAGAATAATCTTAGCGATACGGAAGTACGTTGGTCCAGAGCAGCACCTAATTATTATGGGGGCGCTCCTTATGCCATTCACTACAAGCATAAATGGAGTAACGAGGAGCATGATGCATTTACTGGCGCTGCTCAGCACACAATACCGTTGACAATTGCATCTTTACGACATTGCAATATCAGAAAAACTACAACAAAAAATCATGATGATAAAAGTTTGATATCGGATCTTTATGTTCCGCCTGATGTGGGCACTTTTGTAGCTAATCCATACAACAGTAACGGCGATTCGAATAAAAATAAACACAAAAAAATAACACCAAATGTGGTGCAAATAAATACTACGTTGCAGCTATGAAATCCGAATAATGAGTCTAGAAACTTTTAAAGGTTTTTAAAATTTGTTTTTCTTGTTTTTATGTTTTAATTTTTTTTTTTTTTAATTATGAAGTTTTTTTAATTTAAATATTTTTCAAAATATGTTTTTTTCTTTTAAAAAAATATTTTAAAAAAGCAAATTTAAATATTTTCCCATATAAATTCAAGAATATTTCGATACATATTTTCATTCAAAATTTATTTAGTTTTTTAAGTTCAATAAGTGAAAACTTTTAGTTCGCTAAAAGTTTTAATATTTTCTTTCAAAAAAAGGAAAAAAAAATGTTTTAAAAAAATTCGATAAAATACTAAATTATTAAAAAAAAATGTTCAACATTTTTATTAAACCATCTCAATAAATGAGATCTCATAGTTTTAAGAAGTTTAATTTTATGTTGTATGCCTTATTTTTAAAAGTTTGTTAAATAAAAGCTATAAATAATTATAGTTCAATTTTTCGAAAATATTTTTATCTAAATGAAGGCATTTTGTGTTCCAGAATTCGCACGCCTAAAAGACCAGACTTCTGTGTCGCTGTAGACCCGGTTCAAATCCGAAACGTTTCATTTTTTTTGTTTGGTTTTTTGTTTGTCAAATCTTTTGCGAGTAATTTTGTTCTTCAAATTTTTTTTTTGGGTTTTAATATAAATTTTTTTTATAGCCTTTAAAAATAGGTCCGCTGTTTATATTAGAGAAAGCCAGTAATGTAAGTCATAATTTAAACTAGACTAAAAACATTAATTGGTTTAGTAAGAAGAAAGATACTTAATAAAAGAAAGAAAAAAAATAAATAAAATAAATTACTAAATATTTCCTGAATTTAAAAAAAAAAAAAAAAACGCATTCAATTAGTAAGTTAGTCATTAAGTCAGTCATTCAGTCGGTCAGTCGATCAGTTTTTTATAAATTCAGTCATAAGCTCAATTCACGAAGGCAAAATTTGTTAGTAAAAGTAAAAAAATAAATGAGTTGGGGTGTGTTATACTTGACCACCCGCATGCGAAATTGTATGAATTATATTTGTATGTACATGAATACATATGCTTTTTTTTTTTTTTTTATTTGTTTGTTTGTTTGTATAGCAACAAAAAAATTTGTAAAAAAAATATTGAAACTATCTGTTACATTTTGCAAATAAACTACATATTTTGCAATAATGCTTATTTAAGCAATTAAGGCGAATAGCATGACAAAAAGACAGACGGACGGACAGACAGACAGACAGATGGACGGACGGACAAACAAACATTTAAAAAACATGAAAATGACAACAACAAAAAATCGCGGTGGCCAACAAAACTAAACGGGGCCAACACAGCATGTAACAATGCAAACAAACCGAAACAGCCAAAAAAAAAAAAAAAATAAATAAAAAATGAATTGCTTACGAAATCAAATTAAAAATATATTTAGATATTTATTAAATGCAAAAAAAAAAAAAAAAAAAAACAACAACAAAAAAATCTTCCCTTCGGCAATTTTGAACTTAAACTTTGCAATAAATTGAGAAATCTTAACACAGCAATCAAAGAGTTTTAGATACATTTTTTTCTTATTATTATTTTTTTTTTTTTGTAGATATAAAAATAAATCAAATCTTGCACTTTGAGCCAAATAAATTGTAATTAATAACTTTAAATTTGTTGTTGTTGCTTCAATAAAATGCGCGAGTATTGAAAAAAAAATTGTATCTATGAGATACAAATTTGAAAAAATTTACTCAAAACTATTAAAACGCCACTCGATAAGAAACCTAAATTAAAAATAAAAGCAACTAAAAATCCAAACAGAGAAAAGCAGCAACAAGTACTTCGGGGCTTGTTATGCGCTACTTATGTCCGCTTTGATGCGATAATGATTCGAAAATGTGACACAGCAAATGAATGAACGAAGGAAAGAAAAAAAAAAGAAAGAAAAGTGTAGACGAACGAACGGCAGGCAGGCAGGCGCATAACGAAGAAATATCAAAGTGTTGTTGCAAATTGCTAAGAAAGAAATTTGTGGCATAAAACATAAAAGATAAATTGTTTCTTAGATCAATAGATACTTTTGTATCTTAAGCGTTCGTTCATTCAAACGCTTACAATTTTCTTTTTCTATTTTAAATTTGCAAATGGTCGCAGCTAAAGTTGGCTTAGATTGCTTTTTAGGCTCTCAAGTATTCGCCTAAGCAATGCAACTCCTTTGTGGGTGTTTTGAATTTGGTTGCATTTAAATTGATTCACTTTGCTTAATTAAATATAGCTGTAATCGAGTGTTAAAATATGCATTTAAATAAAAAAAGAAAATTATAATAAAATCAAATTTTAAATGCCTCAATTTGCTGTCATCATCACCTTTTTTGTAAAAACTTTAAAAGTAAAAAATATAAAAAAAAAATATAAATAATTAAATTAAACATTTTAGCGCGCGTGCAAAATAAGGCAAACTGAATGCTAATATTACAAGAACAACAACAACAACGTCAGCTAAAACTAATAATAATGCTAATATAAATAATAATTTAATAATTATTTATAATTTTTTTTTTTTTTATTAGATTCATTCATTCACCTATATTGAATCAAAATTACATCAAAATATGACATTAAATTGCATTGAATTACACTCTCACTCTATGTGAACACACACAGAGAGAGACACTACACACATACACACACATACACGAGACAGTAAGCGAGCAAAACACTTAATTTAGACAAAACGCCATGTAAATTTGTGCTGCTATGTCGCTGCTGCTGCCACATCAACTAAATTCGATTTATTTTTTTTAATGCAGCACCTACTTCTCACCTTCATTTAGTTGAGTTGTTGGCTTGTAATAATGAAAATAAAACGAATAAAACGAATAATAATAATAATAATGCTAGTTGATGTTGATATGAAGGAGACAAACGACGACGACGATGACGACGACAATTGCTGCGGGTGATTTACAAAGTCAAATGCGACAAAATCCACCCACCTAATTGAGTCAAGTCAAGTCAGTTAGTCAGTCAGTCAGGCAATGTGGTACACAACATGTAACTGAATAAAAACAAAAAAAAAAAAAAAAAAAAAAAAATGATCATAGTTGGCCCCGTTTGTGGCCCCATATTGATTTTCATTGCCTTTTCCGTGTTTGATTTACCATAACTGGAGAAACGTTTAAGTGAATTGATGGACAGACGGACGGACACGGACAGACAAGCGTTCAATTCATTTGTTCGATTGAAGTGTTTTATTGCGATTATTTAATAATTTTCGCTATAAAATATTTCCTTTTTCTTTTTGCAAATCTTCTAAAATTTTGTTGCGCTTCAATACTGTGCGTCCGTCCGTCTGTCCGTCAAATAATATATTTAAATTTGACTAAAACAGAAAACATATGAACAGACAGACAGACGGACATAGAGATCAATAATAAAATTTATGAATTTGCTAATTTAACAAAAAAAAAGTGGTGTATTGAATTTATGACTTTCCAAAGCGTTTGTTTAGCAAAATAAAAAATATGCAACCAATTTTGCTCATTTGAATGTATTCAAGTCTTACAAAAAAAAAAAAAAATACATTAAATTTCATGATTTATGTGGTACACAACGACCAACTTCAATTAGCTTTACTGCGCTGATCTATGTTTAATAAATTTTTCTAAGGCAGTCACAACCGGCAGGACGGACGGACGGACAGACAGACAGACAGACAATGAGATACAAAGTTACTTGCTTATTTTTCTTTTTTTTTTTTTAGGCCAATAAATAAATTGTACAAGCTGCTCGCTCTACAGTTGTACAAATCAGTGCTGCTGCTGCTGGTGTTGTTGTTGTTGGCTTTTTTTTTTTTTTGCATGCCACAACAACAAAGAAAATTTAAATTTACAAACGCTTACAAATTCCAAAGCTATTGAAGCAGCTTGCTGAAATGCATAAAATGTGGCAAAAATCAGCACCAAGCCGAAAAAATGTCAAAAAAATAATTTTAAAATTTTCTAATACTTTGTTATCGACTGTAAACTGCACTATCGACATTTTCAGAAGACCACTGATTGTGAGTAATACCAAACTGCAACCAATCAAAAACTAAAGAGACATCTTGGTTAGAGAGCAAGCTAACGTGAAGAACCACCAAAGTGGTGCAAAATTAAAAAAAAAAAAAAAAAAAAAAAAAAGAAGTCAATGGCACAAATTTTACAAAATTAAATTTATTAAAAAAAAATTTTGAATGAAAATTTAAATTAAAAGAGAAAATAAAATATAAATAAAGTAAACCAAACCACAGAAATATTAATTGGACCCAAATATTGCAACTAATGATTTCTATCAATTAAAAATTTTGTAAAACAAATTAAAATTAAGAAATCTAAAATTATTATAATTTTTTTTTTTTTTTTGTAAATTATACAAATTAAATTTCTGCAAAATTAATCGAATTATTTATTTAAAAAAAAAAAAAAAAAAAAACAGTGGCAACTGCTGCAGTAGCACTCAAATACAATAAAAAATTATAACGCTAATGTGTAAAAGATAAAAAATAAAATAAAAATATATTTGTATTATGTAAATTAAATGCTAATTAAATTCCCAAAAAAAAGTAGCTCCCAAAAAGAGAATGAATAAAATTTTGTAAATGATGCCAACAAAGTAGAAGAAAAAAATTAAATAAATAAAAATATATTGGATATCGTTGACAACTTCACATTTCTATTGTTAAAAGATATTTAAATTATATATTTTTCTTTACTTCTTTTTCTAAACCTAAAAAAATAATCATAATAATAATAATAATTATACAAAAAATTAAACAAAAGAAATTGGGTGCTTGAAAAGGCGTGAATAGAGCGAAAGCAAGCAGGAAATCTACGAAACGAAACGATACCAGACAAGTGGGTAAACAATTTCAAGAGCTGCGTACCTTTGTATTTTTGAAAAATGCTTTCGGGGCAAGTTTACTCTTTAAGACTTCATCAAATTCGACAACAATAATAATAATAATAATAACTAACAACAGCAGCAGTTAAAAACGTCAAAAAAGACAATCACTGACTGACAGACAGACAGAAAGGCTATTTAAAAAGTATTTAATAATAAACTTGAAAAATAAAAAAAAGAATTTTTGTTCTAACGGCAAACACTGCTGTCGTTTTATGTATCTAGAACTATGTCAATCATATTCATTTAATTTCTTTTGATTAAATTAGCAAAACTTTCACTTGTTATTTTAAGTAATTTTATAGTTTGCAAATATGCATGTCAAACAATCTAATTTGTTTTATTTTTTTTCTTTCTTATAAGCAATTGTTTAATTTTGTAAGCACTAACGCAAATCAATGTCTTTTTAATTACAATAAACAAATTTAAGTGTGCTTACAAAATTTTTCAATTTTTTTTTGTAAGCACGCATTAAATTTTGTAAGCAATAACAAATTTTGTTAGCCAAGTGTTAAATACATGCACGAGTGGTAGTGCTTACAAAATTATAACAATGAAAAAATGTGTAAGAAATAATTAACACTTGCAATGTAAATTAGTTGAAAAAAAAAAAAATATATATATCTAAAATTTATACTTTGCAAGTTTTGAAAGTTTAGTAAGCGTGCCAAACAAAAATTGTATAAATAAAAATGTTAAAAAATGTATATAAAAGACCTTCAGTAAAGTGAAAGACAGAAAATGACAACAACATTGTTGAAAAAAAAAAAAAAATAATAAATAAAAATCCAAAATATTTAGCCTTGAACTTGGCTTGTATTTGTATATTTTGTAATTCAATGCAGCCTATTTTGAATTAGTTTATCATTTCTGCTTTTGCTTTTTTGCTTTTTTTTTTTGGCAAATTGTAATGAAATCGCGTGACTTTTTGGCAACTGACACTGGCAGCTGCCATTTATAAACAAAAGTTAGCTAAATTAGAACTTCAACTTTGAAAATTTTGATGAAAAAACAGAAAAAAAAAGAAAAACAAAAGAAATATTTTTCGCTGTTTATGACATTTGGCAAAATATTGAATACAGACAGACGGACTGACGGACGGATGTATGATTTGGCGTAAATTCAAACACGAAATCAAAAGCAACAAAAAATACAAAGTACGAAGTCCGAAGTAGAACCTACGGACGGACAGACAGATAGATAGATAGCTAGTTATATGTCATTATGTCCGTAACTCTCGAACTCAGTTCTTTTAATATTTAAAAAAAATTAAACAAATTAATATATTTTTCTGTTTAAATAATACGCTTAAAGTAATTGTCTATCAATCAAACTGAATTTAGTCTTTAAATATTTTATTTATTTATTTTTTTTAAATTTATTAAGTCAGTCATTATTTAAGTTATTAAGCAAGGACAGTAGTGGGCTTGCTGGCTTTTTCTTTTTTTTCTTGTCTCTTCAACAAACTTAACTACAAATGCAGATACTTTTGCTTAAACGCATTAATATAATCAATCCAAAAATAAAGAAGAAAAAAATATTAAGTTATAAAATATATAAAAATCATGTTAATATTTTTTTTTTTTTTTATTGGTTTTATTCATGCGCTGCACTGTAGGCGTTTGTTTGGTGTCAATGATGACACCATAAGTTTTTTTTTTTTTTTTTTTTGGGTTACTTTAACTTTTTTACATGTTGACCAAAAAAAACATGACCAACTCGAAGAAGTCAAATAAAACAACATTTTAAACACCCACTCGAATCACTGTACTAAAAAAAAAAAAAAAACCCAAAAAAATAATAAAATATTTTAAAAAAATCTATAAACAGTTTTTGTAGGCCTTTTTTCTTTTTTTTTTTCGGATTTTTTAAGATTTACGATGCCATCAGCAAATCGACAGCCACATAAAGTAGCTTAACTCATGTCGCCAGAAATATTTATAGTAAAAATTTATTGCTTGCATATTTTAATAAAAAAAAAAAAAAAAAAAAAAGAGACGCATAAGAAAATTAAAAAAATTCAAAAATAAATCTTCAAATAAAATACTTTAAAAAATATGCGTTTTTTTTAAGTCAATTGTATCTGCTATGAATGTATAACGTCATCAATAATAAAGCCGGCGTCAACAGTAAGCAACGACAACAACGTCAAGGTCGTTCAAGGCAGTTTACTCTCTCGTTTCAAAAAAAAAAGGTAAACTTCAAAATTGTTTAAAAAAAATAAAAAAAAAAAAAATGAAATACACTGCGTATGCGTAATAATTTGTAGCTGTAAGTTTTATATTCAAACTAGAATAGCTTCTATTTTTTAGCAATGCAGCACTAACTATTTGGCATATAAGTTCCATAAACAGCTGTTTTACTGTGTTAGGGTCACCACGATAAAGCGGGTCACCATATAATAAAAAAAATTTTAAAAAAAAGCAATTGCGGCACGTTTACTTTTTAAACTACATGGAAAGCTAATATTCTAGCATTTAATTTTATTTATTTATTTTTTAACTCATTAAACTTAATTAAAATATAACAATAATTACTCACAGTTTTTCCAGTTGTTAAAGGTTTAAATACATACGTAATTAAAATACAATACATACCTGCAAGAGAGATTAATAAAAAAAAATAAATAAATGAATAAATAAATAAGTAAATATTATTAATTATTTATCAATTAATATTTCAAATAAACAAATTATACATATTTCATATCATTTCATAATATAAACATTTTAATAGTTCATTAAGCAAAAATAAAAAAAAAGTTAAAAAGCTTTTAAAGTCGAGAACTGCTCAAGTGTTTTATACGCTGCATCAAGTCAGTAGCAATAAAGATTATTATGTATAACACTGGCGCAGAAAACGCTAAAAGCTAATCAATTTTTTTAAAAAACAATATTTTCAATAATTGTGATTATTAATAAAAACAATTAAAAAATTTCTAAAAAAAAAATATTAATAATTTTAAACGTTTTAAAATGAATAGCAAAATAATTTAATAGCTTAAAAAATTTCTAAAAATAAAATAAAAAACATAAAACAAAATAATAAAATGAATGTCAAATGCCAAAAAAATATTTAATTTTTTTTTTTTTTTTGTATTTTTGCTAGAAAGTGCAAATCGAAATAGCGCAAACTTTTCTTTATTTATTTATTTTTTTTTTTTTCAAGCTGCGCTTAATTAATAAACAAGAAACAGTAAGAAAGCAAAAACAAAAAAAAAACAAAAATAAGACAAAATTAAATAAAATAACAATAATTTATAACAAATAAAGCGACATTGTCGTACGTTCAGATACATTTTGAATAGAATTAAGATACAAAAAATAAATTACGCTGCGTGTCAAATACGATTTTTTTTATTTTTTATTTATGTTTTTTTTTTTTTTTTTTTTTATTTTGTCAAATTAAAAGTTTAACAAACAAAACAAAACAATTTAATTATTTATTTTCTTTTTTTTTAGCAAAAAACAAAAACATAATAAATGGCGCCATTGCAGTCAATTTTTTTTTTTTATTTGCAATTTTATTAAACAAGGAAATTTTGTTTAAATATCATAATTAAATAAAATTGAAAACTGAGAAAAATTTACAAATACAACAATTAAAATTGAAGGTGAATTTTATTGCAATGCAATCAGCACTTAATTATTTGCTTAGCATTGTTGTGTTTGTTGTTGTTTTTGTTGTTGTTGTTGTTTGTTATTGTAGCTGCTGCAACTGCTACTGCTGGCTTGCCATTGCGATAACTTTAAGCGTTGACGTCAACAGCAACGCATGCGCGCATTTTATGATATTCTGTAAAGGGTTCTACAGCTACAAAATATTAAAATTTTTTCCATTCTAATTCCTATTTGACAAAACTACTTCTGTATTATTGAATTTTAGACTAAAACTTTTTTTATTTTAAAGTTTCCGCCAATTTTAAAATATTTTTGAGACCATTCTGCTATTTTTCATAATAGTTGCGCAGGACCCATGAGTTCGGTGCTGATCTTTTAGCTACATAGTGCAGCTGAAGATTATTTTAGCTCAAAAATACTTGTCACTTTTAGACTTAATTTATTTTATTTAATTTTTTTCGCCCCTTACAAAATCAATTTCTTGTAAGAATCGAAGCAAGAAATAGAACAAAATGTAGACACATCAATAATTTCCGTGGCATTTAAAAAGTTTAAAGACCAAAAATAATCAAAAACAACTCTGAAATAGATATATCGAATTGTCTTTTATGGTATCGATATCTGTTTTGGTATCGATATTCGTTTTCGTATCGATATTTGTTTTTGTATCGATATTCCTTTTGTTATCGATATTTGTTTGGAAATCTAAATTTGTTTTGGTATCGATATTTGTTTTGGTATCGATACTTATTTTGACATCAAAATTATCGATATAACTTTGGGTATCGATATTTGTTATGGTATCGATATTACTTTTGCTATCGATATTTGTTTTATATCTAATAAAGACGCATATTTTGCTACTTCTGACAAAGAAAGTTCTTATTTAAAAAAAGCACAACCAAGCAATATTCTCAAATTTATCGCTTATGTTTTAAATTATCGATTAAATAAAATGCTAAAAAGGCTAAAAAACGAAAAAAATATATAAATTTATTTTTAAACAAAATAAAGAAGATACAAATTATCTAATATAAAAAAAACAAAAAACATCAATAACTTGCGAATCACGATATTTTTCTTCTTTTTTTTTTTTTTTAATTTGTACTTTTTATAGTTTTTTTTTTTTTTTTTTTGTTTATATATATTTTACATTTGTTTATTTTTTTCTTCTTTAAATATAAATGCACTCCCACACGCATTGGCTTACACTCAACTCAAATTAGCCGCTCAAAGACATTTTGCCGACAATTGTTATTACCATAACGACTGACTTTGTTATTACTAAATAAAAAAAAAAAAAAAGTAAAAATATTTACTTAGCTTCTAGTGAACCGCAACTACTGCAACTGCTGCTGCTGTTGTGATTTTTATAAAGTACTTTCAATAAATCTGTTTCTATTTAAGTTTTTTATATGAATTTACTTTGCTTTATATTATGCCGAACGAAACATGTCAGTTGTAAATTAAATAAATTTATATGAATTATTATTATGAAAGCCGTATTTGACACATTGCAATTAATTATTATTGATTTTTTTGTTTTTATTTTTTACATAATTTATATACAAAAAAAAAAATAAATAAAAAAATAAAAATCGATTAACCGGAAATATTTTTAATTTGCAGATTTTTTTGTTTGCCACGCGTTGCGTATGCGCAATAAATGCAATTAATTTGCTGCATTACGCATACGCAATGTTAGCTAGAAAAGAATTGCATACATTTCCGCATTACATTCAAAAATATTAAAATTTTTTCATATTTTTTCAATAATTCATCAATTTACAAATTAATATGCATATCTGTAACATCTCATCTTGTCATCGTTGTCAAGTACAAAGTCAACAGTCAACTGCAGTGAAATGTAATTTGTTGTAAAATGAAAACAAAACAAAAACATGTTGCGGAATGATTTTGTTTTATTTATTTTTTTTATTTTATTTACTTATGTTTTTTTTTTGTATTAATTTATTACAGTCGCCGCGCAGACGCATTTACAACAAGTTGCAATTAATAATTGTGCAGCCACCCACCAGTTATATTTTGTAGGCAGCAGCAGCAGCAGCTACTGCGACATAGCGACGACGTTTTTTTTTTCTTTCTTTGTTGTTGTTGTTGTTTATTTCAATGCAATTTGTTGTAGTGCAAAAATGAACACCTTAATTAAAGCGACACTTAAATACGCTTTATTTTATTGTATTATATTCATTGGATCGATCGAGCAATGTTCTGTCGAGTTCCATTATAATATAGTATAATAATAATAATAATTATAAACAATATAACAAATCGATGTATCGGGTTTCGTTTGTAGTATCCGTATTTGTTTTGGTATCGATATTTACTTTCGTATCGATATTTATTTTGGGATCGATATTTGCTTTGGTATTAATATTTGTTTCGGTATCGATATTTTTGTTGTTATCGATATTTGTTTCGGTATCGATTTTTGTATCGATATTTGTTATGGTACCGTTATTCGTGTTTATATCGATATTTTTAACAAAATATCGATATTTGTTTTGGCATCGATATGAATTTTGGTATCGATATTTCTTCTGGTATCGATACTTTGTTTTTTGTATCGATTCTTGTTTCAGTAACAATATTTGTTCTGGTATCGATATTTGATTTATTTCTAATTATGACGCATATTGTTGTTTTCCAACTTGAGTTTTTCGAGTCTTACAATTGTGTATGTATGCAGAAATAATCTAATTAAATGATTCTCATTCTTTTTTTTTTTTTTTTGAATTAAAAAAAATATAATTAAAAAAAAATTAAGGTCCAAAAAAAAAAAAAACCAAAAATCATAAAAATTAACAATTTCAAAGCGATTTGCTATAAATTTGCGTGCGCTTGCGTGCTACACTTACAATGACAACAACAACAACAAAAATTCCCAACAACAGTTAAAAAGTAATAAAACAAAACAAAAACAAAATAAAACAAAACTTTGTAAATATTGGCAACCAGGCCACGACAATGTTTTACATTAAGCCGCATTTACCGATAGCAAAAAGCAACAAAAACAACAACAAAAAAAAAACTTAAAACAGGCACGCCAAAAAAATACAAAATAAAACTCAACCCAACCAATACGACCGATAATAAACTTAAAGGAATTTGTCTACACTCTTAAGACTTACTTGGTCTGCTCCCTCTATCTAACTTTTCGTCTGTCTGTCTGTCCGTCCGTCCGTCCATCTGTTAGTCCGTCTGTCCATTGGTCTTGCTTAGTTGATCATAAAAAAATTTGTACAAATTATTGGCGCCAACGACAACGTTGTCTTTTAATGCATGAGCAGCATGCATTCATGCATATTTTACAATCTCTTAAAGTCATAAGTACTAAAATACCACCACAAAAAACACATAAAAAAATGTTTAAACATAAAACACACAAAAAAAAACAAAAAAGAAAACTCAATAATATTCAGACCCTCTTTTTCTTTCATTCACTCATTTTATTCCGAAAGAGTTATTGGGTATTAAAAAATGTTTAAGATAATTCTTTGTATTTTTTTTATTGTTTCTGCAAAGTGTTAGATGAAATTTCATTAAATAAATTATGGAGTACAGCACACCTTATGCATACATTTTTCTAGATATTGCATCTCATACAAGCATGTTTATATGAAAAAAAAAAAAACAGTTAGGTTAACAACAAAAAGCATGTTCACTGAGCACACATTGCATACATTCTCTTGTTTATACTCTCTCTTCTCCACTCTCATGTCATGAACAATTTTTGTCTACAATCGCTGCCTAAAATTTTCAGATCAGTCAAGTTCTTTTCCTTTAATTTTCAAATTGTGCAAAAATGTGCAAAAAAAGTCGAATGACTCGTTAATTTTTAAACTTTAGTAAATGATTTGCCATTAACAGTAAAGTGCACAAGAGTGCGCAACGCAAGTAATACATAATTAAAATAAATTAAAAATAAAATAAAAATAAAAAAAAAATAAAAAAAATGTATGTAGTGGCACCCCCCTTAATCAGACGACTCAGCGGAACATAAGTTTCGTATTTCATGGCTCTATCGCTTATAGTCTCCAGCGCAAAGTCGCTCTATTATTGACCTCTTATCAAACAGAGCCCGCAAATGAGTGAGTGTATGAATCATGCGAAAAAAAAAGAATACCAAACAAAACTTTACTCGTTCTGTCTGTCTTGCTCACTAAATACACAAAAAACAAAAAAATTCTCATTGTACATGCTTCATGCAACAAGCGTAAATTTAGGTCATCTTGCTTACAAAGTTATCTTTAAGTGCTCATAGAACTCGGAATTATTGATAACCATAGACACAACATATGCAGATACACACGAGTATGACAATACTAACTTATGTGTATGTTTGTTGCCCCGCAATGTTGCTTGCTACTTATAAATCCAAAAAAAAAAAAGAGCGAGGCTATTGAACTTTTATGCTCAAAAAATTTGTATACGATCTTTTGTTTTATGTCGTCAAAAAAAAAAAAAAAAAAACAAAAAAAACCTATTTAAATATTAAAAGAAAAAAATTATTCGTTTGTTTGTGATCTTTGCTTTATGGAAATATGAGCAGAAAAAAAAAAAAAAAAAAAAATCATAAATAGATACATTTTGTACATAATGTCGCATGCTGTTTGTATCTGCATAAAATTGCATGCATGTGTGTGTGTGTGTGTGTGTGTGAGTGTTTGTTTGTGTAAAAATTCTATGTCAATTAACGGTCTTTTGTTTACAAAAACAAAACAAACAAAAAAATGTTTAAAGACATACGAAGGCGGACGGACATAAAAACCTACAGATACATGTTGTACTCTTAGATACTTCTGCAGCAATACATGTCGTCGTCATCGTCGTCGTTGTTGCACCTGAGTGCTAAGGTCAGTAGTTGTTTTTGTTTTTTCGCTATTTTATGCGGCATGTAAATTTTTGCTGCTTGCTACTTGCTAAACATTGCGTACATTTGTGTATCTGCAGCTATGCAACAGTGTTATCCGTCTGTCCGTCTGTCTATGTTTGTATCTTTTGTTTGTTTAGTCAAGTGAAGAATGAAGTAAATTGTTCTTGACCAACTTAGCAAGATTTCTTTGTCGCATATCATAAGCTAGCTAAGGCAACTAGCTGCAGCATTTTATTAATTACATTTTAATTAGCTTAAAAAAAAATATCGAATTAATTATAAAGCTTCAAATATTTTATTTTATTTTTCATGCAACAACATTGACATTGAAATAGCGCAAAAACCTCAAAAACAAAATTTATCTAAAGACAATGTTGCACATTTTGATTGATTTGAGTGCTGCTGCTGCTGCTGCCGTAGCTGTTGCTGCTTGTGGCATGTAATTAAAAACTATGTAAACTGAAGCCATAAGAGCAACCACACAAATTAACCAATAAGCCACGAACGAGGTAAAAAAAAACAAAAAAAAAAAAGAACCAATTACAAAACACCTCGAAAATTATTCAAAAGATACAATTTTAAGTGAGCAAATGAAACTTAAACTTTAAAAGAATTTAAATTAAATTAAATTTTGCATTGGTTTTTAAGTAGAGCATAGCGCAGCATTGCCAAAAAAAAAATGAAATGAAATGCAATAAGCAGGCGTGCTGCTGTTGGCGCTTATTTAAATATTTATCTTTTTCTGTATCTTTTTTTTGATTTTTTATTGTGTCTACAAGTTTTATTTAGGCTTACAATAAACCGCGTGCAAATTCCACAAAACGTTTGACAATTGTCTCGCGACAAACACATACACACACATACACACGCATACATACGTACATATGTATATGCTTAGACATAACTTAAAGCAAAAGATACTTATGTATCTGTATCTTTTTGTCATTTTACTTCAATCACTTTGCTTTGCTTTCAGTGAACCAGTTTGTTTTTTTTTCTTATTTTTTTTATTATGATACACACACAACACATATACTCTTCATCACACTGCACTGCACTGCACCTACTGCGCTTCAACTCACCCACCACCTTACGTTTTTGACCGCCCAACGCCTTCATCGCTTTGATACAATATTTATCTGCAACGCATACTCGTAAATCTATGACTGACGACGACTAACAACTGACTTTGTTATCACACACACACACACATACATATCGCATAGAGATATACTTTGTTTTTTTTTTTTTTTTTAGTTTCGTTGTATTTCTTCTTATTAGAGCAAACCAAAGAGACCAATGCATAGAGAGACAGACGGACAGACAGACAAAATAAAAGCAGCAATATAAAATCGTTGTCGTCAAGTGAACAAATGCATAACACGCTCACTATTTGCTTTGGTTTATTCGCTTTGCTTTGCTTTGGTTCAGTTCAGTTTGGTTTGAGTGCTCTTTTGCTCGCACAATTGAACGCCTAAGTACGCTGCTGCGACTGCTGCGAGAACCAAACCAAAAAGCCAATGTATGGCTTGGAAAACGACCTTTGAAAATATGTTTCTTTGTTTATTTGTAATTGTGTGTGTGTGTGTGTATACCTATGAGTGTGTATGTGAGTGTATGTGCGTGTCTTATTTGACAAATACTTGCATTGCTGTCAATATTATGGCTCTGTTTTTAATTGATACAGAAATACTACACACAAATACTAACAAGTACAAAACTTTATTTTATAATAGCACAGCACAGTCTGTATAAATATTATTGTACACTAATAAACTTTGATTTGTTGCAGTTTTTTTTAAAGATATTAAAGAAGAAATTACGAACTCTATTCTTTCTAACCAAAGTTTAATAATCAAATAAACTGTTTGAGAATTATAAGTATTTCAAGTTATTTAAAAAAAAATTTATAATTCGCAACAAGTTGAAAAACACAAAAATAATTTTATCAAAACATTGCCATTGTGTAAGCTTTTTAGTGGCACTAACTTTTATCTTCTGGATCGATGGAAGGATGGATGGATGGATGGATGAATGGATGGATAGACTGACAGACAGACAGACAAGGAGACAGACGAAGAGCCTGTTTATATTGACTCAGCATTCGAGACTAAATTTATATACTTCCTGACGACTGCCACGCCTTCATCGCTGCTCAATGCCGCTGCTCTAAAACCAATAATAAGAAAGTCAATAAGAAAAACAAAATATCCGGCAACTTGGCAAATATTAAAACAATTTCATACATAAAATATATTGTATAAGCGCTGGGGCAGGCAATCGTCTAAATCTGTCACATTAACATAGATCAGAGCCACAGATTCGCTAGAACAACCGAAAGCGATATTTTATTTTGTTTTTTTTTTCTTTCAAACGAAAGAGAAATAAAGCTAGACAGTAGCAACTGCGATCACATTTCAAGAGTTTACAAAAAAAAAAAAAAAATAAATAAATAAATAAATAAAAGCGAAAAATATATTTATAAAAAAAAAATGAATGGCATACATAAACTTTCACCGCAGCATCAGCATCAAAAGCAACAGCAACAGCAAAAGCATAGATTGCAGATCACAGACAACAACAACAACAACGACGATGAAGCGAAACGAGCGACAGATGTGCAACGGGCGAACATTGTCGATGAGCAATCGATGAAGCGAATAAGCGTTGCCGCATCGCGTTTAACTAAAGAGCAAAAGCAACAGCAACAAAGGCGGCCGATGTTACCGGACTGCAGGTCTGACTGACTGCCGGCCGGCCGGCATAGCGCGCAAAACTGTTGAACGATTGCAATGCGCCGCCGATCGAGCGTGCAGTAGATGAATATCGTCTTACCGGATGCCTGGATGGATGAAATAGATGGATAGCTACGCCGCTAGTTAAGTGCAGTGAGCGGCGTTGCAGCATTAGAAGCACAAAAAAAAAAAAAAAAAAAAAAAAACTCTCGTCACAGCATTCCAATGTCACTTTTTCTTCGTTACACTACACTGCAAACATTTTGTATCTTAAAGATACAACTTCTTCATTGATTCTGTTGCTATTTTAAAATTGCAAAGACAGTGTAAAACAAAATAACAACAACAGCAACAGCAGCAACAACAACAAAAGAAAATATCAAAGTGAGCGTAACCAGTCTGGACTTGGACTTGACCATTACTAGACAAAATCAAACTGTCCCTCTGTCCTGTCTGTCGGTCTTTATAGAAAGTATCTAGCAAAATGTTCATTGCCATTGCCATTTTATATACGCAAGCATCTTTGATATTTTACGAAAAAAAAAGAAAAAAATAAAAAATAAATAAGAAGAAAAACTGAAATTAGAAATAGAAATAAAGTGAACGTTCTTTTTTTTTTACATTTTATTTTTTTACTGCTCATGCCGCATTGAACTAAGCGCGCCAAACTGAAGTTGACAGCTAAAAAAAATCAAATCGAATTAAATCAAATCAAAGACGACGACGACGAAGACTTGTGACCACAAAAACATGTTGAAAAATTTCTCTCTTATTTTTTTCTTTCTTTCTTTATAAATATTTCTTTTTTTTTTTTTTTTTACTTCAAGTTAAGAACTCTGCGAAAAATTCTTTGCCACATTGCATGAAGTTCAAAAGCCTCCCGGTCGGCCGGTCGGTCAGGTACATACATCAGCAGTAAAGCGTAAAATGAGAAATGAAAAGAGGAAGTGCGGTTTTCCGCGTATCTCTCTCTCTATCTCTTTCTCTCTTTGTGTGTGTATGTATTCATAGGTATGCAATTTGTAGCATGGAAAATGTCACGTCTAATGGCAGAACTAATGGGCGGCGGCGTTACTTTAAAAGATCACAGCCAAAGACTAGACGGAACGAACGAACGAACGAACGAGTAAGCGAATGACTGCCTGACTGCCTGACTGACTACTTAAACAGTCAAGCACTTTGAACTTTAAAGCAACCACAACCAACAAGAAATTGTTTTCTTTCTTCCAAAGAATTGTAACCAAAGAAAGAAGAAAAAAAAAGTGTTTAAGAGTTTAACAGATAACCCAGTTAGTTAATGTATAGGAAAATTCTTTGCAATAGAATTCTTGTGTGTGAGAACATGGAAAGTTTCAAGCGTTTTAAGCTGAAACGCGTTCGTAGTAATTGGTGTGACATGAAGAATATTTTCAAAATAAAAATCAAACTACCCATGCAATTTGTTACTTAAAATCCAGGAAAACGCTGCATAACAATGTAATTCAACGAAACGGTAAATTACTTTTTTTTTTTTTTATTTAGGCCAAAAAACGCTTAAGTTCAACTGCCAACTTAAGTGCTATTCTATTCTATTTCATTCAATTTTCTACTTTCTTAGTGCTACGTTTTGCTTTTCCCCCGAAAAAAAAAATATACAATGTAGCAGCCACTGAAGAAGAGGAAGAAGTTGTCTTTCTACTGAATGAATAAACTTCGATGAATAAAAAAAAAAAGATATATAAAAGCTTAAATTTCGAGTTTCAGCTCGATATCTCGCGACTAAAATGCCAGAAAGACGGATGAACTTGGATCGTTAGGAATATAAAAATCTACTTTATGGAATATCTCAGAACAACTCAGATCGACTTAAATGCGTTAAAATTAAATGTTGTAATTTCTTTGGCTGTCTGTCTGTCTGTCCGCACTAAATAATGCAAAAAAAAAATTAATAAAAAAAATGTATCTAGATACTTGTATGACTTTGGCACTTGAACTGTTGATTGATTTTTTTTTTTTTTTTTGCGCCTTCATTTTGGTAAATAATTACTACTTTTGAGTAACAAACAAATGAACGTACGAGCGGACAGACAGACAGACAATCACTTGTCAAATCATGCAGAACAAAAGACCAAAAAAAAAGTAGTAAGAAATGTGTTTGAGATACTTTTTTTTTTTTTTTTTTTATTGTTTTTCGATATTTTTTAAGCTGTTTTTCGCTTCATGTTCGAAAATTGCTTGTAAAATGCTTGATTGCTGTGCGGCGTGTTATGTCTTTCTCTTTCTCTCTCTCTCTCTCTTTCCCTCTGCCTATAAACAATAAGAATTGTCTTTTTTTTAAATGTATCTTTTCTGTCTGTTTGTGCGTTAATTTAAGCTTAGCTTGACTGATTCCACGAGACGACAACGTTCAATGAAATAAAATACAAAAAATAAAAAAAATAAACAAATACAACAAATGCTTGTAAATTGATATTTATAAACAAAAAACCAGAAGAAGAAGAAGAAGCAGAAAAATAAATAAATAAAATAAAATACAAATAAATAAATTCAATGTCAAGATTTTGTAAAAGTTTATTGAACTGATCCGAACTGAACTGAACTGCCGATGCCAAATGTCGCATGAAACTATATACTATATAGTATATATATACAATATATGTAATGACATAAGAAGATCGTAAAATACTTAATGTGCACAGATACACACATACACACAGACACATACAGACACATAGGTCATCTTAAACAGTTTATTGAAGGAAATCATCATCTTCAAAAGCATACAAAAGCAAAAGCAAAACATAAACAAAAACAAAAACAAAAAAAGTCAATCATTGTTAATGAGTTCATTTGCCCAATTTGATGAATTACGCATAATTTTTTTTCGCTTCGTTTTTGTCAAATAAATAAAAAATGCACAAATAAGGAAATATTTTAAAAAAAAAAAAAAATTGTTAAAAAAAAAAATAAATAAATAAATAAAACCTTGAGATAGATACATAGTTTGCCTAAGTTCATAATAAAATTGCATAGCATATTTTTTTTTTTTTTAAGACTTTAAATTTATTCATAAACTTTTTTTATTTCTAAAACTTTAACAATCTTTCGAATTGTTTAAATTTAATTTTTATAATTTTCTTGATAGCAAAATGCATTAAGTTTATAGATTTCAATAAAATTGATGGCGTAGTTATCGAGATTTTTATGGTTTTTTTTTTTTATTATTTTTATATATTTTGGGTTATAACATAAATTCGTAGCATTTTCGTATTAAAATAAAATAACTCAGCTGACATCGAGTAAAACGTTTCCGTTTTCTTTTAATCCAAACTTTTGTTACAACCCTAAAAATAATTTCTAATCAAAATTTAATCAATTGGCGCCATTAGAGTAACAAGATGTTTAAAAAAAAAAAACAACAAAAAAAAAAAAAATAATAAGCAAACACACAACAACAACAACAACAACAAATAATTCAAAGCAGTTGGCATGCCACAACTCGATTTGTTGCAGACAAAATAAAAACAACAACAACAACAACAAAATGCCAATAAGTTAGCCGTCAGCCGCAGTCAACAACAACAACAACAACGATTTTTGCTATTGAAATTTGCTTTGCGCGGCGCTTTGACTTTTAATTTTAGCAGAAAATCGCTAAAGGCAAAAACCAAAATGTTGGAAAATTTAAAGAAAAAAAAAAAAAAACAAAAAATATGTTGCATGTTTTTATAAAAAATGTTTATGTTTTCTTGTTGTTGTTGTTTTTTTTTTGTTGTAGTCAGCATTCACAAATACAACAACAACAACAACATAAAATGACAAACAAAAAAAAAAAAACCAACGAACCGCATCTAACAATCCAGACTAAACGGACGTGCAATGTGGCATACCGTAAAGCTTTATTTAAGTCGCCTGTCTGTTCGTCTGTCCGTCTGTCCGTCTCTGTCATTGGCTTAGTTTGCTCAAGTTTTCGAAAAAAAAAAAAAAATAAATAAAATAAATATTGTAAATAAAATGAACAAACGTATAATTTTTTTAAGATCTTGATTATATTTTCAAAACTCGTAGCACATAAATGAAATAAAGCTTTCAATTTGAGATGCTCATGAAAGTACTCATTGCAACCTTTTAGCAAATCAAGTCCAAATTTTTATGAACAATTGCACCAATAGAGGCGTTTCATACAAATTATATAGCTTTCTTCCTCTTAGAATGTAAGTCTGACAAGGAACACTACGGCACCCGGACTCACCGATTCGTAATGAATCCAGTTTTTTTGTATTTTATTATATAAAAAAATTTTTAGATAGGTGTGAATTCGTGAGTTCGGGTTTTTAGATTGCGGAACAGAGTATCTTAATTCCCAGATTACTCTTGTGTTTGCTTATTTCGTCTTATTTGTAAACAATTAAAATTTATACAAAACAACAACAACAACAACAACAAAACATTAAGCCAAAATTTATGACTCGCAAAATTATTTTGCAATTAAAATGAATAATTATTTTTGACTTAAATAAATTTTCGGCATTTCTTGAGTTGAATTCTTCATGCCAAGAGAAAACTTTTTCAGAAGATCAAGGTTATTTTTAGGTTCATAAAGCAAAAAAGTTATTTAATAATTTAAAAAAAAAAGCCAGTTAATGCTTTTTTAAGAACATAAAAAAAAAAATAATAATAAAAACATTTCAACTTAATTAATCTAGAAATTTTTCATGCGTTAAATCCTTTTGGTGTATTTTTTCTTTTTCTTAATTTTTCTTAATAATAATAAACGCCTCCCAATTAGTGCTTAATTAGTTGCTATATGATTTTATTTTATTTTATTTTTCGTTTAATGTGGCGCGAAGCCATAAACTAAATAAAAACATTTGTGGAACGCACTTTAAGCTGTTCTTTATTCTTCTTTTTCTTAAAAGCCTCGTCAAAAAGCGTCATGAAAAGCGCGCTTTTTCAATTGTTTTGTTAAATTTGTAGCACAGAAGAACTCATTAAAAACACGCAAAGCTGTCAACAGTTTCTGAGAAAAAAAAAAAAAAAGATACAGACGGACAGACAGACGGACAGACAGACGTACAAATATGAAAACAGCATTAAATATTGATATATGCCATTGAACTTGACTTAAATGCTTTAAAAAGATTTAATTTCTTATTTCTTATTCTTTTTTTGAGGCTATTTTTGATTTAAAAAATGTTTTGCTACATCAAATCGTCTTCATAAAATGAAAGTTTCAAACTGTGTAGCGTATAGAAACTTTGTTCAGAGTAAACAATTTTTTTCTCAAGTACTTTTGGTGTTGTTCATTATTATTTATGATGCCGCCTCGCTCAAGTGAAAAAACAAAATCTTCAAAAAACAAATAATCTTTTAAGAATCTCAACTTTAATGATTATGAAAAGTTCATCAACTTGAATGGATGCTGCTGGAATGGACTTTACTTTAAGTTTAAAGTTGTACTTGTCTGCTTTCAACTGAGAAAAATCAAATTTTTAAAAAGCTTCAAAGGCAGTGGTCTTAGGGAAATCTTAAAAAAAAAATTTCGGTAACACAGAACTTCGAAAGATTTACAAAAACTTTACCAAAACTTTAGCATGAAACTTGAGAGAGATTTGAAACCAAACGAAAGCGATTTGACAGACAACTTAAAATCTCTTTTGGTTCTTAGAGATTTCTATAACGCGTCTGATAAAAAAAAAAAATTGTAGCCATGAACTGCTTTACGCTTTATAAATTAACAAATTTGAAATTAGTATTTTGCTTTTATAAAAATTAAATTTTTTTTAAATTTTTTTTGCGCTGCTTTAAGCATGTCCGTCTGTCCACAATTGCACTATTGCGTGTCTTCAAATAACTAAAAAAATTCCTACTTATATATTTATTTAAATTATCTGCTTGTGTCAATATACACGTATGCATGTATCTGTAAGATACATTTTTTTCTTTTTAATATTAAACCATGACAGTAAGCTAGATAAGAACAAGAACAGAAAATATTTACTAGCAATTTTAGAGCATCACTCACAGCCAAGCATAACACAGCTCAGCACAGCGCAATGTATTAAGACAAGCCACAAGAACTAATGTTGATAATGGAGCAACAGCATTCAACGAGTTAACCACAACAACAACAACAACGATCACAGCAATCGCAATGTAATACGTATTGTCTTGTTGTTGTATATGCATATCTAGATAGTTGCAACTTGATGTTGACCAAAGCAACCAACCAACCAACTAACCAAGTATGCAGGTTAAAAAGATACAAATGTATCTATGCATACCAAGCAAGCAAGCAAACCAAAAACAATGCACGCAGCAGCGTGCTGCAGTTTTCGTTTCGTTCCAGTCTTTGCATTCTTCTCAAGGCATTTGCAAACGACCTTGAATAGGTGTTTTAGTTGTAGTTTTTTTTTCTTTCTTCTTCTTTTCGCTACAACTTACTTACATCCTCTTTTTTTTTTTTTTTTTTTAAATCTTATTCTATATGCGATATATTTACATTTTTGCTATGCATTCGTTCGTCATTGTATGTTGTAGATATCTTCTATGCATCTATAGACTCTGTCCTAGATACTTTTTTTCTTTGCGTTGCATTAACTTTGGCTGCTCGTGCTTTTCTTTTCTTTTTTTTTTTGCCTACGTGTCTTTGCAGCATTATTTTTTTTTTTTTTTTGTTATATGCCAACCTTTTTGTAATCAATTACATATTTACAATGTATCTATGCGTACGTACATACTTAAGAATGGTACGTGTAGATACATACGTACGTAGGCGTACATTACATGCTGCATGATAAAGAAATTGGCTTGAATTGAATTCGCCAAGGTATGTGTTGACAGCTAATTGACAGTTGAACAATGGCTCGCTGTGCAATATCTGAGACTGCTGCTGTCTGCCTGACTGACGGACGGACGGACTGACGGGCTGCCTGTATGAGTGGCAAATGTCAGCAAGCATTAAAAAAAAAATTGAAAAATGCAGAGAGAGAGAGAGAGAGAGAGCGAGTTTACAAAAGTAGCAACAAATTCTCTCTCTCACACATTCATTCATTCATGATTTTGTAAATTTTGGTCTCGGAAGAATAACTCTACTTTTGAGGCAGTTCATGAATTGCTTCATTTTTGACAATCTTCATAAAAAGTGAACTGCTGCACGTCGGAAGCAGCAAGGACTCTGAAGCATACGGCTCATTTTCCTTGATACATTTTTCACGACTTTCATAGATTGAAATAATTTTTTGAAGTACTTACTTACTAAAAAAATATTTCCATATTTTTTTTTTTAATTTAATTCAAGTTTACCTGCAAGTAAAAAAGAGTAATAAAATTTATTAATATTTTTAAATATTTATTTATTTTTTTAAATTAAAATTAATTAATCATGTCGCGATTTTCGTTTTGCAACTACTTCAAATCTTTTGTGCAGACAGCAATGTAATAAGAATGTATCTAGATACAATATATTTTACATACATACAATATGAAGTATGCATGTACTTGAAATACCGCCGAATTTGTAGTGCGGAACTGATGGCAATGAACGCAAGCAAAGCTTAAATCCAGTAGAAGATTAAATAATAATAAAAATAATAATAAAAAGAAAATAGCAAACATAGTTGTCAAGCTAAGCTACTGAATAACAAAAACACTTAGCTAAACTTTTAGCTACCTGAGCTACGCGTGAGAGAGGCAGAGAGAGACAGAGAGAGAGAAAGATGGAGATACAATATGCTCAGCTTAAAAATAAAACCAAAATAAATGCAACAAAAAACAAAATAATGTTTAGGTGCAATGTTAAGATACATTTGTATCTCAATTGTTTAATGTAGCGTAATAACTATTTTAAAATTTTGTGTGTGTGTGTGTTTGAGTGTGTCAGTGTGTTTGTCCAGCCAAGCGTAAGTCCGTTTATTTTGTTATTTATTTGCTTACTTGATTACCGCACAATTTCTTATTGTTTGCCACGTTTTTGCTCTTAAAAGATACTTTATCTATTTGTAGTTTTTCTGTTGTTGTTGTTTTTTGCTGCTACTGTGTATCTTTTTTTTTTTTGTTTTTGTTTTTTTTTTCTATTACGCCATATAATAACAAAATGTATATTGTATGCGTATGCATCTAATTGGAAATATACCAGCCATTTGCTCGTGTCGTAATACTATTCTGCAGCATTCGAATGCAAATTGGAAATGATAAAATGACAAGTGCAAAGTAGCTAGCAGCTAGCAGCTAGCTTTAGAATAACAATTAATTGAAATTGTAATAATTGTAATAATTCTTTATTAATTTATTATGCGCTACAGTTGCTTGCTGTTCGCTGTTCAAGGCAAGTTCAAGGCAAAAATCCTCGCGCACACGCTTACAAATAAAAAAAAAAAAAAAATTTGTATCTTTTTTTATTTGTTTTTAAAGGTTTCACATATTATCATAATTTCGTATTCCTAGAACTACTTCAAATGCTTTGAATTTTTATTTTAAATAATAAAAAAAAAAATAAAAGAAAAGCACAGCTGAAATACTTTAGTATCGCATGTGAATGTATCTTATGTGCTGCGTCGTAGCGGTTGTTGATTGCATTAAGCTTGAACATCAATAAGCAGCGTCGTACGATTTTTTTTTTTGATACTTCTAGAAAATCATAATGACTTGACCTTTTTTTTTTTTTGATTTTGAAATAATTGAATTTAATATGAAAACTGATTTGTCACTTTAATTTGATGCTGCGTTCGACGCTTGTGCAGCTATTTCTCAGGAACAAAATTATTAAAAAAAAAAAAAGCTTAAATTAAAAGATTTAAAAAAGAGAGAAGAAACCAGCTGCGCTGGCACAAGCAGCAAAACAAGAAGAAGAAGAACAGAAGTTACAACTGTTCTCCTATAGCAGCACCGCCACTGTATGGTACCCTAACATTTGTTTGACAGATAAAAAAATAAAGAACTGAACCAAAGCCAGCTTAGCCCTGTCATGCCATTCCACGAAAGATAACGAAAAAAAAAAAAAAAAAAAAAAACAGAAAACACTTTTTTTTCTTTTTGCAAACAGAAGTAATTTCTTCAAATAGCACTGATTTTTTTTTCTGCTTTATTATTTTTTTTTTTTGCGCCTTTCTAAAATAAACCTTTGTTTTTGGTTAGTCTCTAAAGTCTGCAAAGTATTTCGAAAAAAAAGACAGACGGACATATCAAGAACGTACGCGTCTCGTCTTGACGATTAATAATATATTCACTTTATGGGGTCTACGATAACTGCTTGAATGCATTTCCAAATTTCCGACAAACTGTGACGTTTACGAAACAAATTGAGTTAGAGATGAGCGTAGGGACGAGAATCCCATGGGATCCAGTTTCTTTTTATTATAAAAACCCAAATATTTGTTTGATTTATTAATTAAAAAGCTTTTCTTACTTAAAAGTTATCAAGACTCAGCGGGTCCCATGGGTTTCCACGGAATTCCCGTCTCAACGTTCATCTCTAAATGGAGTTAAGGTGTCGTTGTGTCTGATTGACAAACGTGTCTGAATGAGGTAAATAAACTTTTTATTGTAATTATTATTTCAGTTTTTTTTTTTTTTAAATTTTTATTCTTAAACTTTATGACTTGTTTTGTTATACATAATTTTCGTATGTTTATGCTAATTTTCTTTCTGTTTCTACTTCTTCAACTTCTTCAGAGGGAAAGAAGTGTGGTCCTGGGATGTGTTATAGCTTTTGTTTTTGAAGTTGTTGCTGCTGTTGTTGTTGTTGTTGTCCAAAAATAAAATAAAAACGTGACATCGTTTAAATTAACTTGGCTTTTGTTGCTGTTATTGTTGTTGTTGTTGTTACCTTAAGCCTTTTTATGTTATTGTTGTTGTAGCCTTGTTGACCTGTGACTCGTCGTCGTCGTCGTCATCATTGTCGTATTTGTTGCTATTGTTGTTGTTGTTGTTGTTTGTACACTCAACTCAAACTTTAGTTCAAATCGACATATTTACATAAGAATATAAAATAAAATGGGACAATTTTTTTTTTTTTTTTTTTATTTCGAGTAGCTTTACATGCTCACGTTCATGTCGTTTGGCCCAGGTTAACGTTAAAACGGCGCGCATACTAGCTGCCCTAACGCCCGCCCAACCGTGCCCCGCTGCGCCTTTTTTTTTTTTTTTTTTTTTGCTTTTGTTTTTACTGCTTCATATCACAAACTACTACGTTTGTCTGATTTAAAATTTAAATTTTTTAACGGTTATTTATGTCATTATTTATGTTGTTTTTTTTGTACACAGCTAAAGTAATACCCTACAGTAACTTACCGAAGTATCTTTTGTATCTCGCAAATTGCACAGAAATCTTGACGAAGCAAAAAGCTTTCTAAGATCGCTTCTTAATCCCTAAAATAGCCGATCAATCAGTTTTTGAATAATTTTAAAGCGTATAAAATCATTGTTTATAGAAAACAAAATAATATTCTTGTACCTTTTTTTGTAGAACATGCAACATAAAATTATTTATTTATTTATTTATCTTTTTTTTTTTTTTTTGTAAAATGTATCTCAAAACAATAAATGCATTTATGCCTTGCTTACTCATCAACATCAACATTAATATTATCATTGTTATTGTTATACGATGACGACTATGCATCATGCGTTTTCAACAATATTATCAACAACGACAACAACAACAACGACAACGTTGCAACAATCACTCATGTACATAATTTAATTGCCGCAACGTGTCGCATAAACTATAAACAAAAAAAAAAAATATAAAAGAGTTCATTCAATCAAAAAGTGATGCTCTGCTGCTGCTGCTCCTGCTGCTGCCGTTGTGTGTAGTTCAAGACAAGTCGGTATGTTTAGGTCGTAGAAGTTAAGCTTTTATTTGTTGACGTTTCTCATGTTGAATTTTTTTTTTATATTTTTTTTTTTAATTTTTTTTTTTTGTTGTTTGTATTTCCGTATTTTGCTGCGGTACATTGAACTTATAATAAATATGCTTCGAATTTACGATTTTGTTGATTTTGTCATCTTGATTCATTGTTCTTATAAATATATTTGCGAATGCGTTAAAGAAATGAAAAAAAAAAAAAAAATAAAAGTAAACATTTTGCACTGTGCAGACAGACGGACAAATGAGTAAAAAAAAAAAAAAATAAAAAATAACAAAACTTTAAATTTATTATTAAAATCTTCTTTTCGCTAAGCTTAATAATAAAAAAATATGAAATTTATTTTGTTGCAGATAGAAGCATGAATAAATGTGCACAGTCGGACAGACGGTCAAGTGTAGACAGACGGACATAAGTGTAGACAGACGGACATATGTATGTATGGACAGACGGACATATTTTATTGCTTTATAAATACTTAATTGATTGATCTGCTAGAATGTTTAGAACACTTTAAAAATATAAAAGTAACTAAAAGTATCTCAAAACGTAAAAGTATCTCAAGCATAAAAGTATCTCAAACAAAAAGTATCTTATACTTTTATTAATAAGAAAAGTATCTAAACTTTGTAAACTTTGGTTTATTGCTATTTTACCGTTAAATAGGCTTAAAGAAATTAATTAGATTTTATTTTTATTTTAAATTGACTTTTGCGCTGTGAACATTTTCTACGCTTTTTTTTTTTCGTTCGCTTTAAAATTTTGTTATCGCTTTTATTTATTTATTTTTTTGTTACATTTTGTTATAGCAATCAATCAAGTGTTGGTACGAGTACTATACTATATAGTACCATATATAATATAATAAGTAAAACGTAAAAAAAAAAAAAAAATGGCAAAATTGAACGCGTTGAAATTTTTTGTTGACGCGCCACAACTTATCAGCAAAAGTACAGCTACAGGTGTTTCCCTTCAGTTATCATATCACATATATACTTTTTTTTAATTTTTTTTAAGTGTTAAGGGCAATGCGCAATTTCAAAGTTACATGCGATGGGCTTAAATTCGAATCAAATTCATCATTGAGTTTTTGTTCTAATTAATTCATTTAACTGAATTTGTTTGTTGACAATGAACTTTTGACATAAAAGCAACGCTGAAATTTTGTTTTTAGATGCTTATCTAATCATTTTCTTTTTTTTTTTTTTTTATATGAATTAAGTTTCAGTATATAGATTTTTTTTTTATTTTATTTAAACTAAAATTTGAAGTAATTGAGTAAAAAAAAATAAAATAAAATAAATGCGTAGAGCTAAAGCTTAACAAATCAATCGAACGATCGATCGATCGATTCAAGTGTCACTGAAAACGAAAAACAACTTAATTAAACTAAAAAAAAAATGTTTTTTTTTTCTTTCCATTGAACGATTACAACTAATTTACAAACTAAACGATAGACGAACGAACAGACGGACGGACGGACAGACAGACGAACAATCAAACAAAGACGGCATTTGAAGCATTTAAAATGAATAAAAACAATTTTTCGTAGCGGTTCCTTAGATCATTTCCGTTTATTGAATTCATTAAAATCAAATCGGTAATGAATTCTTAAGTAGTCAATGAGTAATGCTTTTTTTTTTTGTTTTTCAATTGATTCAAGCATAGATCTATTGTATATAATACTATAATATACATTTCTGATAAAACTGTGAAGCAAGAAATAGTCGGTCCCATGCGCCATTATGTCTCTGAAGCGTTAAAAGCATCAAATTTGAAAAAAATATAGGTAAGCCACAGGTTAAATTAATAAAAAAAAAATATTTAATTAAAAAATGATTATTCATTTCGATTAATACCAATCATGGTCTTTTTTTTTTTTTTTGTAATTTTTTTATTTAATTTATTATTTAAATATTTATATTTGTCATAAGTAGTTAGTTATTCGTGTTATTTAAATAATTTTAATAATTAACAACGAAAAAAAACACAAACATGCGTCATAGTAAAGATACGCTCAGACATAAATTGCATGCAATGCGCACTCAAACGTGTAAATAGCTACAAAAAAAAAAAAAAAAATTCCAACTAAAAAAAAATGTATCTAGAAAAATATAAGCTTAAAAGTCAACGGAAAAACTGTTTTATCTTATCTGCGTAACTGAAATATTAAATGATAACTCACTGAAAAAAGTATCTCATAAACGCTTGGGCTGCACAGTTTCAGTTTAAACGTTTTGCAATAAAATTTGTGATAAAATTCCAGCAAAAGCGAACAAAAAACAAAAAAGATACAAATTGCGCGATTTAATACTTTATCTTCTTCAGTTTCAGTTTCAGCTTCCTTCAGTTTTCTTGCTTTAAAATTCTTTATACACTTAAATATTTTGTATATATTTTTTACACTTTGTAATTGAAAAATATGCGTTGTGTACACAGGAAATAGATAATCAAAAGTCTTAAGATACACAAATGAGAAATAAAGAAATTCACGCACATACTTTTTTTTCTTATTTTTTTTTTTTTTTTTGCTTCAACACTAAATCTGCGCAGACATAACAAATGCGCAACAAATGTGGCTACTGCAGCACTTTGCAATTCATGAATGACTTTTGGCTTTGCGTTACGTTGTATCTGAGTAAAAAAAAAAAAAAAAAAAAACGAAGGAAAAAAATTACAATAATTAAAAATAGATACACTTCTTCGAGTTGCGGAATTTCACTTGAACCGTCGACGCACCAAAAAATAGAAGAACTACAGACAGACAGACAGATAAATAGATGGATAGATCGCTGGATAAACGCATGATGTTGGCTGTTGTTTTTGTAGTTGTTGTTGCTGGTGGTGGTGGCACTCTACTTTAAATTGTAGCTACATTTAGGGCTAATAAGAATTCTGAGAGCGAGCAGAGCTCTTTAAAAATTTAATTAAATTATATAAATTAGAATAAATTTGATTTTTATTTTTAATATTATTTTCCATTGATGACATTGTCACTAGTGACTGCTTGATGACATGTCATCGATTGTATTATCGTTGGCGTTTTTATAATACACAATATTTTTAAAATTGAATATAAAAATCTAAATAAATAAAAAAAAAACAAGGAGTAAGTTTAACTTCGGTGAAACCGAAGCTCAAGTACCCGCCATATTTTGGTATATTTTATTTAGGATCATCAGTGGCTTACGTAAAATTCAAAATATACTCAGAAGGTTACATTGGATGCCATTAGAAGTGTTTTTACCTCATTTGAAGCGAATGACTACTTTCAACAAAAAAAAGTGGTTAAATTTGTATGGGGGCTATACCTAAAATTTTGGTCCTACCCATAGTTATAGAGATATTCCATTAACACTGTTCATAAAGACTATAAATAAACTAAATTTAAAGTTTCTAGAATAAGAAACAAAGAAGTTTTTAATGAAAAACCCAGAAGATTTGTTTTGGGGGGCCTTAAAAGAGGTGTTTGTAAGGGACCACTTGACGACTCAGGAGAGTCTAAGTTTCAAATATGGTGACCATATCTCTTATAATAATGGCAGACAGCATGACAGACAGACGGACATATCTAAATACACTCTTCTTTTATGAATTTACATGGTCTACCATGTCTCCTTCAGTCTGTTACATACATTTGCACAAATCTAATATACCCTTTGGCTACTACCGCGTACAGAGTATAAAAATAAATAAAAAAAATTGCACAAACGCCCGCAACTTACTGCATGCCACCATCACCGCCGCTGAGTATCGTTTCTGCGATGTATAATGCGCTTGGATTGCAAAATTCTTAGAGTTTACTTCATAGCATAAGAGGCCATTAATTCATTTCATTTCATTTTTTTTTTTTCAAATTCGATAGAAGAATAAACTTGTGTGTGTGTGTGTGTGTGTATTTTAAGCAAAGTCGGCAATAGTGCGACGAGTGAGCATTTCCGTTTGCAGTCAAAGAAATGTTTTAATTGCAGCCAACAAACAAGATAAACTCTCAAATAGAAAAAAAAATAAAATACAGCAAAGGCAGCCAGGCAGCAGCTAAAGATAATTTTTAAAGTATTTGAAACAAATAAAACTGCATGAATTCCATTTCCTGTCTTCGTTGTTTTTCGCGTGAAAAATCTTTGCTTTTTTATTTAATTGCAAATATTACAGCAGTCCGATTAAAGTACTAAAATACAAAAAATATGAACAAACATTTATGTTGAACTATAAAAGTTATTTTAGCAGCAAAATTTGCCAACAGAAAAATCGTAAAAAGTATCTTTTTTTTTTTTTTTTTTTGCTACTGCATAATGCGGTTTTTTATTTCTTTAGTATTTTTTCATGGCTATAAAAAAAAAAAAAAAAATGTGATCTCTGCATATGTGTATGTTTTGTTTTTTTTTTTTTTTTTCGCCATAAATATAATTTAAGCGTGTGTGTGTGTGTGTGTGTGACAGACACCATTGAACTCCATTTTCAAGGCCAAACCTAGCAGTAGGGAGGGGGCCATTTTTATTTTTCATTTCAGTGAATTTCAATGAAAAATTTTTAACTATTAACCAAACGCAACTTTTCTCAGAAAGTATGTTTATTTGATAAAAATTTTGGAACAAATTTTTTAGGTAATTTTAGGTGAAAATGTCACAACTGGGCCTGCGTCTCACCCCCCCCCCCCCCTACTATTAAAAATATTTTGCGCTTTATGGCGTTGAAATTGAAATTAAATTTTTACTAATGATGTATCCAAGTGCAAAGAGTCTCGAATACATCGAATACATCGAATGAATGAATGAATGAACGCAATCAGTCTAGCATGAAAATCTAGTTTAGTAACATAATTTATGAATTATGTTACTAAACTAACTTTTATAGCAATTTACGCTAATAAATACTTTTTTTTTTTAATATGAATGAAACTGGTAGATAAAAACCAATAAATCAAGCTGAGATACATGTTGGCCTCAACACAGCAGCGCACTCAAGCTGCAAAAAAACTCACGCACACACAGAAACATAGGTTCTGACTAAAAAAAAAAAAAAAAATTTACATATTTTATTTTAGTAGCAAACTAAATTAACAAAATAAAACTTATTATTTTTTTTTTTTTTTTTTTTTGCTTAAGAGTTGGCGTAGCTTAACTTATTTATTTAAGGTTCAATGCACGTAAAGGTCATATTAAGGCTGTTAAAAATACATTTGTAATCTGGCACAATTTTGTAACGCAGTAAAGTCGTTTTAGACATATTTTAGACACTCTTGCAAATCTATAAAAAAAAAAAAAAAGATAGACACCAAAACATCTGCATAAATTTGATTGTGCATTTCAATAAGGTGTAGCATTTCCTAACATGGAAAGCTTTGTTCTATAGCCGCGAAAAAGTCTAAAGATCTAAGATAAACTCTCTTTTCCACAGCTGTCTTTCGTTTATATGTATAAAATAGTAAAAAATATTTCTATGTCCGCTATGTGCTATGAAACCATTTAACCGATGAGTCATTAACCGATTTCATTTGAAAGGCAACAATGCAAGCATAATTATAGACCACAAAACTATGCATTAGCCTATTCAGCTAGTGCTGAATAAAAATAAAGTTTTGATCATATTGGAATTTAAGGAATTGCGAAAGGAAGGCCCTTAAGGCTCAGCGTTTTTCCGCAACTTTATTTTCATTATACGATTCGATCGAACCACTAAAATATTTAAACAATTTGCAACATTGTGCAAATATTGAAGGTGATGTTAAACGCTCTTTCTCTCTCAATATATTTAGTACCAACGTCAGCTATAAACAAAAAGACAAAAAAAGAAAGAGAAAAAAGAAGCAAATAAAATTAATATATATCACTATCTCACTCGCAGTACGCAAGTCTAAATAAAAAATAGTGCATTTTTCTAACGCATTCACTCTTATACGTTTACATTGCAAGGTACCAACGTAACGCTTGACATCAACTTCTAAAATTTCAACATTACCAACACATAAAAACGACAGACTCGACCTTTGCAGCTATTTGAGTATATTTCTTTAGATTTTTGTATGACTTCCTATATATTCTTTTATTAAAATCAAACTATCTAATCTAGTCAGCCATCTATGTACTATATTCATCTATCAATCAGTTAATCTAATTATCAGTTTTTTGTTTTGTTTTTTTAACTCAAAGTCAATTAATTAATTTCTAATAACTTAAAGCATATCTAACAAAAAATGCTTTTTAAATTTTAATTATTATGTGTGTGAAGGACAAGCTTGGTTTAAACCAAATTTAATTATTTTTACTTTCAAAAAAAAAACTTTTTATTATAAAAAAACAAAAACACAAACACAAAAATAAGTCATCAAGTGTTGCATGTCCTTGACATTCGTTTGCACAAAAACAAAACAAAAAAAATCGCAAGTTCAAATTAATAAAATAATGAAAAGTCACAACAATAGCGCTAAAGCGCAATAAGAACAACAGGCAACAACAACAACAACAAATCATGTCTAGACAACAATAACTCTAATTAGAATTATTATTTAATTTTTTTTTTTTTTTTTGTTTTTGTTTTTGCAAATTGAACAAAAAAAAAAAACTTCCTTTGAAAGCTACATTAAAAAAAAATGTATCTATTTATGCTGACCCTGCAACAAGTAAATGTAAAAAGCTGCTCACAAAAACACACACACAAAGTGAAGTTAGATAAAAAAAAAAGAAAGAAATACAGAAATAAAAGGGGGCACGCACATGTGCACCCCCAACTTGTGCAAAAGATAATAAAGCATGGCAACATACTGTGCTGTGGAAACTAGAAATTTTTATGATAATTAGCGCGTTGACAGACAGACAGACAGACAGACGGACAGACAAATACAAATAGATACGCATATGCATGAATGTATCTGTAAGATACAACAAAAAAATTGTGCTGCAGCATGAGAAAATAGAAAGAAAATAGAAACAACAATAAAAAAAAAAAAGCAAAAGTAAAAATCTATCTTAACTAAATTCAAATAAATGCATACTTGCAGCTATTTCCTACAAATTCTCTCTTCAGCTTTTTTTTTTTTTTTCATTAACTTGTTTTGAACGCAATAAAATTGCAGCGCACTCGCATTTCATTTTGTCAGCAGGCATGTTGCATGCAATAAAATAAAATGAAAAATACAACAACAACAGAAAATGCAGCAGCAGCAGCAACAAATACGTCTGCAGTTGCAGCTTCAGCTTCATATTAGATGTGTATCTTTTTGTAACTGTTAAAGTATCTTTTAAAAAATTTCTTGTTTCTAAATTTACTGCTGCGTGTTGTATGCGTGATTTGCCTGCAGCAGCAGCAGCAGCAACAGTTTAGATACTTTTACTCATTGCTGCGCCGCGCTGCTGCTTGTCAATCATTTTTATGTGAAAATATTGTGTTTAATTAAGAAACGACAGACGGACAGACAGACAACAACAACAACAACAACAACAACAAATAAAAATAGAAATAACATGAAATATGCTGTTACGCTTTTTGTTTGAAATATTAAAAAAAAAAATGAAAGAAAAAGATACAAATGCCAGAAGAAAGTGTGTGTGTGAATATACAAATTTAATAAAAATCACTTTTGAACTTCGTCAAATAGTCGCTTTAAGAATAAATAAAAAAAAAAAAAAAAAAGAAATTTAATAAAAACGACAAAATAAACAAAAAAGATTTTTATGCGCCATTAAAGCTGACCGCTGTGGTTTTTCCATTTTCCTTCAAAATTTAATGTCAAATGGGGTTGCATGCACACACAAATTACTGCCAAATATAATAATTGTCTTCAATGGTTTTTATGCACAACACGCTTCCAAAGGTCAACAAACGCATTTACAGAGCAAGCAAAAATGTATCTTTTGTTTTTGTTTTTTTTTTTTGTACATTTTAAATTAAATTTCACGTGCAACGCCAGACACAGACACAGTCACAGACACAGAAGACAGTATTAAACCAAATAAAACTACTTCATCTAATGACTAAATACTCACTCACTCACTCACTCACTCACTCACTCACACACAAACAAAGCAAAAGGGTGGCCCGTCCGCCTGGCAGTCAGCTTTACAAAGTATCTAATGCAAGGGGACGTTTATGCGTGCGTGCCTGCCTGCCTGCCCGCCTGCGTGCGTGATATGTCAATTGTGCAATTATGGCAAATGCATTAACCCTCTTCTTCTTCCTCTTCTTCTTCCTTCCACCTCAACAGTTGTAGTAAACCACAAAAACTTTAATTATCAATTTTTTTTTTCTTTCATTAAACTTTTGTTTTGTATCAAAAACAATGTCAGCAGTGAAATATTTTTCATTAAAATTGGTTTTTTCCACATGCGAAATTGAACTTTATGCGTCATGCAATTAGAAAATTATCTATGAGATGCAAACGTTTACAATTTATTAGCTTAAATACACACAACAATAAGTTGTGTGATTTACAATTTAATTTAGTTTAATTTAACTCGTATCTTTATACAAAGTTACAGCGTAATTAAGCTGGAATTAACTGGAAAAAATTGTTTCCACTAAAATTTTGCAGCCCACAAAAAAACGAGAAGAAAAAAGTTGATATTAGGAAAAAAAAAAAAAAAACTTTATAATGAAAGCCAAGAAAGTCTTCGGCTTTTGCTCAGCCTAAACTTTAAACGTTTTATTTTGGCACAATTTGTTTTGATGCCTTCGCTGCTGTCTGGCAATGCTTTTTGTGCAATTCTTTTTGTTGTACTTGGTTATCGAAACATTTCCAGGTTTAGATTTTCGAACGGAAGGCTTTTTCGGCTTCTTCGTCTTCTTCGTTTTTCTTCTTCGTTTTTGTCTGCTTACGCTTCGCAGCAGTCGTAGGCTTCTTCTGTGCACCTTTTTGGTGCACACCTATTGGAATGGCAGTGCATTTCTCTAAAATATTTCAACTTCGGCTTGCTGCACTTAGCACACTTCTCTTGTTTCCTATTCAATCTTATTGTATCTTCGATCCATTTAATCAAACTTGTGCTTGGTTTAAACCGATTTTTTTGGCTTAGAGTCATTTTATTCCATTTTATTTCACCTTTTTGCAATATGGTTTTATCATCAAAGTCCGACGTATTCAATGTTTTTAAATGCTTCAGATAATTTATAAAAGCGTATTTCATCTTTCGCTCATTTATGTTACCCGGAAACCATTTTTGTAGCGATTTCGAAATTGTTTGAACAATTTGAATTTCAGTAATTTCCTCGAATGCTAAGAAAGCCAATGTTTCTGGCGTCAACAATGGATTATTATGGAGCTTTTTCTTCATAATTTGAAGGGTTGCCTCCTTTTCAAACGACGTAATTCTTTCTATCAAATCCATATATGACAGTTTTTCTACTGATACAATCCTATACAAAAATTTCAAAAACGACTCCACTTCCATTTTCATTTCTGTTTCACTGTTCTCGGCAGTTTTTTTCTTGATGGCAATGTTAACTTTTGGTAAAAGTTTAATAGCTTCGCGTAATTCAATATTAGAAATACAATTGTCCTAAAGCAAACCAAAAAAAAATATTGTATTATTACAAATGATAATCAGACTGGTCAGGAAATCACGTCAACACCTTCAAGGCCATTTTTAACACAAGTCACAAGAAAAACTAGTCGAATAATTTATGAAGCTTTAAAGGAGACTACGTAAAATGTGGAGCTATGCATGTCCGTCTGTCTGTTTTTATCTGTCTTTGGCATGGTTTACAAACTCGAGATACAAAGGAATAGCGAAAGCAGACCAGAAGTGGTAGCTTTTCGCTAAGAAATTAAAGGCTTTCCCACTATTCGAAAAATTGGTGCTTTTTTTTCACCAGCGCGATTTAATTTCAAATTGTCCTAACCTCGTTTTTTTTTTTTTTGTTACCTGTTCTCCAATGTCCATCGGTATGGATTCAATTGCCTCGTCTACTTCCATCAATTGATCAATTTGATCGATTTGATCCATCGTCTATCTTAAATTCTTCACTTTTATTGTCTTGTATTGTAAAAAATATAATAATTTATTTTATTTCAGTATTTTTTATATATTTTATAAATGTGTTTACGCTTCGAATGAAACTATTCGAATGAAACTATTCAATGATTTTTTTATTTAAGAAAAGTCATAGTTCGAACTGGCTTGCTATGTTTGCTTTAAATAAAATCAAAATCAGCATATTTTCATGACTACTAGATCACATTTTATATATAACTACCGTGTGCAATTGCAGTGTTTTTCGGTGGCATTTTAGTACTTTTTATTTTAATTTTTTTTTTTCCATTTAAATATTTTTGGGGCTAGTATAAAACATACAAAAACACTAAAAAATACCTTTTTTTCGATTCTAGCAAGAACACAATATGTTGGGGCTTGTATAAAAACATACAAAATGCGCCTAATGCATTGTTGCCTTTCAAATGAAACCGGTTTAGGACTCTCATTGGTTGAATGGTTTCAAAGTCCATAGCGGACATAGAAACCTTTTTTTACTACATTTTAATTTAAGTGATTTTTTAATCTATTAAAAAGTTGCATTCTTTTTCTATTTTTTCGCAAAACAAAAATCAATATAAAAATTATTCATTTTATTATTTTTTTTTTTTTTTCAATTTTCTATTGTTTGAGGTGTTTATTGCAATTTTTTTATTAGCTGCGTACTCACTTAACACGTTTTATTTATGTTCATTCTTGTGCGAAATTTTGATTTTATTTGCTTACCTGAAATGAAAAGAAAAGAACAAAATAAAAGAATAATTATTATGTTTTGTTTTCTATTTTTGTTTTTTTTTTTTTTTTTTGACGTAGGTAAATAGAGTGAATAATTCAAATTAAACAAAAAAATCGATCGAGTTAATTAATCAAAAATATTTTAATCATCTGATAAGAAACGAGAAACAGAAATGATGATGATGGCTCTTGCGTAAAATATTTGCTAACAAAAAGATACAAAAGTTAAGATACAAAATATGCTTTTGCGTATGTAAAATTTATACTTGAATGGCGTCGATTTAGATTTTTGAAAAAATTTTGCGCAAAAAAAAAAAAAAAAAAACAAAAAAAAACAAATAAACTGTTTGCGCAGCAAAGTCACGTTTCACAGCTGCCCGCATACATATTGGTATGCCACAAATTTAATGTTTATATTTAACTGCAGCAGCAGCAGCACAGCATTTTTAACAATAAACACCCTCGAAGTAATCAGCAAGCAAATCAGAAAGAAAACCTGTTGCCGCCATACTTAAATAATGTAAAATGTGTAGAAACAAAAACAAAAATCAGCATCGTTAATGCAATGCAACCCTTTAAAAAGCCATGAAAAGCAAAAAGGAGATAGGGAGAGCGAGAGGGAGAGGGAGAGATAGCAGCTAAAGGGTAAGTTTAAATCAAAAAAAAAAAATTTTTTTTGCACCCTTAAAAAAAAAAAATGCAAAGTTTTTTTTTCCAATAAAAGTAAAAAATGTTCTGCTTTTTTTTTTATTATTATTTTTATAATAAATATTTTTTGTTTTCTTTATTATAAAATACACACTTGATTCACACTTCAATGTCGCCTTTCGAAATTATTTGTTACAACAGCAACAACAACAACAACAAAATAATAACACGTCTAAAGTTACTAAATCCACTTTCGCCAAGTGCACTCGAGTAGAGTGGCCAAATAAGACAGACAGACGGACGGACAGACGGACATGCAGCAGCAGATGGCAGCAATAGAAAACCCAAACCCAATTCAAATAAAAATCAAAAACCGAAACCAAAACCAAAAAACAAAAAAATCAAAGCATACGCATGGATGATTTGCTATCTTGAACATAAAAAAAAAAAAAGAGAAAAAATTGCAAGTATCTATAAGATACATAAATATCTTTGTAACTATAAACTGCGTCAACAACAACAACAACAATAGTTAAATATGCTCAAAATAAAGTATCGCATAGTCTAGGATATTGTTTTCTTCTTTCTTCTTCTTCTTCTTTAAAATATAGCAACTTACGTCAGCAGCAAGTTTCACACACAACAATGACGTACTTAAATGTCAGCTGTTCCCCAAATACCCCAAATGCAAATAAAGTAGACAAAAAAAAATATGTATTTACGTTAGCTATTTTTTTTTTTTTATTATTGGGGTAAGCACGTAAAATATTGCGGGGGCAGCGGCGCAGACGCATTAGGCAGAAAACAGAAACGTATCTATATACTTTTAGGGTTGTATACAAGAGGACTGCTACAGGACTCGGTTAACACAATGAAAAACCGACCGACCACCGAACGAAAGAACAGACTTTGACATTTGTGCGTGTCGTAAGCAATTTTCAGTTATGTTAGGCGTAGGCTGCTAGCTTGCTGCATGTATCCATCCATTCATTCCATTCTTCCATTCATCCATTCATCCATTGAACAATACGTTCATTCATTTATCTTTAGCTTTGTTTGTAAACGTGCTTAATTTAGCATACCAAATAATATCAAATTATAGCTAATTAATATGTTTGTTTCTTTGTTTGTTTTACTTGAAATTATATGATTAGTCTGAAGTGCTTGCTTTTTTATTTTATCGAAAACTTAAAGATAAACAATATTATTGGTTAATAAAATATTATTAAAATTATTTTAAGAATTGTGAAACTTTTTTTTTGAAGAGAATTTTAGCGTGTTTTTTATGTAAAACATGCATTATACCAGTTTTCTATTTGAAGAAATATTATGCAAACATTTTTTATATAAAGAACATTTATGCTGTTAGCTTTCTTCATGCAAATAAATGCATTATACCAATTTTCCACTTAAAGAAATATCTTTATACCAATTTTTTACATAAAGAAAATGTATTATACCAGCTATCTACATAAAGCACATGCAGTTAAGCAGTTTTCTAAATGTAGAAATTTATTATACCAGTTGTTTACTTGTAAAAATTTGTTATACCAGTTTAACACACATAGTAAGTTATTAGACCAATTTTTAACTAGTAGCTTTGTGTTATATGTATTTGTTTTTCACATGTAAACAATGTCTAATACCAATTTGATATATTTAAAAATTTTCGACCAGTTTTTTTTTTTAAACTTTAAACATGTTTTGTTATCAATTTCCGTCACATATAAGTTTTTCACATGTTTTAAAACAATTTGAAATATTTTATAAAATTTCGACCAGTTTTTATTTTAATTTAGAAAATGTTTTATATCAATTTTCATTACCTAAAACTAGTGCTCCATCAGTTTTTGTAGGTTATAAATATATTAGACCAAATTGTTTCTTATGCAATAACTAAATAAAGTGTGCTAATAATATTTTTTTTTTTGTTTTGTAAAAACTTTCTCAATTATTTTGAAAGAAAAATATTTCCGTATTGCAATTTTCTTTATTTGTTTTTTTTTTTTCTATTTTATTCAATTTTTATTTAATTTCTTTCATTTTGTAATTGAAATTTTTATGAAATTTTTATGCAAATATTATTTAATTATTTTACGATGCTACTATTTTGCAATTGATTTGCCTTAAATGATGTCGACGTCGATGTCGATGTCGACGTTGGTTATGTATTCGCCTTTATATCTATTTACAAATCGATTATATAACCAAAGCTAAGCGCCCACTAAGTACCATTAGGCACGCCAAAAGCGCCATTACTCATTTTCTTTTTAATTTATTATTATTATTATTTTTCTCTCTCTTCAGTAGCTTATTGTTATCGCTTGTTGGCGTATTTTTTTTTTTTTTTTGCTTTTTGTAAACATCATAAAGCATTACGCGTTTGGCTATTTTCTGTGCCAATTTTTTTAACCATTTTTTTTCAGTGTCCTAATTTGCAGCTCAACCACAATAATAATAATAAATAAAAAAAAAAAAATATATCAAAAATTTGAAATCAATTTCAAATTAAAAAAAAAAAACTTAAGCCCGCCCAACACTCACAGCTTGACCGATCGATCGATCGATCGATCGACCATCCACCCAACCAACCAACCAGCCGAATTTTGCTCCATTTCGCCCCCCTCAGCAGTGCAGAGCACAGCTCAGTTCAGCTGTAATAATTTTTGCTGATTTAACTAAACGTATTTGGGTCATAATTCCATACAGATTTGTTATACCAAACAAAAAAAAAAAAAAAAATAAATAAATAAAAAACCTCTCAGTCAATCATTTCATGTTGGTAATTCAGTTTGTCAATCTTTCTTTTTTTTTTTTTTTGTCACGGCAACATTTCTTTGTGTGTCTGAATCACGACAAAACTTGATTGTATTTGATTGACGCTTTGCATAAATTATGACAAAAAGGCAAAAAAAAATAATAATAATAATAAAAAAAAGAAAAATCAATTATTTATTAATTTTTTAATTATTGATTAATATTGTGGTTGGCGTTGGCACTTTGTTCTTAAGCGGCAAAATAGAAGATATATCTTAATCTTTATTACAATCGAAACAAAGCACCTACACAGAATTTTAGAGTATTTAAAATTTAAAGAAAAGAAAAAATATAAAAAAAAAAAAATTTTTAAAGAAATAAGTTTAAGTTTTGTTCTAAATAATTATAAATCGTATAAGGCTTTTGACAGAATAAATGAGTGCCTTGACGCTCTGAAAGACCGGCTTTTATTTATTTTTTAATTATTTCTCTAACTCGAAAATAGTTTCAAATAAAATCTCTCTCTCTCTGTCTGTCTGTCTAGATTCGATCCTTTTAGATTTATGTAATATTAAAAATCCGCTTTTGTGCTCACTTTAGGTTAAAATAAAAAAAACAAATCATATCGCTGCATATGAGTAATAAATTTGTACTTATCTATTTAAATTGTAAGCTGCATCGAAACGACCTCAACGCATAAATTAATGAAATAAAATATAAAAAAAACAACAAAAACGCTTAAAATTAAATACACATATACAGTTTTTTTTGTTGTCCCCGTCTAATATAGTCAGTACGAGTATGTTATGTATGTACTCTATAAATAAATAAAAATTTGATAAGCGTACTTTCGACTTTTAAGCATTTCGTATCTGTTTTTCTGTCTATTAACAAAACTTATGGATGGAATCATCAATTAAACGCGGCGCTGATAAACGTATCTAAAGTAGGGGTTTTGCTTATCAAATATTTTTGTGTGTGTGTGTGTGTAAAAGTTTAAGATAGCAAAATAGTGTAAATGGAAAAAAAAGCATTGTTGACAATAATCTTAAAAAAATTAAAACAGAACATTGCGCAATTCATAAATTGTGCATTTTAGTCAATTTTTATATTTAAATAATTGCAGTTAAAATTATATTCGATGCTGAAATAATGTATCGATACTTTACAAAAAAAAAAACACTCTGATCCTTAAAATTTAAATTGTTAGCTTTGCTATTTAAATCTTTGATATTTTCAAAGCATTTAATGCTATTTTAGACATAATTTAATATTTTTATTATACTTTTGCTATAAGATCTTAACGATACTTAAAAAGTATCGATATTTTTCAGCTTCATAACTAATTTAAAGCTTAATTTAAGCTGTTATGAAAAAAAGATACAAATGTATCTAGATACTTTTTTTATGCAAAAATGCCAATTGCCGTAGAACAACTAAAAACAACGTAAAAAAAAAAACGCATTAAATAAAATAAAATAAAAGTGAACTAAAAAAGAAAATATACAAAAAAAAAAAAAGGAAAGAGCAAGTATAAAAATAAAGTGAAAGACATGCTAAAGTAGTCAACACAGATACAAAAAAAAATACAATAAAAGAAGCTGCTTTGTAGCTTTGAAAAGCGAAAAAATATAACAACAAAAAAACCAACTAACTGACAAAGAGGAAGCTAAAACAGAAACTCTCAAACGCAAAAGTATCTTAACGACATACAACGTTGGTAAAAAAAAAGAGAAAAAAAAGTATCCATAAACGCTAGAAAACGAACGACCTTCACAGTCATTGGCAGCATTTGCGGTTGTAGACAATTGGACAGACAGACTCACAGACAGACAAACGTATGGACAGATATCAACGTACACGAATGAATCGAAAGAAGTTTCTGCAACTAATATCTTATGTACATATACAACATGTTGAGTAGCAGATACATTTAGCAACTTACACATAGATACATACAAATAACTAAGAACGTAAAATGTTCAACGAAAGATCAAAGCGTCAGCAATACAATAAGTTTTGGTACATAAAATTTGTATAACAAATTTAACAAATTTCTTCTTTTTGCCAAAATATTTTTCTTCTTAAATACATAAAAAGACATTAGAAAATTGTATCTAAAGTAAACAGTTGTTGAAAACTTTTATGACAAACTTTATTTTTAAATTATGCAAAAGGGAAGATACAAATGTATCTGTATGAAAAAAAAAAGCGAAAAATATGCGGCAGCTGTTTGCATGCAAAAACTCAATGATGAATATATAATAATGATGATGTTGTTGTTGTTGTGATGATGATAATGATGTTGGCAATGTGTTTTGCTTATGATAGCCGCAGAGCGTTGAAAATGGAAGTAAAAATTTTTATAGATAGAAGATAGATACTTTAAGTATGCAGATATATGTACGAGTATGTATAAGATACATATGTATGTGTATGCAAACTACAGACGTACCAAGCGAAACGTGCAACAACAAAAATAGTAAGAAATGAATTTAAAGAAAAGAAAAGAAAACAAAACAAAACAAAAAAAAAAAAAGACAAGACAAGAAAAAATGTGTGCAAGCTGCTAAAACTTTTCTTTCTTCTACTTCAGATACAAATACAAACAGATAAACAGACGGACAGACTGACAAAAATACTTATGCATCGTTTTCTTTTAGTTTAGCAAATTATAGACACGCAAAATAAAAACAAAAAATGAAGCGCATGCAAAAAAAAAAAGAAGTTAAAAAAAAGATAAATAAATAAGCGCAAAGTTCATTTCAAAGTAGAAACGGAAGAAAAAAGACAACAACAAAAAAGGAACAAAAACGAAAAAAAAAAAAAAAAAAAGAAGAAGAAGAAGCAACAACAGCAAAGCATAGAGGAAGAAGAGTACAAAGTAGTATGCTGAATAAAGCAACAACAAAAATCAACAACAACAACAAAATAGAATAAAACAATAACAACAAAGAAGAAAAAGAAGAAGCAGAAGACGACATTGATGAGGTTGACTGACTTTATGCGAACGCAAAATACAAACCACACACACACACACAAATACACACGCAGATACATATATACAATACACACATACACATAAGTTAGTATAAAACTTCAACTTAAGTGTGGAAGGGAACAACAAGTAGCACACTGTTGCGCTGATCGTCATTATTTCTGAAAGGTAAAGGGTAGCTAGCCGTGGATAGCTGCAGCTGTATTATTTTAACACAGCGCGAGCATGCGAACTCGACTAAAGTATCTTATAGATACACGAGCGCAAGCGCGCGCGCACATTTTGCTTACTTGCCAGCCTAACTGACTGACTGACTGAATGACTGCCTGTCTGCTTACTTATTTTTATTTATTTTTTTATTTTTTTTTTTTGCTATTGCGTTTGCGCTTTTACAACAACTTAAAAAAATAAAATAATAATATTGGCCAAGAAGCGCTATAATAAGGCAAGAAAGTTGCCACAATAACCACAAGCGAAGAAGTTATAAAAACAACAACATTAGTGACAGTTAAGCAAAAAAAAGAAGAAGAAGAAGGTGAAGCAGAAGCTAAAAAAAAAAAAAAAACATTTAAAATGAGGGAAATCTTTAGTTCATTTATTTATTTAACAATATTTTTTTTTTTGAATTCAATGGAAAAAAACTCAGCTAAATATGCACTCACTTTTTTCTCTTTTTTTTTTTTTGCCAAGTTCAAACGAATCTTAACATTATTGACAGACAAACAACAATACTAGGCGGCAACAACATTATTATTATTATTATTATTATCAATTTTATCGTAATAATCATTAACATAACAAATCGTCGCAAAAAATCAAAAAATTTAATGGCAAACTGTCGAAAGCATTAACAAAAATACTGATCAAGACAAAAAAAAAAATATTTTAAAAAAAAATCATCATAAGAAACTTCATTAAACGATTTAATGCAAAGAAAAAGAAATAAAACTATCAAATTCTTTACAAAATAGCGAAAGATACAAATGTATCTATAGCAACTTTTTTACATGAAACATGCTACAATAATAAGAATTAAAAATTACCAGATACATTTTTCTAACTAAAAATCAAATAACAAAAAAAAAAATACAAATAAATTTTATTTTTTTTGCAAAAACAAGAACAAAAAAATGCAGTAGGGACAGCAACAAAAACTGTTTTTTTTTTTATTTTTTAAAAAGAGAGTTAGAGCATAAGCAAGCTGACCAGTACTAAATAAAAGAGTGAGAGAGAGAGAAAATCAAAAAGACATTGCCGTCAATGCAGACCAGTTGAGCTGAGAAAAAGCAGAAGAAGAACAACAACAAAAATTCACATTAAAAACAGGACGCGGAAATGCAGACGAAAAAAAAAAAAACAAAAAAAAAAAAAAACAAAATTATTATGTTTTGTTTTTTTTTTTTTTTTTTTTTGCAAAAGCAAACTTTTAAAAAGCAGCAGCAACAGCAAAAAAAAAAAAAAAAAAAGCAGTTTGGACCATTTCGTTTTCAATTTTGAACATTTCTATCTTCTTTTTTTTCTTACAGTTTTTATATGCGTTGTTGTTATTTTAGTTTTATTCTTTTTGTCTTTTTTTTTCTTTCACTCAGCATAAAAACAATACAAATTGACTGTATTGCACACGAAGATTTAATGCACTACACATGCATGCAGAAACACAGAGAGAGATAATGAGAAAAAAATGTAATACGAATATTGCATATCATAGAAGCAAAAATATTATTTGTTTAGAGCGCAGCTGGCAAAGCTCATTATCGCGTTGTGTCTCGAGGATATTACCAGATTGCATTTCAAATTCCTTCGACATGATTTAAGTGTGTTGACAACTCTTTACAGATACATATTGGCAAAATTGTCATCCGAGATTTTATTTTAGAGACTTACAACGAACCGACAACAGATTTATTAGAGATTTTCTCCGTGACACCACTGAGTAGCTTTATACGATGTCAGTCTTCTCATATAAAATATAAACATATAAAATATTGCATCTCATACAAATAAATTTTTTTATTTTTTTTTATGCTTAAGATAAGAGCGTAAGCAGCAAATGAGCGCCATGTTTCAACTATCTCTTTCATCACATGAATAATCTGCATGTCTCGGTGATTATGTTACAAACCAAAACAAAAAACTAATGGATATGCTGCTTCACACATTAAAAAATGAAGTGTATATATTAAAATATATAAAAAACAAAAAAAAAAAAAAACAAAATACCGCGCGGCTAGTTTCCGTAGCAATGAGTAAAAGGAAAACGAGCGAACGGGGCAACAAATACGTTGAATACGTTGCACGATGCAGACCTGAGTTTGCTTTGCTGCTGGTTTGCTGGCTTACTTGCTGGCTTGCTTGCTGTATGCTGTATGCAACAGGAATAATTTTGAGTACTAAACAAGTTTTCAGCTGCTACTTTTTGTTTTTATTGTTGTTGTTGTTGTTTAAACAGTGTGTCATAAAATTTTGTATAGATTTTTATATGAAATTAAAAAAAAAAAAAAAAAATTAAAAAAAAAACAAATTAGACATTGAACTTTTGAAGAAAAATACTTGGTACTTGTAATTTTTTAAAGCACTGTACTAAATAGCTTTTGACCAAAAGGAAAATCTTCTCCAAGTCAAGAGAGTGTGCGATAAAATATAAAAGAGTTTCGCTCATTTCTAAAGACTCTTCTCAGCTCAGCTCAACTTCTTGTACAAAAACTAGTCAAACTGATAAGACTAAAAAAAGAAAAAAAAAAAAAGATATTACAAAAAAAACTTTGCCAGCATACTTTCTTTCTTAAAAAAAAAAAACAACAACAAAAAAATTAATTTCTTAAAACGCTTTCGCATTGATTTTCGCTTGTTTTTCAATACTTTTTTTTTTTGTTTGCTGCATCATATTATTTACTTTTATTCTTTTTTTTCAGTGTCTTTTCTTTTTTTTAACTTTATTTTTCTTTGCTGCCAAATTTTGTTACATTTTGTTAAAAAATAAACATTTTTTTAGGTTTTTCATTTTTTTTTTTTTTTGTTCCTCGATCAATTTTATTTTGGGTAAAGTTTTTGTTTTTAAGTTTAGATTTGTATCTGTTTTACTCTTTTGCTTTTGCTTCTATGTATCTTGTATATATTTTTTTGGTTTTTCTTTCTTGATTTTTTTTTGTTTTTTTTTGTTTTTGTTATTGTTGTATCTGTTTTGCCCAAAAACTCGTTTTGACCATATAAAATACATTTCAGCAAGTCTTAAAATCCAACACGTTTTTCACATTAGAAGCGCGTGGGTTAGTTTCATCTTATACCTACACACATAGATACTAAATACACACAAACACACAAATCTACGGACAGACAGACAGGCAGACAGATAGACATAGGAATCTTGAGACAAATAACTAAATTGCAATTATTTAATAACAATAAAAAACGATCATAGTTTTTTTTTCCTCTTCTCAAAAAATCATTAATATATTGCATATCATAGAAGTCAAAAAAACCTGTTTAAATATGTACAAAAAAAGCAACAACTTTTCTCAGAATAATAAAATTGTTTAATAAATAATGTTTTCGCAATAGCTGCAAATATTTGTTAAAAAGATATTGCATCTCATACATGTCAATTTTAATTTTCTAACATTAACTGGCTTCTATGAGCTGCAATAACAACTTTACTTAAATAGAAATTCTAAAATCTTCATCGAAAAACTTTCTTTGAAAACAATTAAGTGCGCAGAGAGAGAATTGATGAAATTTAATAATTTTCAAGCTTACCTGGCAAATGGTGTTTGTTCTACATCGTAGATCTCATTTATATCGTGTGGCACTAATAATCCCTTAAGGCGCTCCTCTTCAATATCCAGGAGGCCATCACCAATTGGATGTATGCCTTCGGTGAACATTTTGGTTTTTGTTTTCTTTTAATTTTAATTTTCTTGTTCTTTTTTTCTTTTTTTTTTTTGTTTTTATTTTAAATTTTTTTTTTTTTTTTTAAATTTGTTTTTGAAATTCGTTTAAATTTTTAATCGCGTTGCTTTCTCTTAATTATCGCTAGTGCGCATCTAATGTGAAAAAGAGTTCATATATTATCAATATTATTGAAAGTTCAATAAAAGGACCTAACTTAATAGTCAGATCAAAAACAGGCATATGTGAACCACAGGCCTTAATATAATCGTTGTCCCCAAAATCGAAGATATTTAAAAACGAATTGAAATTATCAATGGTGTTAAGCTTTTTCGCCCGGCTAGGTTTACCAGATATTACTCTTTCTGATTATTACTTAAGTCTGGTAGTACCCTGCATAATTTGAATGTTCTAATGTTGGTCAGTTTCGAAAATGTTTTAAAACTTGATGAATTTATTATTTTTGAACTTAAAATGCGTCAATTTATTTGAAGATATTGTTTCCAGTGGTATTCAAAATATGAAGGTTCCTCGTTTTCAATTTATAGGCCTTATAATTGCTTCAAAGTCCCAAAATACACTGAAAATAGTGTTTTTTTTTTTTTGACGCTATATCTGGTACGATTACTTTTTAGATGGGGTTTTTAGAGAATATAAATTCTAATTTTATTCGCATAATTTCTGTTTGGTTCTCAAGACAGCCGATAGATAGGGCAGACAGACAAAATCATTGCAATTGGGACAAGAATTTTATTGCAAAAAAAAAATTTTAAGCAAATTCTACAATGTTGGGAGTATTTTAAAAAGGCGCCCATATGCTGCTGTTGAAGTGGTCCTAACGGAGTGCGACGGAGATTTCAATGAAGCGCGCAGCAAGGTTTGTTTTTTGTTTTTTTTTGTTTTTTTTTTGCTATGTCAACGAAAATCTTGTTGTGCGCTATTGTACAATTTTATTTGACATCGTCTTTTCTGTGTTCTCTTTTTATAATATTCCTTTTTATATTGTATTTTTTGAATAAGTTTCATATAAATTTAATTATTTATTTAACATTGTGTTTTCATTGCGTTTTTTCTTTTTTTTTTTTTTGCTTTGCTTTGCTTTGGATGCTGAGTGTGTTTGTTTCTTTTCGTTTTGTTTCTTAACTCTCGCACACACTTAAACTCTCACTCCAGAATACTTCATTAAAAATTTCACACACACGCATACCAACATGCAAACACACAGCGAAGTATACGCTCGTTGCTCTTTGTGCCTATTCTGTTGTTGTTTTACTTATTTTAATTCTAAAACCATTTTATTTTACGCTTCTCATATTCTTTTTTTTTTTTTATTTAAAGTTTATGTTTGTTGCATTATTTATTTATTATATTTTGTTGTTGTTGTTATTTGGTATTAAACGTTACACCACTTTAAATCAAACACTTTTATTCATTAAATAGTTGCACTGGTTTCTTGTAAAAAAAAAAAAAAAAAAAAAATATATATATTTATGTATATATACAATTTCACACACGCAAACAAATTATTATAATAATAACAAAAATGATTATTATTATTTATTTTCGTATTTAAATAAAATTTTTCGTTGTTATTGTTAAATTTCGCATGCGCAAACACAATAAAAAAAAAAAGAACAATAATAATACCGTCTGCGTCCATACAGTTTCACGTACTCGTTGTAAATGATTCTAAAACGGAACAGTATTCGTTCCACTCTTCAAATGATTATCGTTGCGACCGATATCTAATATATCAATAAACGATAATACATTATCGATAAACGATAATCGATACAAAAATGTAATTGACGATAAAAGAAAATCTAAAGTTTTTGAACTATTTAGCGAACAAAAACAATACAAATAAATTTAGAGTTTGTAAAAAAGAACTTTGGCTTAAAGCTCTTATTTCTTTTTTTGATATAAGCCAAAAATTAATTTGCCTCACAAGAAAAACTAGTCGAATACTTTGTAACGCTTTAAATGAGAATACGTGAAATGCGGATCTACACATGTCCATTTGTCTGCCCTTGTCTGTCGCATGGTTCCAACTTCTCGCTTAATTCCATGAAGTGTACAACTTTTTGACTCAGAAGAAAATATTCGAATTTTTTTAAATAGTACAGAGTTTTCTTTTTCAAAATATATTAAAATTAACTTAAAAATGTTTAAGCGATTTGCTTTATATGTTTAGAATTTTATACAAAGTCTATTTGGCAGACTCTTCTTTATTTTTTTTTATTTTTATAATAAATTTATTCGAAACATTTTTGGCGCCTCAAAATCAATTTGGTTGCTTGCGCGTGTATGTATGTATGTGTGTGTGTGCGTGCGTGTGTGTGTGTGTGTATTTGTGTGTGTGCGTGTAATTTTAAAATAGGTTTTACAGAATGCTAAAATGCAACGTCGACGTCGACAACGAGCTTTAAGCATTTCAGGAATGCATTCAAAATAGCTTCCAAGTGCAAAAACCTTTAAAAAAATTAATTTTTATTTATTTTTTTTTTTTTTTTTGCTTGTCACATAAATTTTTAATTACGAATGGTGACAATCTTTGGCATAGTTTGAAAATTTTAATTGAATAAAAATATTGCAATGAATAAATTTATTTTCGAGCAGTTACTATAAAAAGATTTCAAAAATTATTTCAAAATTAAAAAAAAAAATGCACCAAATAAAATTTTATAAAGTTTTTTGCGTTTATTGAACCATTTGAATTGCAGCATTCATCATTTGTGGAATGTCGCATGCCATTTCCTCAGATTTCCTCATTGTTTTCTCAATTTTTTATTGTTGTTTTTTTAAATATTTTTATTTTTTTTTTAGCTTAAAGTTCAAGTGTGTTCTTTCTTCGAATCCACGCGAATTTTTATTATTATTCTTTTTTTTTTTTTTTTTTTTTCTTTTGGCACATTTTCAAGTTTAGAAGATCAAGCGTTTAACCTTTACACCACTCTCTTTAGCAGAAAAAAAAAGTTTATTGAACCAAAACTAAAAAAACAAAACAAAAAAAAATTCAAAAAACATTTCTTGCAAAATGTTAGAAAAATATTGAAACAACCTCAATAGACGCTCTAACTCGCTATATTTCTCTCTCCATCTCTCTCTCTCTCTATGTCTCGCTGTCTCTTTCTATCAAATCAAATTGACTATTTTTAAATGATAAAATCAAATAAAACAAATTGAATACTTTACACAAATATTTTTTTTTTTTGTCTTAAACAAAATGCATCGGTGGAATGCTTGTGTATTCCTAAAAATAAAATTTTATCTGGCGCCCAAAGACGTTCTGTGCTGTGCTGAACTATTCTGTTTGTTTGTTTGTACGATTTGAGATGAATGTGTCCCAGAAGTTCGGTAGCCGTGAAGAAGAATGCGTTCACGCAAATAAATGATTATTTTTTTGTACAAAATATTTTTGCAAAAAAAAATAAATAAAAAAAATAGTATAAATTTTTTATAGCAAAGAAAACCAAGTTCAAAGGTAAAAATATAATAATATGTTGTCAAATATTTAAAATATTCCGTTCCGTAAAAAAAAAAAATGTTACTGCTCCTTTGTAATTAAACTTAAGATTAATGTTTTTGAAAACTGTAGAAACGCATTTAAAACAAATTTAACGCTGCAATGCGTATTTATAATTTGCTTTCATTCAAATATTAAATATTTTATTTTTATTTAAAATTTTTTTTTTTCAAAAAAAAAGTGTTTCCGAACTTAGTTCTAAAATGGCGCCAGCGTAAAATACCAACAAACAGCAAACAGGGCGACTCGCACACTGTCATCCACTGTGATCACAAATACCAGAAAGTGTGATCACAAATACCAGATGTCCGGAAAAATACCAAGAAATGTGATCAATACCAGAAAATGTGATCACGGACCGATAACGCGCAAAAAGCGGACCAATATCACCGATAACCGATGTCCTACACGGACCGATAGTGGACCAAAATCATATGTGGCTTCGCTACGCTCATCGTTCAGTTCAGGCAGTATGGCATAGTTTCTGTCACTCAAACACACATTGTAAACAAAAAAAAAAAAAAGGCAAGAAGGCGATGATTTTATGAAATTCATAATAAAAATTGAGTTTTGTTTTTCGCCTAGTGTACGGAGTCGCATAACGTTTTACCAGGATAATTAACGCGCTATATGCGTGTGCTGCCCCTGCAACTTGCCTGCCTGTCTGTCTGTCGTCCGTCAGCCTAGACAGAACAGCACAGTCGGTCCATACGACGTGTCGTCTTGTATACGCCGCGCCGCGCTGCTGCTGCTGCCAAGTGAAAATTGAAGAAAGCGTACAAATTAAATAAAAAAATACTAGCAGCAAAATGTCACAACGCGGACCAGGTCCAGTACCAAATCGTTGGCTCTATTGCCCGCGGAAAAGTGATACGATAATAGCCGAGCGTTTTCTTGCTTTCAAAACGCCATTAAGTAAAGCCTTCAATGATCAGATGCCCATGGAATGCATCTTTCAGCCGCAAATGGTTTTCGATTATTGCAAAACTAAGAAAGTAAGTTGCCACGACATACGAACTCGTTTCGTTTTTGTCAGTTTTTAATTTCTTCATTTTTTTCTTTTATGTTGCAGCTCAAGCTTGGTCTCTGGATCGATTTGACAAATACAAAGCGTTTCTACGATCGCAGCATCATCGAAGAACAGGGCGCAACGTATATTAAGCTGCAATGTCGCGGACATGGTGAAACGCCTTCACCAGAACAGACTCGTTCCTTTATTGAGATTGTAGATAACTTCATAAATGAGCATCCTTTTGAGATTATCGGTGTACACTGTACGCATGGTTTTAATCGTACAGGCTTCTTGATAACTTCGTTTTTAGTAGAGCGGCTCGATTGCTCTGTTGAGGCAGCCTTATCCTTATTTGCAAATGCACGCGTGCCAGGCATTTACAAACAAGATTATATCAATGAGCTATTTCGTCGCTATGAAGATGAAGAGGATGCACCGCAAGCACCAGAGTTGCCCGAATGGTGTCTGGAATATGATGATTCAAATGGCAACGATGATATTGCCCATTCTAGTAGTAGTGGCAGCCGTAAACGTAAGTTCGACTATAACCATGACAAGTCATCGTCAACATCAAACCAAACAGCTGCTGGTAACAGCGGTGGTCTAGATGAGGACGATGGCGTAGCACAGGAAGGCGAAGACGCTGAAGATCAAGGTGGCGAGGCAACGGGCAGCAATGGTGTGGCTGGTGAAGATGGTCCAACGAAAAAACGAAGACGTGAAATGATTATAAAAGATGCAGCTTTTATGGAAGGTGTGCCCGGCGTAACGCAAGTTACTGATCAACCGCGTTTAGGTGCACTGCAATATCGTGTGCAGGAATTGTGTCGCTGGAATAAAAGCGGTTTTCCGGGTGCACAGCCTGTTTCGATGGACCAAAAGAATATCAAACGCTTACATGAGATACCCTACCGCGTGTCATGGAAGGCTGATGGCACACGTTATATGATGCTCATACACAAACGAGACGAAATCTATTTCTTCGATCGCAATCATAGTTGTTTTCAAGTTGAGAACTTAACATTTCTAAAGGCGGGCAACCTTAACGAGCATCTCGAGGATACGCTGCTCGATGGCGAAATGGTGCTCGATGAGCTCAATGGACAGATAACGCCGCGTTATTTAATTTACGATATTGTTACGCTGGCCGATAATAATGTTGGACAGAAGCCATTCTTTCCGAATCGTTTGCACTATATCAAAAAAGAGATCATTGCACCACGTCTAGAAGCGATTGGACGTGGCCGAATCAATCGTTCTCTCGAGCCATTTGGTGTACGTAATAAGGACTTCTGGGATATAAGACAATCTGCCTCACTGCTTGGTGACAAATTCGCAAAATCATTGCTGCACAAACCGGACGGTTTAATCTTTCAACCCTCTGAGCAACCGTATACACCCGGTGTCTGTCCAGATGTATTCAAATGGAAACCGCACGAGATGAACTCTATTGATTTTCGTTTAAAGATTATTGTTGAACGCGGCCAAGGCATATTGCCACAAAAGATTGGTTTGTTGTATGTGGGCGGTCAGGACACGCCGTTTGGGAGACTTTTTAAACTAACAAAAACAACACGAGAATTGGATAACAAAATTGTAGAATGCACTGCTAAAGGTCCTGGTTCTTGGGAGTTTATGCGTGAGCGTACCGACAAAAAGATGCCGAATAGTTACAAAACTGCGTACTGTAAGCAAAAATAGCAAAAAAAACTTGCAAGTAACACAAACAATAATTGTTAATCTTTTTTTTTTTCCAGCTGTCTTGGAGAGTATAAAAAATCCAGTTACAGAAGAGATTCTACTTGACTACATTGCCAATTATGGTTATCGCGATGACCAGGACATGATGCCACCACCATCGTCTACACATCATTTGCAGCGTCGTCACAACTAGAGGCATGACGCGTACAATACAAACTAAGCAAATTTAAGATTAACATTGTGAGAAACGAAACTGCATATAAATTAATTACAATTACTCGCTGTTTATTTGTAACAATTGCTTGTACACATTACAAATACATTAAGACTAAGCCTAAGGAGCAATAGTAGCGTCAGCAAAGAAAAACAATTCTATTTAATTGAACTAATAATATAACTTGAAGGAAATGTCAGCTTAAAATGCTACCATTGCGCACCAGCGTCTCCCGTTCAACGAGACCAATGTGCAATAGACAAACTAATGCAGCACCTTGTTCAGCTTGTTTTTTGTTCTTTTCCCAAAACGAGCTCGTATAACGTTTGCCATCAAATGTGCAAATCGAACGAAACAATTTATCCACGCCGTGCGTATCGAATTTAGCACAATCGATTGCAGTTTTGCCCGCATGAACATAAAGCACGGTTTTCGGCATCTCATCTGCTGAATATTTCGATTAAATTAATGGCATCCAATTCAACTGGCTGCTACAGCTATTCATACTTACTACTTGTATAATTAGAACGCAAAAATGCTATATTCTCTTCAATAACATCTGGGTCAAGCGTTGCAAACTCAGCTAAACGTTGACGTTTTACATCCGGCTCCTCTTCAAAAGCAGTATCGGGTATATGACCTGGCGCAACCTCACGACGTCCAAAATTTCCTTTTCGTTTGTGCTCCAATTGCTTTTCATTACAATAATCGCCCAATTCCCATAAGTCACTAAAACAAAAACCTTTTTTTAAAATAATTTTAAAAAATATATAGTTCATGCAGCACTTACCATATTTGTTGCAGCGTCTGACATTGTAGAAACTGTTTACCGCGTGGCGTTTCTTGCATTTCCTTGAGTATATTTTGTACACAATATTTTGTATTGTGTGCCGCATTATCATAGTCCACGCACAGCTTAAGATATTTACAAATAATTTCATCCATAGGCAGCATACCTTCTTTGCGAAATATTGAAGCATTTTGCTGTGCTGCACGTGCCACCATAATGCTGGCTGCGCCACACGCATCACGAAATTTAAATATATCAGCATAAGAATGTATTTCACGTGAACCGCCATTTGCTAAGACAGGAATATCAACGGCTTTGATAATTTCGCGTACATAGTCTGAAATACAAAATCAAATTTCGAGTACTGAAATAATAATTAGACACAATAACACAACTTCTTACCGGGATGCGGATTATCTGTTGGTCGTTCATTGCGTGTGCGTGCATGTATGCCAATTGCAGCAATGCCAGTCGCTGCAAAACGCTGCACTAATTCGATGGTCTGTTGTAGATCGGGCAATAAACGTATTTTGCATGTCACCGGTATATCCAAATGATCGGAAAGTGTCTTAAGTATGTTTGCTGCTTTTTCTGGCTGTGCAAGTAGTGCAGCGCCCATGCCGCCCTTTTATAGAAAACTCCTTAGGACAGCCCATGTTAATATCCAATCCTGAGATATCGTTTTGCAACTGTTTTGAAGAAACATTAATTTTTGTTAATTTCTACTTTGCTGCCTACGAACTTACCAATTTGCCTACAGCTAATGCTCGTTCGGCATCGGCTGTGCCTAGTTGCAGCACCAATTGCGATTTCTCTTGTTGGCAGGTACGAAAAACAATTGTACCATCCGAAGGATCAACAAAATCAATGGTGTCCAGTGCAGCTGTGCAGAATAACATGAAAAAAAAATGGGCATATAGTTGGCTGCATTTACACTGCGTTCACTTCGTACTCAGACTTACAATTAACACGTCGTTTGCATTTGATTAACTTCAAATCGATCAGTTCTTCGGTGTAAACAATGTCAGCGCCCATTTCAAGCGCCAGCAAACGCATTGGCAGAGTGCCTACGCGTACCATTGGTGCTAAAATTAATTTATTGCGATATTCTAAACGCTGTGTGTCTTTATTATTATTAATGCACTTGTCAACAGTCATTGTTCTAAGAGAATTACGCAGTATACGCAATAATGGCAGTCGTTGCATTCAATTCAAAACAAAAACAAAAGAAAATAAAAACAAAACAAAATTTCTCAACTTGTCTCGCTGGAAGCACCGAATGAAAGAAACAAAAAAAAAGAAGCGAGAAATGTGCGCAATCAGCTGTTCAAGTGTTGTAAAATGTACTTAAATTTAGAAGCGCTGCATAGCACTATAACGCGCATTGCGCCGAACTCGAAATACGAAGAAACAAATTTAAAACAAAATAAATAAAAAAAAAAAATTCTAAGCCAATTAAATTTTTGTTCGCAATTTTTATTGAAGTATATTGTATAAATTGTATCGATTCGGTAATATAAAACATATGCATCAATCATTTACTTTGGACGGCGGCCACGTCCACCGCCGCCAGTTTTGGCTTTTTTTATTGTTTGCGCTTTTCTTGTCCTCATCTGCTTTACGTTTCCGGTGTACCCGTATTCGCACTGGGCAATACTTTGAAAAAATTATCTAGACGCCCCTGCGTTTGTGCACTCTTTGATTTAAGTAATTTCTTAGCGCCAGAACGAACACGTTCCTCGCTAAATTGACGATCGCCGCATAGAAATTTCACCAGACCCTCCTCGTCCGGCTCCACCCATTTGAGATCTATATCGGCAGGATTTGCGACTTCCGGTTCAATGAACAATTCACGCGCTACTTTATAGTTCCAGTCTTCTGGTACAATATACTTCTTAGTATCAAGATTCTCCAATATAGTCTCAATGTCGCGATAGTTATTTATTAATTCAATGGCGCGTTTTGGTCCGATTCCTTTGATACTTTCACAATAATCGCAACCAAGTAGTATACACAAATCGATGAACTCTTTACTTGTCAGCTCTAGGCCTTTTAATACTCGCTCATAGTTAAACTCCTTTACGGGCATCTTGCGTGCCTCACTGTACGTTAGATAACGCAATAATACACCGGAGCCAAAAGTTAATGCATCCATATCCTCCGTTGCCGTTGCAAACACTTTACCCGATTTTACAAGCGCAGCGCACTGTGCCTCTGCTTCACACGGTGCGTCCACATAAGGTACACCCATGAGTTTTAGTAACTCTTTGGCCTCGCGTGCATGGTCCTTAGTGACGCGCACCAAGCGACGATTGAATTTTTCAATGTCGGCCTCATTGCCAGCATCTGTGGCCGCCTTGAGCGCCTTCTCTGCCTCCTCGCGTCTTTCTGCACGCTTGGCTAATTCGCCAGATTTTAGATCTGGTGGCTTACCGTCGAATACATAGACAGGCTTAATGCCGTTGTCCAAAAAGACGTATGGTACGATAGAACATGCCCATCAGATGAGAAGTAGGTTCACCATCAACGGTGGCCAACTGTGCCCCGTCTGCACGTACCGCAATTAGAAACTGATACAGACACATAGAGGCATCAATAGCGACTTTACGACCTATAAATAGTATATTTGAAAATACCACAAAAGTATAAATTGTTAATATTTTGTTTATTTGTTTGTTTTTTTTTTTTCTTTTTAACAAAACATACCAAAATAGCTCTTCATTTCGCTTTCTTTGATTGCTTGCGGTGCCATATCCGCTATTAGCTTGGATAAACCCAAAATTCCCATCTTCGCCTGGGCTTGAACTAGTTCTTAACACAATAATATAATAATAATAATAATAAACAAATTTATGCAAAAATAAATAAACAGCTAAAACAAAACGAGCGTCACAGACGAAGCGAGTGACACGATGTGAAAAGGCGCCAATTGGCAGAGTTGCCATATCGATTTTTGAAATTCGCATTTCGCACATTTCGCAAACCTATTAAACTTATGAAAACAATGTTTTGCAGCACTTTGACTTTTAAAATCGGTCAAAGCAAGCCAGTCAAGCAAAATAAATAGAATATAAATGAAACTGTATAAGCAGCTGAATCGAGTCCGATTAATATTGAAAGAACAATTAAATAAACGAGTTAAAAACAAGTCGATTTTGTTAAGAGAACATCAATTTTTTAGATGTTGATGCAGTAAATTTGTAGTGATTATGCATTTGTACTGGAAAAAAATCTACATGATGACGAATAAACTTGCGAAAACGCGCGCTATTGAAGCGGTTTGGGCAATGAGCTTATTGTGTCAAATTCCGATCAGATATATTTTAATTAATTTCGAATTCCGAATTAGAAGATCGAGAAGCGCATTTTCTCAATTTAAAAGTTGGGCGCCGTCACGCCTCACTAAGCAAACAAGGCTGCCGGTTAAATTTTAGTTTTCTAGCACTGCTACAAATACAATACTCATCGCTATTTTACAACACTAATATTTGCACGTACATTTATTTTGCTTTTACAGCTGTCCGCTTGTGTATGTGTTTGTGTAGTTAGTTTAAATATTTCTTTTTTTGCTTTCATCAACATAAAAAAAAACAACAACAAACAAAAATACAACATTTTAAAAAATAAAATATATATAAAATCTACAAAATTTCTAGTCTTAAGGCTAAAATTGAGTAACATAAAAACCAACCCTTCAAATATTCTGCAAAAAGCGTTGGACGCAGCTTTGGTCGGCGACAATAGCGAATAGAAAAAAAGGCATTGTTGTGGGTGCTGTGGGTGAAGACGAAAGCGCGTAAACGAAAACAAAAGTAAAAAAAAAAAAAAAAAAACAACAACAACAACAAAGGTAAAAACATATTTTCACAAGGAAAAAAAAAAACAAAACACAATCTGTTCTTTTTTTTCTTAATTGGATTAGAATTTGAATTGTTGTGCAGCTGTTTCTTCGTTCCTAGGCAAACGACAAAAATCAAAATTCGTCGTCATCCGTTAACTCATTCCAAGCCGTAAACAATACAAAATAACCTTCGCCACTAACTGCGCTGCTGAACGAAGGCCAGACTGTGTGGGAGAAGCTTTTGCAAGGACGCAAAAGGACAAGTTCACGAGCAACAACAATAATAACAACAGCCACAAAAAACAAATCATTCCATTGCCAAAACGCGTACGCTTTAGCGTATTTCGATAAAAAAAAAAATCACAAAATCAAAATACGGTAATCAGCAGTAGTAGATGTTTTGCATATTTGAGTGGCAGCGGCACGATTATCATCGTCATCAACTACTATTCCAGTATTCAAGATTGTGTGCAAAAGCTTATTTCGCTGGACACAATTTAGTAGCCCAACAGCGGCAAGTAATGCGATACCACGTACGTTTTGGTACGCTTCACAACTTCGATTTGTACAGTCCGTCGATACGCTGAGACTTTTGTGTGGCTTCTATAACGACGGAGACGACGACTACAACAATAATAGCAGTAGCAGCGAAGAAGAACATAAACATAACCGTAACAGTAACATTGCAGCTGAGCACGACGTAGAGCATCGTACAAATCGCCAGCATAATTCAAATCCAGCAAATAGTAGCAATAACAGTATTAGTGATAATAGCAGTGACGGTAGCAGTAGTGGCACAATGTCCTTTTCCTTTGTTAACGATGATGCCAGCTCAAGTGAATATGAACCACCGGATGCTATAATTAATTTTATGGGACGTCGTAATTGTCATGCCGAAAAAGAGCAACAACTGGCTGCCGGCGCCGAAGGTGGTAGTGGTAGCAGTGCTAGTCAAACATATGCCAATTATCATGTCGAACAGTATGCGGTGGCTGTAGCGGATTTTAGTTCACAATATGGCATTGATTATAGTATATCGTATACGGCACCAAATATAATTGGACGTCCCATGAAGTTTCCAGCCTATGGCGATTATCCCGAAACATATGCTATGGTAAGATGTCTGATTACTTATTTTAAATTAATATTTAAATTTATGCATTCTTTAGCGGACATATGGCGATTGGTGGCACCGCGCACCATCAGGTACATACGAGATACAAACGCAAAATATGCCAAAAGTTGCTGCCGATGATTTTATTGGTAAACGATAAAGCGAATTGAAACTATTGAGCGCATTTTATATTTATATTTCTTTTTTAGTTTTAATTTTCGAAGACTATATCATTCCAAACGAAGTTGCTATCTTTGAGACCTTTAATCCGGGCGCTGTTGTACGTATTTGGGCATTTACCATTGTCAAAACTTGGGTCTGCCTCTGGGAAACAAATGATTTTTCAACGCGTCAGCCGTACAACGGCAAACAAGCGCGACGCTTTGCGCCAACTTTAAAAAAATTACAACTGCCAGTTAAGTAAGTTCTCATGAAAATACATACAATATTGTAAAAGAAAAATAATAATAATTTTGATTTGTTGCAGAACATTACGTTTGGAATTTAATCATAAGCATCTTGATTATTACACCGAAATTGATGGTGTACTGCTATCCGGGAACAGCGTTAATGTACGCCATATGCAACAATTAATTGAAGATTATTGGGCACAAAAGCGCAAAGGTTCAATATTACGGAAACTACGTACTATGCAATTTCGTCCTTGTCGCAATGATTATGAAGAACAGCTTAAAAAATTTTCTCAATAATGATTTGAATCATTTTATCAGTGAGCAACAACAACAACTACAAGAGAATAACGAAACCACTACAACAGTGGAAACAACAACAACTCAACTCAACACAATAACCAAAGAACAAGAATATATTTCGCATATTCTACTGTCTGATTTGCCGGTATGCTGCTAACCATAAATGAGAAAGAATTTATTATTATGTATAAGCTATCTCTTTCGTTTTTACAGTTCGAAATTCTATTGAAAATCTTTGGTTATTTGGATCTGTTAACACTATTTCGTATTGGACAGGTATCGCGTACCTTTTATGACATATCTACGCATCCGTTACTTTATTGTGAAATTAATTTAAAACCATATTGGCATGTTGCCAATGTTGAGCTCATATGCACATTGGCGCGACGTGCAACACAAATGCGCAAATTGGATCTCTCCTGGTGCGGTTTATTCAATACAATCTCACCAACAGAATTTAAAAAGTATGTAATAAGTTCACTTAAGAGGGATTAAGCTTAAGCTTTTGAAAACAGTTAATATATTGTTTTTTTTTTTTTTTTATTTAATTGCAGATTTATAACACAACGTGGCGATAATTTAACACATCTGCGTCTGAACTCATGCAAATTCCTAAACGCCAGCTGCATTGAATCGCTGGCAATTGTCTGTGATAACCTAACAGGTAAATTTTTCGATTTGTATTATTTATTTTATAAACTTATTTTCAATTTTCTTTTTTTATTATTTAGAACTATCGCTACGCAACTGTACTACGGATCCACCGCTTTTGAATTTCTCCTGCTTGGCAAATTTAAAGAATCTCGAACGTTTAGATCTTTTTCAGACATCATTTGAATCGGAACTCTTGTTAGCCATGCTCGAGGGTAATCGCAAGTTAAAGCATTTAAATTTAGGTAAAATTAAATTTTATTTTTTTGATATTATAATAATAATATTTTTCTATTTTATAATGAAAGCGTTTTGCGGCGTCACTGTTAATATGGATAATGTAGCTGAGCACATTGGCACCTATAATAAACAGCTTTTATCGCTGGACATGTGGAAATCGCATTCACTTTCGGCTGCTGGCTTATTTTCACTTGCCCAGTGTCATGAGCTGTTAGAACTCGATGTTGGTTGGTGGTAAGTTGTTGCGTAACGCGGCGTCTTCGAATATATGAAAATAAATTAAACAGACTAAAAAAAATCTCTTCCAGCTTACGTGAAGCAACGCTTGGTGAAAGTCTGCATACTTTGTTGCTTAATTGTCCAAAGCTAAAGAAGCTATTTATGTCTACAGTACGCGGAATTACGGACCGTGATTTAATACACATTTCGGAATTGTGCCAAAACTTGGAACAACTTGATTTGATGGGTATATTGTCCATAACTACGGAACGTATACATGAGTACGTCAGCTTTTAACATTTACATTGTATACTCAGATGTTTAACATTTTATTTGTTTGTTTTCATTTAATGCAGTATTCTACAGAGATGTCCCAAGCTAGAGTTGCTTGATGTAAGCTTTTGTGATAACATTTTGGAAAGAGATGTAAATTTTTATGTGCAATATTTTTCACAACATGTTTTAAAGAATAAATCCTTTTTTTTTTTTTTTTTTTTTTTGTAGATGCCTCTACTCTCGCAATGGTCACGTAAATTTAATGTTCAAATCAAATGTAGTCATGTGCCTTACGACTCTAGATAAGAAAATTGTTTGATTTTAGCTCTAATTTAACTGTGTATACTATATATATCTATATACAAAATTTACTACATATATTTATATGTGCTGTTAACTGTTGAACATGAATATTCTTCAAACACGCAAACAGACATGGATGAACTCAACGACATGCGAAAGTTTCTCTATTTTTAATACAGTTGGAAAACTAAATAAATTAAGAAATAAAAATACAAATTTATTTGTATTAAAATGAAATGCAGATGTATTTGTTATTTTCCTCTAAAGTTGCTGTTCGTGAGAATATATACTTTATGAGGTTTGTTGATATTAAATTAAATATATTTTTTACAACAAAAAGTAACGGAAAATTCAAATTTTTTACAAAACTATATCTAACTCGCTCGCTCTCATGCGAAATACAACTCAACTCAAGCGTTTCAAACAATTACAATTGCGAATGAGAGGTTTAAGTGTAGTACTGCTTGAACTTAAAGTGAACGTATCTGCTCAATTCAATATGTTCACAAATAACGGTAAATGAATATTGGCGGCTAATTGAAATGAGCGCCAATATTTAACTGAGCGCCAAGTGGTGAAGTAAAGAAGTGAAATAATTCCATTCCGTGGACCATTCGTAGACCAATGTTCTTGCTTGCTCGCACCTATATGAGCTATATAACGCTTGTGAGCGTCTCACTCTAACCAATACACATACATGTCGGAGCATAAAGAACCGATGACATACCGATAAAATCGATGCACTACGTTATCGAGAATTTTCTTTTTATCGGTCTGAAAAGAATAAGGGGAGTATGAAATCCAATTAGGAGCAAACCAGCAAAAGTTGTGCATTTCTTTAGTCGCTGCAAATTTAATTAAAATGAGCATTTTGTTTACAATATAATTAACACGGAACAATCAGAAATCATCATAAGTTAGAACAATCAAACCAAACGAAAAAAACAAATAAACAAAAAACTGCTATCATGGAGCAGGACCAGCTGCAGCAGTTGGAAAATAAAAATATACCACAAATCAGCACAATTCTAGCTGAGTTTAACAAGAAGGTGAGTCATTAATTTAACAAAAACTACTGCCTGCCTGCCCATCTGTCTAACTACACCATTTATTCATTTTATTGTGTGTTTTTTTTTTTTTCAGAATGCAGATCTTCTTGCCTTCGAAAGTTTTCGCACAAACAATCAATGGCACGATTTATGGCGTGCAGTGTTTGGTATACTTGACGATGCAAATCTAGTCGAGCTGCATACGCTCGCATTGAATACGGTTCGCATATTGACACGCGATGAATTCAGTTTGGAAACAAATTACATCGAAGTTGAAGTGAAAACCCTTTTACAATTGGCACAGATCGATGGCATTGCAGCGACAAAACTGTCTGTCGTCTCGACACCAACGCCAGATGAACCAGAGCAGCAGCAACAACATGTTACACCGTTTAGCGATAACTCTGACGCTGACACCGGCTTGCGTCGTCAACAACGTTCAGATAGCATGTATAACGATACTGCTGCGAGTGCAATCATTTCTGAAGCATTGAAATGTTTGTGCAATCTAGTTTACCAAAGTGCTGACTGTCGTCGACAGTGTATGCGACATCATGCTATCGATGCCATTGTTAAGCGTGTGACAAGTGCTGCACGGCGCTCTTGTGCACTTGAATACTATGACATGAAATTGCTGTTCCTACTTACTGCACTAGAGACAACGGCGCGCAATCGCTTGCAACTTGATCTGAATGGCATTACCTACATGACCAAGTGGTTGGATGACAAACTTTCGGAGGAAACGACAACCGCTACAGAGCTGCACAGTGAGGAACAAATAAATATCATTTGCGAGCTGCTTAAGGTAATGTTCAACATAACTAGCTGCCCGGACAAGAGCCCAAATGAATATGAAATCCAAAGTCTACATCTGACCTGCGTTATACGTGAACTTTTATTGCGTTATGGCAATCTAACGAATGAACTTGAACGTCGTGTTGTCTCGCAAGCTATTAATCTGTTGACAAATATTTCCGGCAGTTGCCTGATCGAATTGACACAGAAGTGTAGCAGCAGCGAACAGCAGTCAACGACGACAATGACGACGGCAACAACGATTTCCGTGAATTCAAAGTGTAATAGACGGCATACATTTTGCTTTGAGAAGCGTAACGTGAGCACTTTGGAAATTTTATTACGCTATTTGCGTCTATCGCTGGAACAGCAGGATGCCGCTGCAGCAGCCAGCACCACTTCACATGAACTGATCTCACCGGTGTTGACGGTTTTATTGAAATGTGCACGTGCCGATCGTGTAATGCGTCATTATTTACGCCGTGAAATCTTACCACCGCTGCGTGATGTTACACAGCGTCCGGAGGTAGGCAATGAATTGCGTAATTATTTGTGTCGTTTTCTAACGTTGCCGGCCATGTTGTTGCGTGATCTTGCAGCCGAGCTGCTATTCGTGTTGTGCAAAGAAAATGTTGCACGCATGATTAAGTATACGGGTTATGGCAATGCAGCCGGACTGTTTGCAAATCGTGGTTTACTCGATTGTCGTCGCATTGATCATAGCGAATATTCATCAGATAGCGAGGACAGTGATACTGAAGAGTATAAACGTAAACAAGATGGTATTAATCCAGTATTGGGCTGCTACGAAAAGCCAAAACAAAATCCGCTCGATGGCATGAGCGAAGCGCAAAAAGGAATTCGAGGCAATGCAGCTAGTTGGTTTGATTGATAAGCTGCACAAGAGCGGCATTGTGCAGCCATGTCGCATTGGTGATGATGGTAAACCACAGCCACTTGAGCATATACTACAATTGCAAGAGGAACTGCCACAGCAGCAGCTGGAACAGAAACACAAGACTTAAACTAAATAAATATAAAATAGGTCAGACAGAAAGCGGTGGCATTGCAGAAATTATGTCAGCTCCTGAAGTCGCTTAACTACTATAAAAATTCATAATTAAATTAAATAAGAAACAAAAAAATAGACCAAAAACTTCGGTAAAAAAAAATTACAATAATTAATCGAAGCTACACTTTACATTTATATAAAAAAAAAAAAAAAAAGGAAATGTAGAGTGTTTGTGTGTGAAGGAGAGAATGTCTTTTTGGTTTGTCTGTACGTAATTCCTTAATAAGATTTAAAGGACAGACATACACAGAAATTGAACATGGCATTTTCCCATTCCGTTTTCCTACTATTTACGCTATGTGAAAAGCATGTGAATGGGTCACAGGTATAAGCTTGCAGAGCATGCTCCAAAGCGAAGCAAATTAAATTTTAATTCTAGCGAAATTTTATTTAAAAGATCTCCTCAAGAACTAAGCGTTTATTTATTAAAGTTCTGCTGTGACTTAACTCAACTACAAACGTCTTCAAAATCGTTAAACCATTTGCGCCTTCCACTATACACTTCTTCTTTCGCTATACACTTTGCTACTTTCACTAATTCTTATTTTTATCGAGCTAAGAAAATATATTCTTTTTTTTTTTTTTTTTTTGTTTGCTAGATTATAATTTAAATTATAATAATGTAAGCATTTATAGTTAAATAAATAAATAAATATAATAAATACAAGACGACAATTTTCTCTTGTTAACTTTTTAAACATAATTTTAATTTTTTGTTTTTGTAAATATATATACTTTTTTGTTATTAATAATTATTTGACTTAAACAGAATTCTAAAAATAATTGTATTTTTTTTTTTTTTTTAATATAAAACTTTTAATTTATTTAATGTTAAAAATGTGCGTAATATTATTATTTTTTTAATGCAAATTTTGTGTATGACTTCGATCCGCCTCTAAGTAGTATCGATATTGTTAAGCAACGATATCGCTGGTATCGATATAACCGATGTGATTTTTTTTTATATGGAGTTCTAATAAATATATTATCATCTCAACATATTATTAAGCCACGAAAAAGTCATATTTTTATACACGTACAACTTAGGCACAACTTATTGCACGTTTTGGGTTTATTTTTTTTCTAAAAGGACTTCTTGGTATCGGATATAATCGATATGTTGCTGTATGTATGCGAGGAAAATATATTTTGTTTTATTAAAAAAAAATTGTTTTTTTTTTTTTTAATAATTTTTGTTTTTTTTATCCACGATAAGCCAAAAAGTTTTCAAGCCGTGGATTATTTATGATTTTACGTGTTTGATTTTTTTGTTGTTTCTCTGGTAATGCCGGTTTTTGACCTTGATTTAAGCGTGTCATACCGGCGCTGTTGGCAAGCGCTGCTGCAGTCTGAGCTGCTGTCTCAGCTAAATATTGATGACTATATTTGTATTTCTGTGGCGGCAATTTGGGCTGAGCTTCTTCGTATTGTTTTTTGGAAGTTGTTGTGCACGTAATGCCGGTTGTTCACGATGATGCAATGCCGAACAGTTGCATATAGAATTTTCAGTGCGATCCAAACTATTTGTACGAATTTTAAAATTTGGCCATTGACCACTGTGTACAGCGGCGGCGGCGGATGGAACAGCAGCCGGATGCTGTCTAAGCATATCATAATTTAAATGGAAATTATTTAGAGCTTCGGTTACCTCATCGATGCTATCATTATCATAATTATTATTATTGTGATGATGATGATGACGTTTTGAATTTCTACTGCCACCAGCGCCACCACCGCTAATCCGTGATAATGAAGAAGAGCCACGTGTACGCAATTGTTTACTAATATCATTAATTCCGTTAAGATCAATACCATTGATACTACTCTGCAAACTATCGTGTATACGTCGTGTTTTCTCTTGTTGTTGTTGTTGCTGTTGCGTGTATTTTGTTTTTCTCGTAACATTGCGTGTTAGTAATTGTGTAGACTCACGCAAGCGTGTATTTTGTTTATTATCCGCATTTGGTATTGTTTCTTCTGGAGCTTCAATGATTTCATTTACATTTTCGAAATGACGGCGTATTTTTTCTTGTTGTTGTGCATATTTTGAATTTTTAGCTGCAATGCGTGTTTGTGATGTTGACTCACGCGTCACGCGTGTATGAGGTATGCCATTTATTTGATTTCGCATTTCTTTCGGGCATTCCTCAATTCGATCGATATTATCAAAATTAAAAATTTGGTGCGATCTCGTCTCGTGTTTTTGTTGTTGTTGTTGTTGTTGTTTTGCATTACTCGCCGTATTTCGTGTTTGCGATGTAGACTCACGCGTGCGCTGTTTATTGACAACGACATTATTGCCAGCAGCATTTGTTTGCGGCTGCTGCGGTTGTTCCTGCTGCTGTTTCGCTTTTGTTACAAATTTATATAAATTATATTGAGTTGTAGTCGTCGTCGGAGGAGTAGAAGGATTAGGAGCAGCAACAGCTGGCGGAGTATTCCTGCTGTCCGTTTCGTGTAATTTACAATTTTGTTGTAACTTTTCTACAGAGTAACGCAGCAAAAGTTGTTGCTTCTGTTGCTGCTGCTCACCAGCAGCCGCTGCTTCACCAATTATAATTTTTTTACGATCGACCACGTAATTGACAACATCGCATTTATATTTTTCGACTTCGGTTTCAGTATATTTATCCGTGATTTAACACACGTTGGCGGCGGTTGTTTTGCTTCTGAAGCAGTTGTTTGCGTATTCGACTTGTTGTTGTTTGTTGTTGTTGTTGTTGTACGCAATAAAACTTCATTTTTCTGCATATCAACTAATTGCTTACGCATTTGTCTCGTTTCTTTCACTGCCTGACGGAACATTTCATCTTCTTCTTGTTGCATCATCTGCAAAGTGCGTTGTACTTCGTTTGTTGCTGTTGTTGTTGTTTTTGACATTGCTGCTGGTGCTGCTGCTGCTCTACGTCTTTCGACTTCCTCACGCTCTCGATGATATTGAAAATATTGCCTTTCCAATTCCTCACGTTCCCGTGTCACTTCAGGTAATTCGTCTGGAACTATTTTTCTCGAAGACAGTGCTTTCATACGATATGTAGCAGCAGCATCATCATTTGTTGTTGCTTGCAATAGTTTCTTGATGTTGCTGCTGCTGGTGTTGTTGTTGTGTGTGGTGGTATGTATGCCGCCGCTACTGCCTTCTTCCTTGTCATAATTTGGTAATATCTTTGTCGTCGTACGATGTTCTTGGTGCCTTAATGCACCACCACCACGTCCAACAGCACCACGTGGCATTGACTCACGCATTGGACGCAATAATTGATATTGCGATCGACCGCGTAAACATGACTCACGGGAACGTGCACTCATGCGTTGTTGCTGCTGCTGTTGTTGTTTCTTGCGCAGCAATAAATCTGTTGCCTCTTTGTCATCTTTATTGCGCGTCACATGCAACACATCTTTGGTGGTGCTATAATTTTTTATTTGCTTCGTTGCAATTGGTCGCTCCATTGCAAGCTCTATTTCACGTTCACGACTTTCCAATGACTGAAAATGATTATAATCTCCACAGAAAAAGTTTTGCTCTTTTAAGTATTCTTTTGCATCCATTTTGTAGCTGTTGCTGCTGTTATTGTTGTTGCCTAACCAATCGCCAGCTGCTGCCATATTTAAATTAGTGGGACTTGATAAATCCCAATCAATATCACTGCTGCTGTTGCAGCCACCAACGCCATTGCTGCCATTGCCGCCAGCACCAATTTTGTGCTTATTCTGACGATGATTATTATGACAATTATGATGATGATGTTGATGATGATGAAGTTGTTGCTGTTGCTGCTGTTTAATAACATCACCACCGGCACCACCGCAGCCGCCATTGACATTGACATTACCATTACCACTTTCAATTACCATTTTCAATTCACGTTTACAATCCGCATTCGTGCAACCATGTTGCAGACAAAGACTACTCTGTGAAACTTTCAATGATTTATTGTTCGTCGGTTTCAAAGTGTAGCTACTCTCAACATCATCATCAATATCATGGGCAACATCATTAGCAGCAACTTGTAGCGTTGACAATGGCGATACTGGATTCGATTTTGGTTGGCGTCGTTCTTTATAGTTAAGCGCACTTAAAAGCGTTTCAGCAGTGCCTTCGCTTGCCGTACTATCAAAAGTTCGATGCGATTTTCTGTATGTGTTCTTTGTCTTATACGTATCCAAGGATACAGAACGCTGTTGCATTGTCGCCATGTTTCGTCTTGTTATCGACAACAAAACGTCGTCGTCGATGTTGGCATCGTCGTCCTCATTGTTGTAGTTTATTTTCTTTTTATTTTTATGTTTTCGTATTTCGGTTAATGGATTCGTCATTTCCGGTTCCTCATCAATTTCACCTGGCAGATCTGGTATACTTGTTTCACTTCCAGCGGAATTTCGATGATGTACTCTGCAGGAAAACAAAATAAAGTGCATTTAAATATATTTTTTTTTGTTCAGATCTTATATCAAACTTTCTATGTATGTAGTTTGTGTGTTAATCTTGCTAAAACTCGAGAACCACTCGAACAATTTGGGTAGTTCTTGTTTTATTAGGCTTTATTGAGTTTAAGAAAAATTAAGCACGAGTGCGTGGCCAATATACAAGCGATAAACAAAAGTGTGCTTAATTTTAATGTTGTTGTAGGCATGCTACATATGTATGTATGTATATGCATTATTAAATCAGTGGTGGGCACACATATGAATTCTGTAGCCTCGTCATACCACAAAAAAAAAAAAAAAGAGTGGCCACCACTGCTTTGAAAAATAATAATAATAATAATATTAACGGGCTTTTAATCCATCAAACTGAAATTAAATGCAAACAGATTTTTATTGTAATAATTTTCTTCTTTTTAAATTATTAGAAAAATGCACAAAAAAATTGAATGGATTAAAAAGACCCGTTTTTTTTTTTTTTTTTTTTGTAAATTCTTGTTTACAAAACAATCCTAGCTACACGTCATTTCCGATGTTATCCTGACTGGAGGATTTTATTGTTGTACGCTGATAACGTTGTTGCTGTTGCTGTTGTTGTTGTTGTTTATGTTGTTGTCGTTGTGGTTGTTTTTGCTGCTGTTGTTGTTTCGAATGCTTCTGTGGTTGTTGTTGCTGCTGTTGTTTTTGTTGTTGCGATTGTAGATGTGCACGTCGTGATCTGTAAACGATTGAGTTATTATTTTTAAAATTAATGCTCGCCGTCGTTGTCGTCGTCATCGCATACACAAACACCAACAACAAGCCAAAGTGTTACAAAAAATTTAATTCAAAAAACGCCCCAAACCCAAATACTCACTTATAACGCAAACGCGATGGTCCAATTGATTCATCCGAACCAATAGTATCTTCCTCTTCAATCATTTCATATAACTTATTACGATATTCCTCAACGCTGACACGTCTATCATCGCGCAATGGCGGCGTTAAATCATGTTTTATAACCATATTACAGCTGGCGCTACTAAAGCGTTCAACATACGGATGCAATAACGCTTCCTGGGCAGTGAGACGCGTACTCGGATCAAAGACAAGCAATGATTTAACCAAATTAGCAGCATCATTCGGATAATTTCGTAGCATATCCTCCAATGTGTTTTTGCTGTTAAATTAAATACGGTTTAAAACTACTCAAAACTATATAACACATCCACTTACCGATCACGTGTAATTTTCTTGCTTAGCAAAACGCTACCAAAACTTGCGCCAATTGCATTTATATCGCGTGCCGTTACCTCAGGCAATGCGCATATAATTTTTTCAATTTGATTTATGGTACTTGTACCCTGAAAAAGCGGTTTCTGACGCAACATTTCAGCAAGTATGCAACCCAGACTCCACATATCGATGCCTTTTGTATAACTGTAAGATAGACAAGACAGACAGACGGACATTAAACGATTTTTTTTTTTTTCTTTTGAATGATTTTTTTTTTTTTTTTTGTGTATTTACTTTCTGCTTGCCACCAATATTTCCGGTGCACGATACCAGCGTGTCGCTACATAATCCGTTAATTCGGCTTCATTATCGAATTCATCCGGAACATCGACATAACGTCCACCACCACGTGGTCCATTCGATGCTATTGTACGCGCTAAACCAAAGTCGGCAACTTTAAGACGACACTTGCTATCGATGAGTATATTACTTGGCTTCAAGTCACGATGTATAACATTGCCCGAGTGTAAATATTTAATCGCATTGAGCATTTGAAACATTATAAAACGTTTGTGAACATCCTTTAAAATGTCACCCTTCTTGATGACATTATGCAAATCGCTATCCATGTATTCGAATACTAAATAAAAATCTAAATTATTTGAAGCTCTGCAAAATAAGGAAAGAAATAAAAAAAAAAAAAAAAAAATTTGTTTAATTTTTGTTTTTTATAATGATTTGGGAAATTTCCGGATAAAGCATTTGATATTTTGTTTCTTTCATAATTTCATTTGTAAGCATTAAAAAAGGGGATCTCCCTTACATGATTTTATTTCATTATTTAATTTCGTTATTTATGCCAACAACTCTACCACCGCTTACGGACGTGCTTCAAAAGAAATATTTTTTTGATCTTTTGTCTACAGATCATGAGAACCAAGTAAAGTCATTAATAGCCTATGATGGCTTATATCAATTGAAGAATTGTTCGAAAACGCTGTAACTCAAAATCTAGAAGCGATAAAGAGTTACGGTCGAGTTCGGTAAAGTTTCAATTGTTAATAATATTTTCTTATGTAGCGCCAATCGGAATACTTGGTAGGTTTTGAGGAGTTTGATTGAAGTTAGTTGAGGCCTTTTACTTACTTGTAAATGCCAAGCATACTTATGACATTTGGATGATGTCGAAATGCACGCAGAAATACAATCTCACGATAGGTGCGCTGTGCATCCGTTTCATCACGAAATGCATCAAAAATTTTCTTAAGCGCTACGGTACGATTCTTGCGGCGATCGATTGCTTTCCAGACGATGCCATATGCGCCTTTACCCAAACGCTGTAATTATATAAAATACAATTTTTTTTTTTTGTTAATTAAAATTTGTGAAAGAAAGAAAATTTAAAAAAAAATAGAAATTAGAAAAAAGAAAAAGGAAAGAAAAAAAATAGTTGCCTTTCGAATTTCAAAATTACGCTCGATATTCTCATCAAGCTCTGCAATGCGACGATCATTTGATGTAGCTTGTGCCGGTGCAGACGACATGATACCGCTGTTTGTTTGTTTGTTCTGTTTAGTAATTTATTAGATGCGATGCTCCTTCGACATCGACGTCGTCGTCGTCGTTGTTGTCGCTGTTTAGCTTTAATTAAAATGTCTTTTTCTTGTCATAGATTTTTGATTTGATTGATAAGCAGGCAGGCTGGCCGCTGCTGCTCCACACACACGCACGCATACACCACACCAGCGGTAATCAGCGGCCACTTGACTTCCGTTGTACTGCTCTGTTCTCAATAACAGCAAATATATAAATGGCAGCGCCAAGCGCGCGCGTGTGTACTTTGCAAATATGTGAAATAATATCACAAATTTTATATGTACATATGTATATGGAAGGACGACGACTACGACGACAACGAGGTCTACTAACGTTGCTGTTGCTGCTATTGGTATGATGTTGGCGATGCGATGATGGATGATGTATGTATGTATATTGACGGCGGCGGAGGCGGCGTTGGCGACGATGGCGATGGCGACGTTGACGGTGATAATATTGAAATGAATATGAGAAAATGATATGAATATGAATTGCAATTGAGCTTAGATATATTTTTCTGTATAATCGTGTTATTTTGTATATTCGTGCTTGAACTGTAACAACTCTTTCTGGCGGCTCGGCGCAATCTTTTTAACTTGAGTTCATAGCTATGTATGTTGCAAGAAACAAACAAACATACTAGTTGAGTTGAGTTGAGGAAGTGGTAAGTGCAGTTAGATGTGTGTAGCTGTTTTTGGTTTGTGTGATTTGGGTGCCTCCATTTGCATGTGTATCTTCTCTTACCGCTTCTTAACTTCGACTGACTGACTGACTGACTGACTGACAGACGGACTGACTGATACTGAAACTGCTACCGCTGCACTCTATATTGTATGTCGTCCTTTCTATAGTTGCTGCTACTGCTGCTGCTGTCGTTCGAATAATAATACTAAAAAAAAAAAAAATAATAAGAATATGAAATGAAATGAAAAAAAAGGAAATAGAAATTATTTAAACTGAATTATTGTTAGATCGATGTTCAACAAAATGGTAACGAAAATGAAAGCAGTCAACAACAAACAATATGAAACATGCTTCCTTGCTTGCTAACTGACACCAAATTATACGCAGCACAAATTTTGTTTCGGTACTAGATGATGAACCATGATGTAATTATACTAGGTGTAGTATTTTACGCAATTACAATATTTTAGTACATTATTTTAACATATAGCTTAGTTCTCTTTTCACCACAATATGTAAGCAAATTAGAAAGAAACAGCCGTAGAATAATGAACCTTCCATGATTGCTTAAATATCCATTGCACTTAATTTTGCAACTTCATGTATGAGTGTACCAGAGGCAAGTTAGGATATTCTTATGCAAAAGATGTGTAGAGAAAACGATTTTGACTAAAAAGATTTCTCTTGAAAAAAACCTCGAAATTTGGGGATACTATTCGGGACTCCGGCAGGCTAAACTTGTACGTCCAATATAACGCAAAACGTTAATTTGGGCTTCTAACGGCATACCTTACCGTTCAAAACCGAGTGAGAGAAAAAAATGTCTATAACCAGAAGCAGAGGGTAGACGACTCTTTATGGAGTATTATGATACGCTTGTATTCTTTGTCAATGTTCAACTTTTATCAGACCAACTCTGTTGATATTCTCAAGCTTATCAAAGATGATCTTTAGTCTCGTAACCTAAACCTTATCTAAGATTTATCGTTAGAATTGACACTTTCTTGAGTTGCAGCGTTGGCATAAAAGAGTCTTCACTTTCGCTCTCTAACCAATTGCTTGGATCGCGATTATTATTTATGCGTGTGGAGTATAAAAAGTCACAATGCCGTAGTCATTGCCGGCAACGTTAGCGACAGCAAGGATAACAAAAAAAAAAAAAAAATAAATAAATAAATAAAAAAAAAACAAAATGGTAACAATAAATAAATAATAAGCAAGAGCACCCATAGCACGAAACCTTAGTCAAAATGCTTATATGCACATGACAGCCACTCAAAGGCGATACAATATCGTGCTGCGCTGCGCTGTGCTTGCGTTGGCGGCAATATTATTTGTTATCCTAACCCTAACAACGAATGCAACCGGCAGCGGCGGTGGCGTTGGCGGCAAGGCGGCGTTTGGTATGATTGCCACGCAACCATTTCATTAATTCAAATAAAATAATAACAAAAGCAAAAAAACAGAAACAAAAAAAAATGCCATGTAAAGCGGCCGGAATTATTATTAGTATATATACGAATATGCAACTTAAGCCGCAGCAAGGAGCACACCGGGTTGCCGGCAACAAAGTGTCAATCTAGTTGTCACTACTTGCCGTATACATACATATATGTATGAGTATATCAAACTTACTTTTACTTTTACTTTTTTTTTTTTTTTTGTTTTTGTTGTTCTGCTCTCAAAATTTCTCGTCTTATTGGATGCTGTGCTTTACGCCGTGCTTCGCATAAGATCGCTTGCCTTTTGAAAACGTTTTGATATATTTTTTTTTCCTTTATTTAAAAAAAAAGTAACCGTATCTGTATTTAAATTGTTTGGCGGATTTTTAACAAATAACAAAAAAAAAAAAACACAAACGAACAAATTTTTAGCGCAAAAATAAAAAAATACACTTCACGGCTTTTCGATATACGTTGGAAGGAAGGAAGAAAGGAAAATCCTTTTTGAATCTTTCGCTTTTTATTTAGAAAAATATATGTATAGATATTTATATTTATATTATTTTTTTTTTTTTTTTGCTTCTCTCCGCTCCAAACCGAAAAAAAATAAAAAAGGAAAAATCAGCTAGCAAATATAATCGAATTCTTTTTTTTGAGCGGAGGAGTAGATGATTCTGTTGTTTGTTTGAAATGTTTTACTTTAAGTGATGATCCCGTTGACATAGAAAATGTGAATAAAATAAAAACGAAAATATTAACAACAAATTCAAAGCGTTCGCGAAAAACGAAACCGAAAAAATACAAAAATATTATCAATGCTGCCAACTTAGTTTAAAGAAAATGAGTTCTAAATATTTTTTTTTTTTTTTTTTGTGAAATATTTTTGAAACAAAAATAATAAAAATAAATACAGACAGACAGATAGATAGATAGACAGTAGCAGCAAACATATAAATGCCTGTCGCCCTTGGTTGTTGACCATAACAACCTGCGCTGTGCTGTTGCTGTTGTTGTTGCCAGGATACGACGACGACGAATACGACGCTCGCTCTCAGAATTATGTTAAATGTATTCTACATAAATTTATATTCATTTTCGTTTTTTTTTTGTTTTCTTTTTGCCTTTGCTATGCGACAAAAATTTTAACACTTGTTGCAACAGTTTATGCATTTGAATAACTTTAATTGCTAAATTTGTTACAGTCGCAAGCAAAGCTAAATTGTGTTGAAACGTTTTGAGCTTTTAATTTAAAAACACACATTTTTTACATATAAAAAGAGTATATCACACGCAGAGTTTTAATGAATTAAAGCTTAAATTATAACAAAAAAAATTGCCGCGAAATTTCAAAAACAACAAATCTGGCAACATTTGACGACGACAATTTTTTTGTTGCATATTACCAGACTGCATGATAATCGTGAATTTGTTTTGCTACGCAGTTCGTGTACAACAAGAAATGTGTTAAATGTGTGTATGTATGACTACTATAATTATTGTTATTATTGCTCAAACAAAAAATATTGTTTACCGTTGCCACAGTTTATTAAATATTAATTTTATAAAATCAAGTTACGTTAAATTTGTTAAAGTAATAATAACCGGCAATGCTCTCTCTCTCTCTCTTACTCAATCGCCCTCACTCTCTGTCTCTCTTTGATGGCATATCTCTCTATGCAAATACGCTACACAGCGTAAATATAACAATCAACAACAACAACAATGTTGGTTATTTGATTTGCTGCATAGTAAACAGTAGCAACAACAAAAAAAAAACACAATGTTCACGCGATGCCAACTGCACGACGAGAATAATAAGGGAGTAACAAAAAAAAAAAAAAAAAAACAACAACAAAATATATAACAAAACAAATACTCACCAAAACGAACAGCAGCAGCACCAGCAGTCGCTCAGTCTCTTCTATCGCTCACGCGTGCCGCGACGTGCAGCAGCAAAATAAAAAAGTTTTTTTTCGGCAACAAAAAAAAAAAAAAGCGAAACAACAAAAATATACAAACAAAAAGTTAATAAAATTTATTTTTATTTAACCAAAGAAATTAACAAAAAAAAAACGTTTCTTGTCTGTAAAGCAAATTTTTCAAAAATTTATGTTTGTTCTCTTTTGATTGTTTGCATATTTGATTTAATTTATTTTTAATGAAAATGTATTTTATGCTACTTAAGTGATTTTTTTTTGAGTTTTGTGCAGATTAATAGAAAAGCTGCGTGAAAAAAAAAAAAAAAAAAAAAAAGTGCAACTAAAAAAGTGTTTTTTTTTTTGCTTCGAAATTTAACCTTTTATATATATTCGCATATATTTTTTTTTTTTTGGTTTTTAGTTCTTTTACTTCAAAAATAGTAAAATTTGAGCATGGCATAACATGAAATCTATAAGAAATGCTAATTAGAGTGCAACAACAACAAAAGCAGCACAGTTTAAAATGCAAGCAGCAGTAGCAGCGGCAGCAACAGAAGCAGCATGGTAAGTACATTAAACAAGCCTAACCCACACCCTGCTCGAAAAAAAAACAACAACAACATACAAAAAAAAGAAATTGCCAGTGGGGGTAACAACAAAAAAATGCATAGCAATGACCGCGGGGTGTCATAAAAAAAATATAAAACAGTTAAAAGAGTAAAGTAAAACACATATGAAGTCATCATCTTCACAATTTTTTTTTTTTTGCCGCCAGCCGCAGCAGCAGCATCAATAAAATTTTTGTGCATATCTCTTCTTGCTTTGTTTGTTGTTGTTATTGTTTTATTAACGAAAGTGTAAATTATAAACGCAACGCAGCTTCTTCTTGCTTGCTCTTCTCTTTGACATATTTTTTTTTTAAATTGCCAAAAAAAAAAAAAAAAAAATTGAAAACATAAAAATATGTAGCAGCAAAAAAGGAAGTAAAACGCAACAAAATAAAAAAATAAAAGTTTAGAAAAAAAATAACAAGAAAAATTGATTGTTTAAAAAAAATTTCAAAATAGATTTTCAAGAAACATTTGGTGAAAAATCGAAGTACAATGTAGCGCAGCGCAGCTAAGGCAGCAATCGTTGGTCGGGCTGGCGGGGCGGTTAGCTAGGCTGCTTCCAGTAAATGCGGTGTCGTCAATTTTGTTATTGTTCTTGTTGTTTTTTTTTTTTTGTAGCGTTGGTGGCAACGTCTTTGCTTTTAAAAGGTACTGCGTGTACGCTTTGCATGCAAATAACGGGTGTTTCATATAGACTTGTGTGCTACTTTATTTTTTATGGCATTCGAAAGTTCAATAAATATTTTCTGAAATTTTGGCAAACGAATACGTCAATTATTGAGTATTTTTTTTATTTTTTTCTAACATATCTCAATTGAACACCTTTTATATTTAAATAATTTTTTTTTGTTCGATGCGTTGCATTGCATTTGAACGTTGCAGCACCGTCTTCTTCTACATTTTTTATCTACTGTGAACTTTGTTACATTACAGCTTGAAGGTGGCAAGGGAGTGTATATATATGCATGTGCGTTAGAGTGAGTAGGCGCAAAATAACATCGACAACAACAATAGAATGTGTATGATTAAATTGGAGAAAAAAAGGAGAGCGCCCGTACATTTATGCAGCTACTGTGTGATATATATATGTGTGTGTGTGTCTAGTGGAGAGTGTTAAAGTGCATTGCTATTAATTTTTTTTTGTAAATTCTTTATTATGTGAATGTACACATGCGGCGGTTTATTAAATAATAAAAAAAAAAACAATAATACAATTATTTAATTATTTACGAACTTCGTGTTTGACGCTTAAATATTTCTGTAATTACAGCGTAATTGTGATCGTTGTTATTGTTGTCATCACAACACGAGCAAATTTTTTTTCCATTTGCAAAGTTTGCTATGCTTTCATTCTACACTCTTCGCAATAATTAGTTGTACACAGTGAAAATAATTTAAAAACTTTTAATTTTATTTTAATATGCGAGCTCACTTAAAATATATATACTAGCTGAACTACCCGGCCTTGCTCAGGTCATATACATACACCAAGTTTCAATCGTCTAGTTCAATTATTTGCAAAGATGTGCGTTTCTTGGTCCAACTAATAAAATAGAACATATTGGCGGTGGGCATGGTACCATATTAAAGAAAAACATTCATCATTTTTCGTTTATATAATGTCATGCCCACCTCCCATTTTGTATATTTTTTTACAAATTAACTGTACAAAGACAGTGTAAAGTGGAAGATGTGGTGCTAAAAAAAAAGTCACTGTATAGCACTGTTGTATATTATGTGCGAACAATTGTTTACTTTACGCAGGGTAGAACCAGAGCAATTAGCAATAATTACAACTGAACAATCTGTTGAAAAATTTTTTTTTGATAAAATGACTGAAGGTCTAGTAAAGGTTTTTGTTGGGCCGCAATCAGTACGAAAAAATACAATATGCCTATATTAATTTTTTGAAAATTTACCATGATTTACATCCCGACATTGATGTATACAATTTAGTAAAAATATTGGGGGATGGATGGCAAAAGTTGACCAAAAAGGAAAAAAAGAAATCTCAGACCCATCGAGTATGTGACAGTTTGGATAGACGGAATCTTGCTGCTGCTTAAGACGCAAAAAAAGCGGAGCGAACTCCAAGGCTAAAATGGACGATTTGGTTCAAAAACTTACACAGAGACCAAACTTAAAACATAAAAAACGTGCTACTAAGTCAAAAAAATAAACTCGTCCGCGTCATTCTAGAGCACGAAACCAAAAATGTGTTAAACACAGATTAGAGTTTTGGAATTTAAACAAATTTTCAAAGCAAAACAACCTTTTTCGTAAATTTAAAAGTTTTGTATTTAGGTTCTAAACTCAACAACATTTGCTGTAAAATTATTTTTATACTAAATTTGTAATTATCTTTTTTGAATTAAACATTTCTGGATTTTGTCAAAATTAAAAAAGTTGAAAAAGTTCGAAAGTAATAGGGATTTGATTAAAAGAAGAATTGGGAGATGATGTGTTGCGTTCTACAAAAGCAGGGATTGAATCTTTCATGCGCTGACTTGAGCAACATTACAATTAATTTTTGGGCGCATATTTATTTCGTTCAGTGTAACAGTTATGAACTTAAACTTATAAAACGCGCATAAATTATTACAATATTTTTGTTTTTACGTAGTATTGTGCATTTGCTGCTGTCTATGTGAACCGGAAATCATATTATCTGATGACAGCGATTCATTTTTTTTTTTTTTTTGTTTTTTATTTCATTTATTTGCTATCGTATGACACTCGATGATTTTATTTGATTTTTGTTTTTTTTTTTGTAAATAATTTAAAACCAAAGCAATGCTGCATGTAAAGTAACCCCTAAAAATAGTACACCCACATATGTTGTGTGTATATAAACATTTCATCTATTTAAAGGGGCGCTCATTTCTTTTGTTTATAAACTCAAATTTGTTTCTTTCGATACACACACACACATAAATAAATACGTATCTATGTAAATCAGCAAATTCTTTGCTTCCGCTTATGACAGCATAAACAGGAACAACAAAAAAAAACGAAAACAATTGCAATTTGTATCAATAATCAATTAAAAATGTACACATACATCCATACACACACTCGCACACACACACAACGAAATATCAAACACCTACTCCACCAAGGCGAACGAGTTACTTACTTGAAATGCATTTGAGAATGTATTTGTGTGCTTTTGCTCATAATTAAAAGAAAATGCATTGAAAAATAGGGTGCCTTAATAAAAGTGTATGGGCTTAACCCAAAAAAAAAAGAAGGGTAAAAAAAAAACATAAAAAAAAAAAAAAAAAAAAAAAAAAAAAAAAAAAAAAAAAAAAAAGGTAAGGCTTTTAGGGGGCTACTCCTATACATAGGCGTTTTATATTGGATGACATTAGAAGTGTGTTTATCCAATTTGGAGTGAATACATTTAATAAAAATAAACCTATTTTCAAACAAAATATCTAAAAGAAGGGCTATCAAGAAACATTCATAAACACGGTAAATGTGTATGGAGGCTACACCTTAGAGTGGGTGTGGCATTTTATGTTTAACATACAAACTGGACCTAGGACCGAGAAAAGCTAAAATTTCGAGTTTCAACTCAATATCTTTAAAACTTAGTAAAGGAATCACCTCGCAGCAGACAGACGGACATAAATGGCTAGATGACTCGTCTTATTGGGCTGATCAAGAATACATATATAATTTATGAGGTCTACGACGTCTCCTTCAATAAGTTACAAACTTTCCGAAAAACTGAATATACACGTTTACACTATGTGTAAAGAATATAAAAATCGACTTGCTGCGAAATATTCAGGATATTCTAAATTGCAAGTTTGTTGACTTCAACTTTTATTGAAACACCCTGTAAATATAGTAGGTATGTATGTATATGGTAAATATACATAGATATGAATTGTATTGTATTTGCATTTAATTTTGTGTTGCTTGTAAAAATATTTATTGCTGCTAACTTGTCCCAAGTTGTTTTTTTTTTTTCTAGTTTCTCCCCCGCATTGAATTTAAATTAGTTTAGTCGAACAGCTGTTTCGTTATTTAATTGTGTGCTCTGTACCACTGTAACTACAACACAGAAATATTTTCGATGGTTTTTGTTGTTGTTGTTTCTTTTTTGTCTGTTTGTGAGCGAGTTTCAAGGCAATTGAATGATGGTGTTGCTGATGATGATAGATAATGGTGATGATGATGACTTCACCACTTTGACCATTTTTAGAAGTTAATCAATATACAGATACACACACATACACACACATACACAAAGACAAACAAACGCACACAGATACATGCAAATATACTAAAATGTTGACTTTACGCTGGCTGCTCCCACGCAGTTTTTTTTAATACCCACCACATACATATAGTGTGGAGGGTATATTCATTTTGTCAGAAAGTTTTTAACGCATTAAAGAAGTCATTGTAGACCCTATAAAGCATAGATATATATTCTTGATCAGCACGACGAGACGAGTCGATTTAGCAATGTCCGTCTGTCTGTCTGTATGTATGCGTTTCATTCGCATAATTTAAAGATATTGACCTGAAATTTTAAACTTAAACTTTTTTGTGCTCCTAGGCAGCTTGTATGTCAGAACCAAAGTGCCACGCCCATTTTTAGATATAGACCCATACAAACTTATCACTTTTTTCGATTTTTTGTATGAAATTAGTCATTATTTATGAATGTAATTACTACAAATTATGTAAAAACACTACTAATGTTATCCAATATCCAAACCAATGTACCACGCCTATTTTTAGGTATAGCCCCCATACAAATTCATCGCCCATTTTTCAAATTTTGTATGAAAATAGTTCTTATTTATGGATATATTCACTACAATCTGGGTAAAATCACTTCTACTGTTAGCCTATGAATATGCTACCGATACGACAAAGATCGAGCCACTATAACATATAGACCCCATACAAACTCACCTTTATTTTTTCAAGAAAATTATTAAAATTTTGATATTTGAACTTCGGTTTACCGAAGTTAACGTCTTTCCTTGTTTTTTTTTTTTTTTTAAATTTAGTTTTGAACTGAATTGAATGTTTAGTATACGAGTATATTTCTATATTTATTGTATTTAACTTTAACATATGTCTGTGTTGAGCTGTGTCTTTAGCTATGCAAATTAAAAATAATTATTATTCTGGGGTGTCACTTGACTTCGTCCAAGGATAAATCAATTATGTGTGAAAAGGCTCAACAAGCCATAAGGCTATCTATAATGTATCTATTGTAACGGCTAAAAGAAATAATTTTTTTTCTGCGTTATTTTAAGTTTTTGCCCATTCCTTCTTCTCAAGAGTTCAATAAAGTTTCTCGAAATGGCGCCACAAATAAAAATCTTTTTTTTTTACCATCTGTTTTCTGTAACTTAGATTTTCTAGAAAACCTTAATGAATTTTATCAATATTTGAAAAAAAAAAATATATAGAAAAAAATAAGAACACAGATGTTGGTTACAATTTATTATGATTCATTTATGTACTTTACTCTATGCTAGAAAAAAAAAAGAAAAAAAAAATATAAAAATTACTAATTGGATTATTTAAGGGTTTCCAACAACAGAACAGAACGGAACGGAACAGAACAGAACAGTTGTGTCATTAAACGTTTTATGGCGATTTTAATTATAAAACGCACTGTAAACTCATATAAGCATTTAGCAAAAAAATAAATAAAATAAAATTTGAAGCAATGCGCCGTAATGGACAACACAACAACGTATTATTCCCACGTGCCATGACCTTTTTTCTTATTTTGCCTTTTTTTTTCTTTGTCTCTTATAATGGCGCATTTCTTTTTTTTTTTTTTACATACACGTACGCGTCTAGTAAAAAGAAAGTGTAGGGCATATTCATTTAGTTCCAAAGTTTGCAACATAAGAAACAATATTTTGCGATTTGGAATCCGAAGATAAGTTTTTGGTATTAGAGTTGCATACCGCTTTTGAGCCGAACCACTGCCTTTCTTACAAGGAACACTACGGATCCCGGACTCAGCGATTCGAACGAATCAAGGCCTTTCTTTTAAAATATGAAAAAATATTAGATTTTTTTTATGTACCAAGGCCCCTTTTAGTAGTAAACGTTGGATGTACGAGTATATAGCCACTCAATTCTGTACAGAGCAGTAAAATTTGGGTAGTCCTAGAACAATAAATGGGTTTTAGAAAATCTATTAATAGACTTTAGGAGTTTTAAATATCTCAAAACAGTTTTTGGATCACCATAGCCAATATATGTACATTCGATTCGGTGAAGTCTTCTTGAGATAGAACTCGTAAATATTTCTAATCTTCTCAGCAAAAATTTGATACAGAAGGGTATCTTGTATGGAGGACATTTTGCGGACTCCTGCAGTCTTTTGTTGTTCTTTAGGGTTTTTTTTTGTTTTTGTTTTGTATATTTTTATCGTTTTTATTGCGTGTGTTTTACTTGTTGTTATTGCCTGTTATCGCTTTTGTGCTTCTTTATGAGCGAACGAGCGACATGATGACCACAAACCTTTTTGTTTAAATTGATTTTTATAAAATTTTGTTTTTCCCTTTCTTTGCTTTGCTTACCACAAAACCATTGACTTCTTTTCGTAAACGTTTTGTTGTTGTGCTTCCGCTATGGACAGCAAGAGTGATAGATGGATGGATGAATGAATAAAAAAACAAAAACAAAAAGAGAAATAAAATAGAAAAGCGGAAAAATGGAAAAAACGGAAAGTACGCCTGCCGGAAATGTTTCACAGCTAGTCGATGTCAATGGGTCAACTTTGGCGTTTTGTGAATGAGTATGAGTGAAAGTGCCGTGGTGCCCCACGCGTTAGAAAACAGTGTGTAGTGACCGAAATTGAATATTTTTGGACGTCCTAAATTGTTTATTTAACTCAAAATTTCATTTTAGAAAATCTTTAACTTCTTTTTGTATGGGTTGTACGAATATGTACTATATTTTATGTTAGTCTGATTGATCTTACAGTTTGTAAGTGGGGTCTAGTGTATTCAAAAGAATCTAAGTATTGACTTTGGTGGTGGCTCCATTGTAAATAGTTTTCGGGATTGCTACGTTCATGCCGAGTTCTTTCAATTCAATTATTTATGTGAACAATCTGGCAGTTTAATTAATCTGAACTGTTGAATGAATTATGTCATTACGTCGAAATTTCAAAAGTACAGTCATGCTGAAATGGAACAATGACAATGATTTCGTGCAGCGGCATACCTTGTTACTGAGTCACTGACTGAGGCATTTTTAATCGATTAAAGTTTGAATCTCCAAACACACACAGCATCTTTTAACTATTTCCTAATTGGTTGGTTCGTCGTCGTTCATTGTTGCTATTTCAAAAATTATTTTCAGTTTTATTGTGAATTTCCAATTATAATCTTATATTTTTTTCTATCTCTCTCTCTCTTTGTTTCTTTACAGTTCTGGAACGATATCAGTTAAGTTGAATAACAGTTGAATCATGCGACAATGTAGTTGTGGGAAAGTGTTACAAAACCAAAAAAAAAAACAACAACGAAGAATACGGATGTCAGTTGTAGCAAAAAGAAGACGAACTGCAGCAACGATAAAAACAGCAACAACAACAACAACAAAAAGAACAACGACACCGACATCAACCACAACAACAACAACAGCAACAGCAACAACAATAAAAAGAAGAAGAACAAGCAACGCATTAATAAGAAGAAGAACGGAAAAAGAATAACTAAAACTGAAGACGAAGACGATAACGCGCGCACTCTCATTCTCAGATTGAGACTCAGTCTCAGTTGACTTTATAAAGTCTCTTAGTAAAATAGAGGAATTAGTTTCCAAGGTTTAATTTTTTAGAATTGAATAACAAGAAAAGGAAGAGACGGAGCAGCAGAAGGAAAAGGAGAAGAAGGAGGTGAAGCGGTAGCAGCTGATTTGAAAGACACACACACACGTACGCAAAAACCAACGAAGAAGAACAAAAGTTTTTCAAAAGCCATCTTTCTGTGGAACAAACCACAACAAAAACAACAACAACGACAACAACAATCGGTTTGTCGTGTGCCACCTCGTGCCACCAACGAGTGATGCTGTTGATCAGCACGCTTACCTTGGGTCTCGTTGTTGTCATATCAATTACTGTCAACGAAGCAGCAGCAGCAGCAAGCAGCAGTCGTAGTAGTAGTAGCATTTCGTATCTAGTGCGACCAACGTTTAATCGGTTAATTGTAACGGCAGCTGGAACAAATCTTGCGGCTGGTGGTGGAGGTGGTGGAGGTGTTAGTGGTATTCTAACCACAACAACAAGAAGAACTGCAACATTTGGTGACAAAACTGGAGTTGTTGTTGAAAATACTGTGATAACAAACAACGACGGCGACGGCAGCAGCAGCGGCATTGTCAACGTCGAAAGCATTAAAACAATGCCCAGTACAGGTGGTAGCGCAGCTGGCGTCGGTGTGGGCGCACTCATTAACAGCGGCAATAGTAACGGTGTTGGCGTTGGTGGTGGCGGTATACCTGGTGGTGGCGCTAGTGGTACATTAATTGCACAAACAACCGCTGGAACAAGTGCTGCTAGCGGCACCATAACCTGGGACAACAACGGCACACTACGTTCGCTCAATCCCGGCGATTGGTCTATCGAACAGTGCCTAATGTGGCAACAGCCGCATCATCTTTATTTTCAACTTGGCAATGCTTTCTTTTTTCTCGCCTTTCTTGCGCCACACGGACCATTCGGTGCATTATGGATGCGTGCATTGCTACTAATTGCCTGTATACTGATGGGCATGTACGGTTATCTAATTGAATGTACACCGGATGTTGTACTTTGGTCAGGACTAGGACTTGGCGTCAATTTGGTCTATTTGATTGTTGTACTGTGTCGTTTGCGTCCGGTACGATTTGAAAAAGAAATTGAGGCGGTAAGTGAAAATAATTGTTTTCTTTTTTTATTTTTAATTTTTTGACAATGGTTCCAAAAGCATTTCGTATATTAGGGTGCTCCAGAATTAACGCATGATTTGCTGTGAAGTGCTGGCAACCCTTAAAAGTTATATCGTGTTCTCTAATGTTCAAATCTTACTAACCCCAAACTGCCAGCTTAACTGTCTATTTCTTTTTTTTTTTTTTAGGGTTGCCAGCACATAAATGTAAATGTTGCACTAATTGTGGAACTTGAGTTATTTTTGGAACACCACGAAAAAAAATTTTAATTATTTAAAAAATTTTCAATTCTCTGTGAGCAGAAATCCAATTAAAACTAAAATCTTTATTTAACGCTATATTATCGTTAATATTGCCGATATCGGGAAAAGAAATACGCAGAAAAATTTCTTAGATCAAGAGCTATCGAACCTCATTAAAGTATATTAAATATCGCAGTTCCTTCATGCTTATTCGACCATTTCTTTAAATAAAATTGCTACATTTTTTTTTTTTTTTTTTGTTTAATTTAATTTCTTAAATATATTTTTATTTTCTTATTTTATAAAAAAAAAAAAAAATATTTATATGTTGATATATCTTTTAGTTTGTTTGTGTGTTGTGAGTGTCTTTGTGCATTAAGATACATAAATATATTTTAGATATAAATCATTTTTAGATCAGATACTGTTTTGAAACAAATACGTTGATTGATTACATTATATCGCATAGGAATATTATTACACAATATTATTTTAATTAGTTTTATAATTAGACTAAAATGTGTGCTGGGCGTTGTTTTTTTTTTTTTTTTTATGTTTAATGTTTATGAGTTTTGTTTAAATTGTTACAACTATTTTTATTATTATTATTATTTTATCTATTTTGAGCACAGTGCTTTCTTTCTCTCATTGAAGTCATTTTTCAATTTTGCAATAAAAAAAAAAAAAAAAAAATGTACTTATTTTTTTTTTTTTGTTTTTTGTACATAAATTTTTTTTTTTTTTTGTGAATGTGAATTTATCACAGTTTTTGAAGCAAAATTTTTCATTAAATACTTTTTTCCGTCTTCTATAATTATTTCAGTTTATCTACTGCAGACTCTAGTTTATGTTTTACAAAATTTATCTTAAGATAAAAAGTTGCTAGAGTTCTTTTTTGTTTATCGTTACGATTCATTGATGTTGTTGTTTTTTTTTTTTTTTTAATTGAATTTTCTTTTTTTTTTTTTTTTTATAAATAGAAAAAAAATTAAATTTAAATAAATTTGCAATTTTTAAAATTATTTTAATTGAGATTTTTTGTTTACTTTTGTTTAATTTAAATTAATTTGTAATTGTTATAAATTTAAACAATACATTTAATTAATTTTTGTTGTTGCTTTTACAGCTTAAAAAATTTAGTTAATCTTTATTAATATTATTTCTTTTTTTTTTTTTTTTTTTGCTATAAATCTTTAAATATATTTGCGCTTGTGCATTTTTTAATGAAGCATAATATGAGATAAATAAGTTTTATATGAATATGTGTGTGTGTGTGTGCGTATCTTTGTTTTTATGTGACATACATTCTCGTTTGTTTTTAATTGAACTAAACTAATTTTATAAATTCATCAATTTTGATTATAATTATTAAAAAAAAAAAAAAAAAAAACAAATCATAAATATTAATTTTTTCGATTACCAAAAAGTGTTGATCTTTACATTGCTGCTATTTACTATGCTAATTTTATCTTTTTACTAACTTAAAAATATTTTATATAAATTACTAAATTAAAACTAAGTAAAAAAAAAAAAATGGTTTCGGATTTTTTTTTTTTTTTATAATAATCCATTCCGTGAAAATATGTGTAACGAATTTATGCTTCCGTTTTTGTTGCATTCCAAAAAAGAAAAAAAAATATTGTGTTGTACTTTTCGCTTTTGTTTCATTCCATTGCGTTCCACGACTGCATTATAGCGCATATTGTATAATAATTTCCGTTTATGTTTCACATTTTGATTTTAAATTTAGCTAATTTGTATTTTCGACGCTAGAAAATACAATTGTAGACATGTCGCCAACAAGACAATCATATTGCCGATAGCAATTGTCATATGTATGCGTCGAAATCCTTTATGTATGCGCTGATAATGTGGACATTGTACCAAATCTCCTTGCACCAGACTACCAACTTCCTGACCGCTACCGATGGCATCCTCAATTTTATATTTTTCATGCATCAAACGCAGCATTGGCGGCGCTAGATACAGACGTACTGTAACCTCAATGATAGCGGTTAACGCTAGCGAGGATAATTGCAATATGGCGGCCAGCGTCCAATTGCTTAGAAAATATTTAACATAAATGATCAGCATTAAAATGCTAAGCATTGCATTGAGTGCAAAATATTTGGGAAACAATATCTGTTGGCATTGTCCGAATGTGTGACGTGGTAATGAGAAATACAGCGAAAGTCCTGAAAAAACGAAACGGAAAAAAAATCATTTATTAATTTTTTGAAATTGGTAAAAAAAAAAAAAAAGTAAAATGTGTATAAAAATAGATAAAATAATGCATACGATTTGCGTTATTATTAAATGAACGAAATGTGATGCGATGTGATGTGATGTGAAGTGATGACAGCGCAGCTGAGTTGAGTTGTGGTTGCGGTTGACATTGTAGCTGGTTTTTAATATGTTGCACCATGGTTTGGTTTGGTATGTGACGGTTTTGACTGACGACGAATAGCTTTCGAATTTCGATGTTTGCCAACATTTTTTTCTCTCTCAAGTTTTTAGTTTTTATCACACTGACTGACTGACTGTCTGACTGTCTGTCTGACTATAGAATTTGTTATTGACTTTGATTGACGCATTGCGGGCGTATGTTGATGATGATTTTTGGCTGTCTATGATTGCTTACCTGAGACAAAGGTCATCCAGATTTGTGCGCCAAAATGTGTCGCAAATGCGCCCAAGTATGCAATTGTTGCCAAAGTGCTAGCGCCAGTGCCTGTGCCTGGCACTACTGCACCACCGCCGACACCGCCTCCTTTTTCTAACGCTGCTCCATGATATTTTGTTGTTGTTGTCATTGTTGTAGCATGATGTGGTTGAATGCTGCTGTTGTTCTCAATGAGATCGGGGCCAACTAACAAAAGTACAAACGTCAAAATGCAGATGGCGAATAAATGTGCTGGTTGTGCAGTTCGCGTCAATATGCTAAAAAAAAAAAAAAAAAAAAAAAATTTATTAAAATATATTTTTGCCAAAAAAATAAAAATATATTAAAATTGCAAATTCTTATTCCTATTGTCAAATCTAAAATCTCGAAACGCCACTGCCTAAAGAGAGCTCCCGCAGTGCGCTCTCTTTTTTTAACGCAGCGTGCTTCCTCTCTATCTCTATCTCTCTCTTTCTGTCTAACTACGCGTACTAAAGACAGCAGTGCCATGCGTGCTTTTTAAGTGTGTCTTCAAGACTTTATCAACACGACTCCCGCTGCTGCTGCTGATGTTTGCGTGATACAAGTACACTGTAAATAAAAAGTGATTATAGTGCAAAATATTGTATATTTTGCAAGCGCAACAAGTGCAATTCTTATTTGTTTTTTCTTTCAGTGTAGTTTTGTGCGTGCTGTGTTGTTTATTTATGCATGGATTATGTTTACACTTGTCTTTAGTTTTATAATAAAAATTTTTAAATTTTTTTCTTTTTTTTTCGCCAATGCGCCGCCTAGAAACCGAACTTGAATACATAGCAAAACAAGCAGAGAGCTTGAAAAAAGAAAGAAATACAAATATAAAAAAAAAAAAAAAAAAAAATATTTGTCGTTCGCTGAGTGGCGTACGTGCCAAAACGCATGCAGTTTTTTTTCGTATATAAATTTTCATACGATTCTACAATGCTAAATATGCATAGTCTATCTGCCTGTCGTCTGTCTGCCTGTGTACCCGGTCGGTCTTCGTCAGTCAGTCCCTATGTCCACAGCGTGTGAATATCCAATTGTCTGTTTAAATAGAGCTACATTTATACGAGTACCTCTCTCTGTCTGTCTGTCTGTCTGTCGTCTATATACATATACAATTTCTTTCTAACAATACAATTAGTCGATCTCATTTTAAATGGGTCATTATACTCATATAGTATACCATATACCCCGTACACTCTGCGTTCATACGATACGATTTTTTTATATTCGTTTGTATGTTTTCTCGACGTGCAAAGTCAACGCTTTTGACCTTTTTCTATTGTAAGAACACAGGCAAAAGTACAATATTACGATTAAAGTAATTTGAAGAACGTTTAACTTTTGTGCAATACTAATATGAATATAGCCAAAGAAAAACCCTAGAAACAAAAAAAAATGTCATAATTATTCTTCGACGTTTCAAAAGAATAGTAAAATTGACTTTAATGACTCATGTTGTGGCCACAAATTGAGCCTGTGTAATTGTTTGTACTGAAGCACATACTTTAAAAAAGATTTTGAAAATTTTATGCAACATTTTCACTAAATTTTCGTTTTCGTTTGCGTTTAAGAAACTTTTTACGATAAAAGTAATCAATCGAGTTATCGAAAGCTTTACTGCATTCGATAAATCGATAAATTTTAGTGAATTTATATTAACACGAGTTTTCTAATAAGACTTTCTAATGGCAATTAATTTTATTTCAATTCATGTTACATAAGAAAAAAACTGTTTTTTTAATTTAATTTGTTTTTGTGTAGGTTTTAATAATTAAGATAGACAGACAGACAGACAGACAATAAGATCAACAATTGTAATGTGATATGCTATAAAAAATATGCGCAATATTATAAAATTTCATTACAATGCGACTTTCATGCGAAATTTAATTTATAGTAAAGAATCAACTCGGTCTGTTCGACCGTAACTACACAACCAATCAACCAACTGTTATACGTATAATTGAAAATAAGGCGATCGTAAATTAATCTTTTTCTCATAAATAAAATCAACCTTTTTTTTTTTTTGTAACAGGTGCTAGTAGCTAGATTGTAGGCAGCTTTCGCGCTTTAAGACACGTACAACCTTTTAAAAATAAATTTTATCGAAGGGTAATGACTTGGAATATGAAACGTGGTAGTAGTAGTAGTAATAGTACGGAACGTTTGAACAAAGAAACGGAAGCAATGTATAAACGGAAAAGAAAACTTTAAACTCGTAACTTAAAATGAATCATATAATATAATAAATAAATAAAATATTTAGTGAGAGGAATTCCCCTATGAAAAAAAAAAAAAAAAAAACAAACAAAAATTAAATAAAACTAACAAATAATTAGTTGACTACGTCGCGACGTACGAATAAAGTGGAGTCACCATTTGGTTTGGTTATGTACTTTGTACTTAAGCGTGCTGACATGTCTGCTGTGACTCTATGTCTGGCTGACTGGCTGGGTTTGCTGTACGTGTACGTAATTCTGTTTGTCTAACTACGTTAAATACAATATATTGTACGTATAGTAGTACGTAGATATAATAATTTTATCGTCATCAACAACAACATCATCATTGTCATTGTGCTGTGCTGTGCTGTGGTGTGGAGTAGTTTGAATCGTAAATTTATTAGTTATATGAGTTATGTCATGACGTAACAATAATTACACGCGACATAAGTTAATTGCTTGTATAAGCAAAATTTCGCGACTTGCTATCTGTCTATCGAGAATCCATCTCTATGTCTGTCTGTCTGTGTATTTCATTTTGATGAACTTGCAGTTTATACATGAAATGTTGCTTTTTTTTTTAAAAGAAAATTTGATGACAAATTAACAATAGCTTGTATTGTATAAACTCACATTATGCGTTCTTTTGTTTTTTTTTTTTTTTTTTTTTTTTTTGTGATTTGAATTCACTTTTTTCATGTGAAAAAGTGATTTGAAAACGCAAAAATTTATAAGTTTTACTAGCGCTAAACGCCACTAGCTGCACTGCACAAAGTAGCCAACTTTAAAACGTTCAACAAAACAAGAACATTTTCTCCTTAGAAAAATAATTTGTTTTATACAGCAAGGCTCTCATTTTTACTTACTTTTTCGTTTTACTTTTTCAATCAAATTATGTGATTTAATTTCTAGTTGCTCCGAAATACGAAACTTTTTGTTATCGATATTTTTCGTTTGAAAAGTAAATCATAAAATTTTTTTGATTTCGAAAATGGGACCATTTTTATTTCTTAAAGTCTTTATGATCTTTATGCTTTTACCGATCGTTGCTGTTCCTAAACTAAACTATTTCACTTAATGCCTTTATTTGAAAAAATATTTACTTACGTGTATAATTTGCTGCGCTGTAATTTACCGATGGCACTATTAAGACGTTCTGCAAATTGACGTGTCAATTGTGTACCAACGGCTAAGGCATCATCCATTGATGGTTCCATTGTTGCTGTCGTCGTCGACGTCGTCGTCGATGTTGATGTTGATGTGTTGCTAGCAATGCTTGCAACGCTGCTACGTTTACGTTGTGCAACATTTATGAATTCTTCACGTTCCATATTTTTTTCTTGTTGCAATTGTTGTTGCTGTTGTTCTTTTAATTGTTGTTGTAGCTTGCGATAACGTCCACACAATTTTGGTATACCTTCCATAAGTTTTTTTGTCATTATAAAATCAAATGTTGAATTTGTTGCTGTTGTTGCCGTTGTTGTTGTTGTTGCAGTTGTTGTGTTGCTGCCACTGCTGCTGTTTTTAGTGTTGTTGTTTTTAATGACTGTGTTGTTGTTGTTGTTGCTGCTGCTGATGTTAATTTTTCGTCATTGATAATTTCGTCTTCTTTTTCTTCTTCAATGACTTTTTTTTGTTCTGTTGTTGCTGTTGTTGATTTTGTTAACGTTTTTGTGCTTCCATTAACGTTGTTCAAATTAAACTGTTGCTCTTGGCCAACTATTTGCCCCATTTCTATTAACTCATTTTTATTTGTAGAAATTGGTTTACCTGCAATATTGCACGATGTCATTGTTAACGAAGACAACGACGAAGCTAAAGACGAAGACGACTCTAATTCCGATTCCGATTTCATTTCGTTTTCAGCTTCGATTGATAACTTTGTGGTTGTTGTTGTTGTTGTTTTTAATTTTAACGTTGGTAATTCGTCAATTGTTGCTATTGTTTTTGATTGACTGTTATCGTTTTCGTTGTTGTTGTTGTTAATAATAACTATATTTGTTGTTGTTGCAGCTGCGGCGGCGGCGGCTTCTACTGTTAACACTTTTAATTGCTGTTGTTGTTGTTGTTTATTTTGTTCAAGATCTTTTCTTCCGTTTTATAATTATCTTCTTCTTCTTGTTGTTGCTGTTGTTGTCTGTTACGATTTTTGGCAATAATTGTTTCCGCTTCAGTACGCCTTTTACGCATTGTGTATTTAACACTTTTTATAATTTTCTGTGGCATTCCATTTGCTATAAAACGTTCAATTTGTTCATTTTCGTCAATGCTGCTTGAATTTTGACACATTTTTCTTTTAATTAATTATTTCTTTTCGTTCGTTGTTTTTGCTTTGCTTGCACTTTTTTTTTTGTAAAAAAAAAAAAAAAAATTAAATTTTTTTTTTTTTTTGTGTTTGCACTTTTTTTTTATTGTTGTTTTATCTCTAAGACGACGCGTGCCGTGTTGCTCCTTTTTGTTTTTATTGTTGTATTTGTTTATTATTTGATTAGTTACAATTTACTGTTAGCAACAAAAAAAAAATTGTTATTTTATTTTTATTTTTTTTTTTTTTGTTATTTTTGTCGTTTAAAAAATTAAAGCGTGAGATTAGAATGACACAAAAAGTTAGTAAAAAAAACTATTCAATTTTTTTCTTTTCGATCGTATACAAAAGATCCGTAAAACAAAAAAGACGAAAAAAATATATTTAGGAAAAAAAAAAAACGGACTATTTTACGAGAAAGATCGACAGAAGACGACTACGCCGAAGCTTACTCGACAAGTTAATGAATACGATTGAAGCGGTAATCCAAGCGTTTGCGATTTTTATATATTTTTTTTTTGTGAATTCTTTGCTTGTGACAATAAGCGCGCGCGGATACGGAACGTTGTGGCTGCTGTGTTGTTGTTGTTGTTGTTGTTGTCGTTGCCGCCCCAAAGCAAGGCAGCAGCAGCAGCAGCAATAAGAATTGTACATATGGCAACAGTAGCAAAAAAATTAAACAAACAAACCAACAAAAATCACAGACTTAAGAGTAACACGGCACGGTACGCACTCTCACTCTCACTGTCATTCTCTGCGGTGTGCTGCGTTTCAATTGCTCTTTTTGTTTTTAATATTTTTTTTTGGAAACTAGTAGCGTTACGTATGATTTGTTTTTGTTGCTTCATTGCAATAATTTTCAAGTTATACCCTTTAAACATGAAACGTGTCGATCTAGTGAACCGGTTCTATACTATCCGCCTAAAAAGAGTATCACATTTCGTAATAATAGAAGCGAAATTTAAGGAGCACCATAAAGTGTCACTAAGCATGCACGTGATCTATGCACGTGCAACGCGCATGTAAAAAAAAAAAAAAAAGTGAAGTGTATAAATGCTTTGATATTTTTTCAACGCTTTTGTTGTTGCTGTATATTGCAGCAGTGATTTTTTTTTATTATTTTTTTTTTTGCATGCTCTTTGCTAATGTTTCTTGTGAACATATGGTTTGTTGGTTTCTCTTAAAAAGAATTCTCTGCACTTATTCCATTCCATTCTCTTTTTCTTTTTCTAACTCTTGCTGCATTTTGTGCCACTGATCTACTTTGAACATTTACATTTGTATTTGGGTTTTTTTTTTTTTTTGTCATTTTTTTTTTTTTTTTTTTTCGTATTAATTTTTAGGGCATTTCAATGTGTATGTGTGCGTGTGTGTGTGTTTGGTGGGCGTGTAATGATTATGTTTTTTACAATTGTGGGCGTGCCGCATAAAGTTAATTATTTAATTTATCATTTCGATTTTATTTTCGTGATTGCTGCTTCTCAAAGATTAACCAAGTCGCTTGCTGCTTGCACTCAATTAAATTTTTTTGTGCGTAACTAATTAAAAGCGATTTATTTTTGATTGCTTTTGATATGCACATCATAATTTTTGATATTTTGTTCAAACAGAGAGCAACATGCAGATAGAGAGCGAGATAGAGAGATAGATAGCAAGCGATATTAAGCGTCTCTTTATATTTTTACTCTCTCTCTCTCTCTCTCTCTTGTCTTTTTTTAACGGTGTTATTACTTTGTCTAATTGCAATGATTTGCATATTGCTTTGCTGCCATAAAAAGTTAACCAATTTAATTTAAGCTTAAATCACGCCTAAAGCAGCGTATGAAATAATGAAGAAGAAGAAGAGAAAAAAAAAACGATATGAAAATTAAATTGAAGCGTATCATTCATCATTTTCAATCGTCCTCCGCTCGCTCCGTTTTTCTCTCTTCAAGTGCTTTTGTTATTTTTTTCTTTAATGTGCCGCGCATGTGCACAGTTAACTTTGATTTAATGCATTTTTGCAATCCGCCTGCACACCGTTTCTCTTGCTATTCCTTTTTTTTTTTTTTTTACTTTGCATTTCCTTTTGTATTCCAAAAAACAATTTCATTTTGGCATTTACAACTTGGATTGTTTTTGCATTTATTCGTTGTGGTTTGGAAATCTCATTTCTCATTTGACGTAAAGAACGAAAAAAAAAACTAAGACAAATTCTCATTTTTTCACTCTTATTCATAATTGGGATTTATTATGCATAAAAGCGGTTTCCTTATTTTTCAAAGTTTTTTTTTAATAGAAAGTTTTTAAAGTTTCAGATTATTTAAAAGTTTGCTAGCTTTGTTCTCAAATTTATCATAACAGGAACAATTTTGTGGATTGTCATAGAAAATCTGTTTGGCTTAATTTCTAATCTCTCATGCCAAATCTCTAGCAAAAGAGATTATGTGTAACACGCCTGATAATCTTTTATTGCTTTATTATAAATAGTTAAAATTTTAAGTTTGGCCTATCTGTCTGTCCCATAGAATCTCAGAGATAGCGAGCACGTACTGACTTGGATATATCAACTTGTTCTTTCGATACTAATCATCAAGTTACACCTGGAATCAATAATTTCTTTAAACTTTTAAATAAGACTTTGCCTTGTATTAATTTATTCTTTGCTTAATTATTCTCTCTGTGTTTGGTTTTTCCGATTGCGTATTTAGTTTAAATTAAAATACAAAAATTATTACACTTTAAACTATGTAGTATGTAACTTCAATTTGCTTTAGTTTTAGTCATTCGGAAATTTTCTCTCATTTCGTATTGATGTCATCTCCAGCGAAGATACACACACACAGAGAAATATTCTCGAGAATTTACATTTAATTTTGGTAGAGCAACGATAATGCTGTGCATAGATGAAGTCGATGATATGTAGAAGATCATTACTTAATTACAGCAAATTCTCTAGGCTGTGGTGTCGATGGTGGTGGTGGTGGCAGTGGTGGGCAATGATTGTGGAATGAATGATATGACGGTTTCTAAAAATGCTGAGCAATCCAATTGACGTCGCAGGCAGGCGTGCATACAAATGAGAAATTACCAACATTTTTGGACTTTTTGCAATTTGTAAAAAATTTTTATCGGTTTTTTTTTTTTATTATTTTGGCTTAACGTAATTTTTTTTTCATAATTGAAATTTTTACTATTCATCATCAACATCATCATCCTTTGTTGCTAGTTATTGCGTATATTTTGTTTATTTTGTATTCTAAGAATTTTCAAATTCACTTCACATTCGAAATAGAAAAGTTACCTAAAAGAAACAAAAAAGTATAGCGAAAATCGTAAATCGCAAAACGTATAAAGTGCAACAGTATTTAACCTTGGCATAAAATATATATTTAAGACTATTCCAGTATACACATAAAGTCTTGATTTAATTATAAAAAAAGATAAAACTAAGGTTTAGACTCATATACGAGTATGTGTAAGAATAGAAAAAAACCCTATAACCTGGACTGGACACCCACTAGAAGGGGAAGTAGTCTACAACGCTGCTGATTATACAGATTAAGAGCAATGTGTTGTTGTTGTTGTTGCTATTTGTTGTTTGATTTGTTTATTACCGCTTGTATTTTTCTGTTTTTTCTTTCTTTTGTAAATTCATCAACTAATCAGTTTTTTTTTCCACGTTGATCATACGTGAATCGGGTCTGCTACGCTAATAAATAGATGGGGTCTTTTTTTTTCATATTACTTCATATTTTGGCTAACACTTTTTTCCAGTCTTTGTTTATCTACAATATTTATTTACTATATTTGTTTGTTATGCCTTTTAAACTAAATCATTCATAAATGATGTGAATTATTTTTTCCATTCATTATAAGAAAACTTTCCGAAAGCACCTGATTCGCGTTAAATACTATTTTGCGTCATAGAAATATTCGTCGTCGTAGTCTTCGTCGTCGACGTCGTCATCATGATCATCCTCGTAAAAGATCGAGCAAAATAAACAAGTTAGCAGGCCAGCGTCACCGTGCACAACATCTACTTTTGCGCCTCTCGACAACGTCAACCTTCATGTGTGTGCGTCTTTAATTAGCAAAATAAATAAATTGTTGCTAAGGCGAAGGCGGACTCCCACCGCCTTCTTTTTGCGAGTAGTTCTAAAAAAAATAATAAAAATAGATCACAAGAGCACCGCAGCACGCGCCCCCAAAACAATTTTTTTCAAGTTGAACAGTTTCGATGACGAAACTGTTTTAGCGTTGCTGCCGGTTTATTTTTTTTTTTATTGCTGTAATAAAATGTTGCTACTTTTTTTCGAGTAGTTTTACATTTGATTTATTGATCAAATTTTTATATAGTTAAAACGTAACGTTATGGACATGCGTACAAAAAAAAATATGTATGTATATTTTATTTTAAAATAAGTCATGATCAAACTTGAACAGAGTACGTCATTGATTTGAGTGATGATCACCTCGGTTCCATTTGTTTTCTTGGCTTTTCAAATTAAAGCCAGCCTGCGTTTGCTAAATTAATTGATTTATGTAAATTAATATCATGACTTCGACCCGAATAAAACATATATGAATTTGCATGATCGTGGCGGCGGTCACAATCTTCTATTACGCTTGTTTTGTCAGTCTGGGGCGCACTCTATGATTGTTCAAAAATATTAATTTTCCAGGTTTCTAAAATAAATCTACGAAAATGTTTTATTTTTCCATGTAAAATACATGGGAAACTGCAGACACCAATGAATATTATTCGATTTAAAAATAAAAAAAAGAGGTTTTTTTTTTCGATATGGAAGAATTCTAGGGCCAGACCATATATAGTATCATAATATTTGCCTACGTGTGGGGTTGTTCTATTTTTTTAAATTTTATCAATTTATAATATTTTGCACCTTGAAATATATTTGCCGTGTGAACTTGGCTCCCAATTTATCAATAAAATTTTATGATAAACACATTAATCAGTATTTTTATTAATGTACTTTCGATTGAGTCACAGTAGTAAAGTACGTCACTTGGATGGGTTGGTGACTAGTTAGGGGTATATTGACTTAAATAGTAACACTGTTTTTTTTTATATTTAATAAATCCCACAAACTTTGACTAGTTTAGCGACTTACAATGCTTCTCAATGTGGTGGCGAGTGGGGGACGTCGAACGTTTGATCGTTTTATAAGTGGACATGCTAAAAATAACTTTAAGAAAAGATAATGTCAATGAGTGCCGCGGCTGGCGGAGGAGCTTAAAAAGAAATTAATTTTTTGTGAAATTTACGCGATTATTTGTGAAATAATGTGTTTGTGTCTTAACTCTTCAGACGATATATTTTATAAAAAATTATTTATTTTTATATTTTGAAAGCAGAGCAGCAGCAGTAGCAGCGTAATTCAATGTCTCACGTGAGCATTTGCATTTGTGCTATAATTTCGTGATTAATGTTGTTGTTGTCGTAGGCGATTTGGTAAAAAAAATTAGCTTGCAGACAGGGGCGATGAGGAGACGAGTGTGTATCATGTGCTTTTAGCTAACGACGCAAGTGAAGCGAAAGCAATTAGATTTGAAGTGCAAACACTTTTAGGCAATTAGAAACCACATTCAATAATCCAAAATAAAGACAGGAATAGTTCGAGGGAGGAGATATGGGGAAATGGGGGCAATGTAAACAAGCAAAAACAACAACAACAGCGTCGACGTCGTCTAAAGCGTGTACTGATAACAACAATAAACATGTCTCATGTCAATTACTCTGCACTGCACTACACTGCTGCACCGCGTGCAATATAGCGCAATAGTCCTGCAATGAAAAAAAAAAGAAAAAAACGTTATCAATCCAATTCAACCGACCAAAAATATCATCGCGTATTTCATGCGATGCGGTAAAAATATAAACTACAGTAGACACTCGCCATGCAGAATTCTGCTTGTGCATTCGGTTGTTGTAGCGGTTGCGTTTAACTAAGCTTTACTGTATTTGATAAGCGCGCGCCGCCTGCAACTAAATCGTTGATTATTATTTTTACTTTTCAATTTTTTTTATAATACTTTTATGATGATTCTACGAGATTTTTCTAATTGCACTTTGCGCCGCTCTGTTTTCACGTTCAATGTTAGTGTGCATCTGTCTCTGTGTTTAACTTTGTGCCATGTCTCGTGATTAACTTAAACAGCTGATTGTGAGATGCAAAATTATACTCAAATAAATTTCGCTATTTACGCAACCAAAATCAAAAGAGTCGAAAAAAAGTAGGCGTAATCAATCAATCAAAAGCAAATTTACAGAGAGTGCAATTGTCTTTTGCACTTGCTGCTTGGTCGCTCTTTCAACAAAACAAAAAAAAAAAGAATCTCTTATATATTACCGTTCGATCATACATTTGCCTTTGCTTTTGACTTCGGCTTAAAATGTTCGACTTCGACATGATTAAATTATGCTCAATGCTGTCTGTCATTTCTCTTCGCTTCTATTGCTTATGGAATAGCAGCGCGGTACTCGTTAAACAAAAAAAAAAAAAGACGCTATATGCAGAAAGAGATTTAATAGCTGAACTCTGGTTGGTGTTAATCATAATAAACTTTTGGCTAAATGCTCATTTAAAATGAACTCAAAATGAGAGGAGAGCTCGCTTTTTGCTTGCCGCCGTGCATGTTAAAGTTCAACAGACTTGTTGGCGCCTTCTGAACAGACAACCCCAACCATCGAAGCCATTGGTACTTTTACCTTTTGTACGTTCGTCCGTTTGTCTGTCTGCCTAATTTTTTTTTTTTTTTTTTGAATAAACGACGAAACCCTGTTTTGATTTATTTGCAGCATTTGTTTTTTATTTGTTTTTATTGAATTAAATTTGTAAATTGCTTCGCAACCAAAACTTATTGTTGATGCGGCAAATTTGTTTAATTCATTTATTTATATGATTTGACAGTGATACAGTGTAGAATGATTGAAATGAATATTCGTTCTCACTCACTCGTTCCTTTGTTTTATGAATACTTCTTCGCACTCACTCACTCAGTCGGTTACCTCGAATGCGATGACAGCTATGCTCTTCGTTTATGCACGAGTATTTATGTTTGTGTGTATGTATGTAAATTAAATAATAAACGTTTGTACGTTTAGACGAATTTATTTTTCGAGTGTATTATTTTTTTTTCCGAAATTATGTATAAAATGAATTATTAAAAGACTAAACTAAAGATCCGCATTTGATTCGAATACTCAAAACTCAAACTGACACGCCTACTTTAAGATATAGCCTCCATACAAACCTACCACCCATAGTTGTAACCCAGCGGGAATGATCGATCTACTGCTTGTTGATATGAACTTGACTATGTCATCCAAAATCTGGTCCTCATAACTCTCCGATTTAGTTCACGATTCGCTCGTAAACTCTTTTTCGCCGAAGAAGCCTCTGCCTCCATACTTAGCAGGTGAATTGCTTAATATAGTCGTTTATAACGAATGCGTATACCCATGTCGTTACAGTAGCTGTTACAAAGAATCTTTCTCTCGAACGCACCTAACGTCGATTTATACGATTCTGACATGGCCCATGCTTTCAATTGAATAGAAAATTAATTCCTATGAGCTTGACAAAGCCTTAATGTTTTAATTGTTACAATCATTGCATTAATCATTTAATTACTATATATACCGTATATACGTAAGTGTGCTGTGGAATTTCTGTACCATGTCGGGGTATTTATTTTTTTTTTCTTGCTCTTCTATCCTCTGGTATGTATAAAGATTCTCGACATTGTTGCTCCATACGGCTTCACAACTCATTTAGTGCATAAAACCACTACCAACATCATCTTTACTTCGTCATACATTGTCGGCATCGTCGTCATCTTCGATGTCATCGTCGTGCTCGTCGTTGTCCAGATCTGAGTACTGAGATCCAGTCTCAATTGCTGCAAAGCCGGCTTCATACACATTGCTTGTTAAAACAACAACAACAACAACTAATACTAATTTTAATACTACAAGTATAAAAAACAAAAAAATAAAAATAAAAATAAAACTGAATGCAAACAACATTGTCCGAATGGTATACGTGACTTTGGCAATCTCGCTAATGTCCGCCACCGCTGACGATTATGTTTTTTGTTGTTGGTGCTGTCGGTTGTGCGTTGCCGGTGTCGCCAACGTTGTCGTCGCTGTTGCGGGATTTATGTTGCAAATCACGCTACAAATGGCACAGCAACAACAACAACGACAACAACAAAGAGTGCCTGAAGCTAGTTCAAATTGCAAATGTTATCTTATTCCTCTCTTCTCTCTTTCTCTTAATTTTCTTCCTATGCTGTAGGGCAATGGCGCCGCAGTTGCATAGTTCTTCTTTTTTTTTTTTATCTATTTAATTACTCCTTTTTTGTTTATTGCAAATGGCTATGGCTCGTGAAGAGTCGAGTCTAATGAAACTGATCCAAACGAACGAACTGCCTCTTTAATTACTATTTCTATCGTTAATGTTGTTGTTGTTGTTGCTGTTGCTGTATAGTGCTATTGCTGCATTCCATGCTGCAATCGATCCGATCTGAGCCGATCCGATCCGCGAGCCACAACCAACAACATTTGTTCTTTTTTTTTGTTGTTGTCTTCGGTTACGTCGTGTTATCTCTTCTAAACAAACAAACGAACTTCTCTGTGTTTGTTTTTGTTGTTGTTGCTGTTATTGTTTCCCTCCATTCCTTCTCTTGGCAATGGAATATTTTTGCTGATCTTATTGTTTATTTGCCATATTTTTTTTTTTTAATATGAATTCGCAGTTGGATACAAAATTTATGTTTATGCCATTTTTTTACAATCATTTTTTTTTTTTTTTTAGGTTTATATCTCACTTTTTAAACCGCTGCGTGTGACTCGTCATCAATTCAAAAAGGTGCTCAATTGTATGAAAGTTATACGTGCGCTTAAATATCAAGAAGTCTTTGCACAGGAAAAGGTCACCAAAGTTGATAGTCTTTCCTTAGTGCTGAGTGGCAAGTAAGTCTTTTTCTGGAATTTATCGTTAGACAATTTTCAATGGAAATTCTATCAAAATCAAAAATATAGATTGGTCGTTTCACAACATCAGCGTGCATTGCATATAGTATTCCCGCATCAGTTCCTAGACTCGCCAGAATGGTTTGGTGTTTCGACCGATGATTACTTTCAGGTAAGCTTTATTTTCAACATGTACGAGTATATTTTTCTTCATTATTTTTTAATAAACTTTTCTTTCAGGTTTCTATTATGGCCATGGAAGAATCGCGTGTACTTATCTGGCATCGCGATAAACTAAAGCTCTCTATAATGACTGAGCCCTTTCTGCAAACTGTATTTGATCATATACTTGGGCGTGATGTCGTCAAAAAATTAATGCAGGTTACACAGGTGTGTATGAGTTCAAAGAAAAATTCTAGAAATAAAAAAAGACAAGGTTTATATAAAGCTTAAAAGTGGGCGTGGCACTTATACAACAAGTTCTTTTTAGATAATGATGAGAGACCAACCAACACTTTTTCAATGGATCATACTTTTCCCGGTAATATTTTACAGAAAACACAAAGGCACTGCGATATGATCGATTTGCTTTTTCACTGTAACATACATTTTGGTATTTCCCTAAACATATAAACTGAAGTTTTTTGTTTATGCGAAAGCCAACACAAAACGATAAACCACACATACCATTCCAATAATAATATTTCAAAACAGTCGACTTTTTATGAGACTAACGCAAAACAATTGAGTCGTATTTAGAAAATTTATAGCTAAGAAAAGAGAAACTTAGGCAACAAATTGCAGCACAATATCTTCGAAACTGCAAAAGTTGTTTAAATTAAAATAATTCTTCTTTCAGGTTAGCGAATCAATTGCGAGTAATGGCTTTCTACCTTCTGGCGGCTATGCGGAAGATTCTGAAGATAAACCAATGCTCATACTCAAAAAAAGCGTTGATGTGGGCCATGGTTTGACGGCGCTAATAAATCGCCAATTGCAGGGTGAGTTTATATGATATGATGCGATGAGTCGAGATGATGTGTGTTGTAATTTTATTTGAAATTTTTGGAACTGTTTAGCTATGAGAAAAAAAGAGAGTTCCAAAATAATACAAACAGGGGTGACACCGAAATCCCAGAGTGTTTTGATGCAAATACTCGAAAATTTAAACCATTACACCGATACTTCGAGTGTTTTCATTGATTCCATAGGGTAGCCAATTTTTTTTTAATTGTATTTTTAATTTCTAAAGAAGAATTCAAATTTACTACCCGCCATACTGAAAATGAAACCTTACAACTCGATTTAAAATGTAAAACTCAAAAGTCGGTGTCACCCCTGAAAGATTCCTTTTACATGTTTACAGTTTTGTTATCAGTTTAAGATTTTAGTTTTAAAGAAGAAAGAACTGAAACGCTAAAACTGATTCATGTAAATGAGACTTTTTTGTTTTCAGCGAAATATTTAAGAATTTCGCTATTCATTTCTCTCTTTTAATGCAGAATTTTGCTACTTATTATTTTTTTGTTTTTTAGTTTTTTTTTTTTTTCAATTCCGTGTTAAATATTCTAAGCGTCTTTTTATACTCAAAATATTAAAAAAAAAAAAAATACAAAATTTGTAAACTTTTTAAACAATTTATTTACTTTTTCATAAATTGCATGTTTTCACATTGCATTTCTAATTTTTTTTGTATATAATTTAAGCTTTAAAAAAAAAGCAATTATTATTATTATTATTATTTTTTAATTATTTGTGTTGCTGCGTTTGTCTTTTTTTTTTTTTTTTTTGGTTTAAATTAAATAAAAAAAATATTTGTTTGTCTCTTTGTTCGTTTGTTCGTTCGTTTCATTGTTTGTTTGTGTTAATCTCTAATTTTAGAAGAGCATGTACCTTTACTTGGCCGCACCTACCATTATACCAGTACGAAAAATAATCAAACGCAATCGATGTCACCGCCGTTGCCACTCTGCGCGGTGGTACATCCACGCATGTTTCATAATTCAAGCGCAACGAGCGACGGGAGCGGCAACGGCGGCCATGCAAGCTTTATTACGGCTGCCCATGGTCCTGATGGATCGTTGAATACACGCTAGCAGCAAAAAATTTAAAGATTTTTTTTTAATTATTAAAAAAAATATTGAAAAAATACATAAAAAAAGAATAAACTAAAAACTAAATCATGAGCATCATCATCATCATCATTATTAGCAACATAATAAACATCATTATCATCAGCATCATCATCATCATTAGCATCATAAGCATCAGCAGCGAAATGCATCATTTAAGAAGCTCATCATTCGCATTCAAACAAGCATGATGAAGTATGTACATACGACGCCGCCAATAATTTAATTAAGAAACAGCAACAATCCTGCGGGCATTCTCGATGCAAAGATCGAATCGATTCAATTCGATTCAATGCAACAACACAATCAACAAAACGAGCACTACTAATCCATAACAACAAAACAAAACAAAAAAATCTATAATATTAATTTTTAATTACAAAACATTTTTTTTTTTTTTTTTGTATAGCCCAGAAATTTTGTATGCCTTACATTTTTGTGCTTCGCGTACGCACGTACTGCACCGCGCAACATTTCATTGCTTTTCAATAATTTTTAATTCTTGTTTTTTTTTTTTTTGGTTGTATATTTGTATCGCTGCTGTTTGTTTGCTTTACTCTTGTCTGCTGTCTTGAGTTGAGTAGCTGAACTGCGTCATCTGCCCGAAGACCTTGATCTTCGCCTTCCGCAAGCCGTAGTAAAGAGCGCATCCCTGCTTGTCAATAGCCGGGACGCTCTCTTCACCTTCTCCGGGACCTCTTATTCGCTTTCGCTTATTTAGAGGTTAACCACCCACCAAATTCAGTACTTGACTCCCTGGGTTGGACCCTAACCTAAAAACCAGTGAGCGCTCGTTCCAAATCCGGCCTGGTGGTCATTCGCTATCCGCAACCTGCGAACCGCCGGTTCCGTTCCGGCTATGGGCCTCACAGAAACCACTCCTCATGATTCTGTGAGCCAGAAGATATAATATATTTTTTATTTTTAATTATAAAATTTCTCGTGATATGTCTATCGAATGTCATTTAAAGATAATAAATATTGCTGTGTGCAGTTCGCCCATGCTTACCCCTTCCTGAGAAAGAGTATTTCAAGTCTGCAATGAATTAAAAAGGCATGCAAATTTCTGCTGTACATAAAACTAAAATTTTTTTCTTTGTTTTTCTGAAAATATATTTTATTTTTAATAATTTAATTTTATTTAAATATTTTTTTTGTTTTGTTCGTTTGCTTTTTATACAATAAATATTTTACTAATGCGCTAATCAATGTCAAATCAGTAAAGTTTTAATTAATTAAATGCTCAAATTAATTTTTAAAAAAATGAAATTATTGTGAATGTAAAGAAACCAAAAAAAAAAAAATATAAAAATTTATATATATATTAATAAATTGTAATAAAAAAAATAATAATAATACATTTTTTGTGTATTTCAATTTTTTTGTATTATTATTTTTTTTTTTTTTTTTTTTTAATCCTCTCTCTAAAAGAAATCTGTTTTGCGTAACTTCAACGTTGTTCTTTTTAACTTGAAGCACAACATTGAAGCCATGCAGCATACGTAACAAAAAATATTTACATATATAAAAAAATTAACAATAATAAAAATCATAATTAATAAATTTATATAAAAAAAAAAACAATAGAAACTTTGTGTACCTCAATTATAATAATAATATTTTTTTTTTCTGTACAAAAAAACAAATTAAATAAAATATTTTGTTGTTTTTTTTTTTTTTTTTGTAACTTACGGCGTATTTTTTTTTTTTTTTTTATTATTATATTTTATTTCGTTGTAAAAAAACAACTTTTCCTACTTTTTTTCGCTCCGAAATTAGAAAAAATAAAATAAAGATGCTCACGCATTGCTGTCGTGATTTAATGCAAATTTTAAACAATTTACGTCGTCATTAGTGCCAAAAAAAATAAAAAGCAAATGCAAAATGCGTTCTTGATTTTGAAATTAAATTAATAAATTAAACGAAATGCAATAAAAATTATTGTATTGTTTTAATATTTTTAATTATTATTATTATTTGTATTTTTAATTTAAATAACAAAAATTTGCATATTATTTTATTTTAAATCGAAAAAAAGAAACTAAAACACTAAAACATTAAAGAAAAAAATAAATAAATAAAATAAAACGAATCAATTGAGTAACCAAGTTACTAAATTTAATTGAGGCAAAAAGAAATACGCTTGGATATCACAACGCTCATTGCACTGAAAATTCGAAAAAAAAAAAACGACCTAAATATTGTAGAAGATTTCTCTGGAGTATTCTTATATATTATTTTTATTTGTGATCGATCGAAAGCATTTCAGAAAAAAAGAATAAATAAATAAAACATCAGTTTGCAGTTTATTTCATCAGATTGTCTTATTATTAAATAAATATCTTATTGTTTTGTTTTGATACGCTACGCTATCACTTGACTATCGCTGACGTTCCTAAAATGGCGCCATCCCAGAAAATGAATGTTTTTTTCTACGTAAATTCTTCATTTTTTGCCCCGTTTATTTATTTTTTTTTTTTTTTTTTTTTTTTTTTTTTTTTTGTTTGCTTGCACAACGGCACTACACGGCACATGCACTATTGACAACAATTTCACAATTTCAAGCTTTTTACTATATTTTTGAATCGAAATGCTTATCTATAATTATTTTTTATGACACTATTGTTGTTTTCTATTGTCTGTATTTGTTAGGGGAAAACTACCAATCGAGTCGATTAGCTATTGTGACTCTAGCTGATCGACTGACGTAGGAGCATAATAAATAATCCACAAGAGATAAAGCATTTCCAATTAGTTTTAGTCTGTCCCTATGAAAACCTATTCCGAAATATATTTCGGTATTTGCATAAAAACTTTTTACTTGTTTAAGTTTTTTTTTTTATTTTAAGCACTGAAAATTTAGTCGAAATACTGCTACACATAGTCTATAGAGTTCCTAAACAATATATATCATGACACAATATACCCATTTGCTTTAACGCTTATAAATTTTTTTCTTTGTGACATTTTTTTAAAAGAATTTAAAAAAATAATAATAATTATTTTATTTTTACAATTTTTTTTTTTTTTTTTTTCAAAAAAATTTTATTTTTTACTGTGTCCTTGTGTTCTTTTTAGGTAAACAAAAAAAATAATTTTAAAAAAATTTATAAAATAATTTTAAAAAAAATCATAATAAAAAAATTCAATATTTCTTCTATATTATCAACTTTGTTTTGATTCTTTTCATTTTCTTTTGTATGTTTGTTCGTCACAAAAACCAATTCAAATTAAAAAAAAAATTTATATATATTTATAAATAAACTAAAAAAAAAAACACATAATTTCCACAAAAAAAAAAATCAAACAACAATTATTACAACAACAACAAACATTCCTGATACAGCACTGCCCAGGATATCCAAATACTACGATTGCGGTAAGTAATATGTCCCATCAAATTTATAATTTTTTTTTTTTTTTTTTTTGTATAACTCATTTGTTCAACGTGTTGAAATTTTAAAAATAAAAAAAAAAACCCCAAATGTAAACTGTTTAAATATTTTCTCAAACATGTTTTTTTTTTTTTTTAATTTTTATTCAAATTGTAGATTTTTAATTAAATTTATGTATGTGCATGTAAATTATTGCCGCGCGGTGTTGTTTAAATTTAAAAAAAAAAAAAAAACCTTCCTTTTTTTTCAAAATTATTTTTTATTATTTTTGAAAGAATCGTAGTGTCGAAGAAAAAAAATGTAGCATATAAGAAATATCAATATTTTTTTTTTTTTTATTGCATATAAATTATTTTTATGACAAACAAAAAATATTCTGATTGTCTCTCATTGCAGCGGGTGATCCCAATTCCTGGCGTTTGGGACGCATTGACGAGACTGATCACGAGACGGCTGTGTGAGTGAGCGAGTCTGTGAATGTGAAAATGAAAATGGAACACTGGAACGAAAGTGGAATTGAACGCAGTAACAAAAGCGAAAGCGGGTGCCTAAAACTATGCAATGCAATGCAGCTGAGCGTAACATTGCTGTAGCATAGCAGATCGTAGCATAGCAGAGCAAAGTTGAGACTTGTAAATTTGAGTATTATTAGATTTTTAGGCGATGCGATGCGTTGCGTTGCGTATAAAGCTTAAAACGCTTCATACAAGTTTTATTATAAATTACACACTACATTTTTTTTGTTATTATTATTATAATTCTTAAATTATTTTTACAGTGCAAAAATAGTTGTGAAAAAAAAAATATGTTGCATACGAACTGAATTAAATTTAAAAAAAAAAAAGAGCAAATTAAAATAAAAAATATATATATGCATTAAAGTGGTTGTTAATGGTATTTGCATAATTTTAAAATTAAATTTAAAATAATTTATATTTAAAATAATGAAAACAATCATTTTGTATGCATTGCTTGAGCTATAAAATGCGAATTTGAGTACAATTTAATTTATTATTTAATTTATTTTTTTTAAACAAAACCTTTTTTATATTCAAATACAGAAATCCTTTTCAATTTTTGTAACAAAAATAAAAAATAATAATTAAAAAAAAAAGTTTAATAATATAATTTTTTTTTTTTTTTTTTTTTTTTTTTTTTTTTTTTTTTAATTAAAATTTTAGCTAGGCATATATGAAATTAATGTAGGCAAAATAATTAATTAATTAATTAAGCTTTAATTTTTTCAGCAGAATTTGTTGTTTTGCGGTTTCTCATGTGAAATGAAAATAATAATAAAGATGCATTGAAAGTTATAGTTAGATAATTAGATTGATGAGTGAATGAGATATTGACGAAGTTTGAAAGAGCAGAAAAAAAAGTAGAAAATAAAAAACAAAACATCATGATATAAGTTTAGTATAAAAAAAAAATAAAAATATTGAAAGTTGTCCCAACGTTTGTCCAGTTAAGTTAAACATGTAAACATAAATAAGTATTTATTGTATTATTTTTAATATTAATATTATACCATATGTATGTATATCTCAATGTTGTTATTTCATAATTAACTGCGCAAAAGTAACAAAAAAAAAAAACAAAACAAAACGAAATTGTTATATTTGGCGTACTCTGAACAGTTATTAAGTATGTATAATGAAGTACATAAATATATATTTATAGAAGATATATGTTTGTATTGTATAAATATGTAATAACATCACTGTTGTTTGTAGTTGTTTGCGTTGAAGTTGCAGAATTAAATATTTTGTTTATTTTTTTTAAACCGTTTAGATATAGTTATGTTCGTCCGTTTCTTGGAGAAACAACAAAGAAGTTTTACATATTTTTTTTTTTTCTAAAACGAATTTTAAGAAAACGCTGCTTACTAAAAATTATATTTTAAACAATAGAATTTTTTTTTTTTTTGTTACTTAACTAAGAAAAGTTAAACTTTGTTATTCAAAAAACTGCATTCCGCCAACTTCACCAAAAAAGAAAGAACAAAACTACAATCTATTTAGTTGTATAAATGCATATGAATGTATTTCCTGTAAGTACCTTAAAAAAAAAAAACAAACAAATTCATTATCACTTACAACACGACACCAAAACAAAAACTAAAAATTAATTAATTAATAATTACAATAAATCACGTACATACATATGTATATGTATTTATTTATTATATATAAGACGAAATATAATAGCTATATATATACCTATATATATATGAAATATAGTTTCTTAGCAGTTTGAAAGAATTTAAATTGATTTACAACAACAACAAAAAAAATGTTTGAGATTGTTAAGAAATTAAAAACAATAAATAAATAAAAATGTTAACAAAAAAAAAAAAAATTTCAAAACAAAACCAATTTTCATAATTTATTTATCAAAACTATTCTATACAGATTTATTTACAAGAGAGCGTACAGAAAGTATCTATATAAAAAAAATATATTTACAAAAACAAAAAATAATTTTTTTTCCGTTGTTTCCTTAAAAAAAACTATATATTTATGAAACAAAAAAAAAAAATGACAAAAAACTGGTGCAATTCTTAAATTGCCTTTGAGATAAAAAAATAATAAAAAACAAAAATATAATAAATGTGTATAACAATACTTAAGCTAAATAAAAGAAATAAAAAATATAAAAACGCAGAGTATAAGCTAAAACTAAAAAAAATAAAAAAATAAAACTAAAATAAATTTAGTAAAATCTTAAAAAAAATAAATTAATTTCTTTAGTGATTTTATTTATTTTTTTTTACTTAGCTTTATGTTTATGTAAAAAAAAAAACAAAACAAAACATTGATGTACATTTATAGACTAAATAAAATCTACAAGTGAATGTAATTTAATTATTTATATATAAAAAAAAAAAACTAAAATGAAAAAAAATGCTTAGAAATACGACGCTAATTTTTTTTATTTATTTTGTTTACTTTTTTTTTTTTTTAGCAAATTTTCAACTCAATTCACTTGCTGCAACATTAGACCAAAAGTTTATTTCTTTAAACTTTACGTTAGTGGAAGAAAATAAAATAATAAAATTATTTTGTTTTTATGAAGTCATGAAATTTCATATTACTTTGTGTTAAAAAAATAATTAAAAAAAAAAAAAAAAAGATTTAAGATTATTTTAAACAAGACTGGAAAACGATTTTGTATCCAATTTAATTGTTCAGCTTTTGACTTTCAAATCAAAAAATTTTTAATACAAAAAATATAAACGAAATAAAAGTTAAATATTTAAAAAATTTTTCATTTTTATACAAGTTATTTTCAACCTTTTAATTTTTTTTGCTTCAATTTTGCTAAAATTTTAATCTATTCTTTTTTTTTTTTTTTTTTTTTTGTTCGAAAAAGACGTATTTATTTTTATTTACTTTTTTTTCTTAACAAAAACTTCAACTTTGACTGAAGAAATTTCTGTTTTGTTTTCTTTTTCTTTTAATTTTATTATTATTATTATTTTTTTTTATATATAATGCGACGTTATGTGAATTCAGTATTAAAATGTAAACGAAGATGATGAAACAATTTTATGAATTTTAGAAGAATAAATTTAAAATTAAAATTAACAAAAATTGAAGTTTTTTCTTTTGAACCTCTTAAAACAATTTAATAGAATCGGAATAAGGAACATATTTCACATTCACACGATACGAATGTTTCAAATGAAAAATAATAAACCTTTGCCAGAAAGAACATAGCCAGGTAAGCAGCATGGGGAAGTGCACCCAGCTGTATATAATATCGTCAATGTTTGCTTCGAATAAATGCACAGGCTTCGAAATGGGAGGGGTGCGTCTGCGAGGACGATCGCCGTAAGATTAGAAACGCTAATTGTTATCGAACAGCATGAAATCAATCATCCCAGCTGGGTGAATACACTAAGTGATGTCCAGGCGAAAAATAAGCTGTAACAGCAGCGCTATGCTTACACACCTATGCTCTTTCATTTTACAAAAATTCCGAATACTTAGCATGGTGAAATAACTGGAAAGATATTACATTTTGCTTGGCTCATCTCTCCTCTTTGCGGTATAATATTGTTCAGTATGAAAGCAAAGTCTGTGGTGAGAAGAGTATAAAAAATATATTCAACTCTTTCTTTCTCTCGTCTTCTTGAACCGCAATTTATAGGAAACTTTCTTAGTCATTTCGGCATCATGGTCCTTAACGCTTCTCTGTATTTGTTTGCTCTGCATGCTGTACGCTTTCGTAGAGACGTCCTTGGACGCGCGTTATAAGCCACTGCTTGCGATGTGCACATCGATTATGTCGTTCTGAAGCCTGTCATTCTGTATTGTTCTTCTACAATATATGCCTTGTCTAATCACTTAAACCACAATCAATACGTATGCGTTTAGTCACTGAACTTAGATAATTGTCGGTAGTTGCATTGTAGGCCACCGTATCGGCCAAAGGACGTTTTTCACACGGCGCAGTACCCATGTAGATTAGTTTAACACTTTGCTTTTGTGCTATATCAAAATCATCAATATCCATTTCTGTTGTTTTTTTTTTTTTTCAATTCTATCAGTTAACGTCGTTGTCGTCGTTTTATCTTCAATTGTTGTCAACGGCGTTTGTGGCGGCTGCGGCGAGTGGAGCGTGTTTGTCGTTGTACGATTTCTTTGCTGTTCGCGTCGTGCACGTGGCAGTATATAACGCTTATAAATACAATTTAGTTCAGCAAGCGTTAGCGTTTCAATTTTATTCACATGCAGGCGACGCTGTAAAGCATAAAAAAGAAAAAAAAAACAAAATTTTTATTTGCAGACATACATAATTTTTCTTTGTTTTTGTTTATAATTTTGTACCTCGCCTATAATGCGCAATATTTCACTGCGCGTTAATAACTCAGGTAGCGCATATTCCATTTTAAGCAGTGTATAATGTTTACTTCACATTTGTTTTATTTTAATTCACAAAATAAATTATTTTTGTATTATGCCGGGGGCGCCCTTCTTCTTCTTTTTTTTTTTATTGTTTTTCTTTTTTTCATTCATGCATAAAGGTAGTGCTAGGTAATTTGGAATAAAATTATTATTAAAAAAAATTTTTTAAATTTTTAAAAAAAAAAAAAAAAAAAAAAAAAAAAAAAAAAAAAAAAAAAAAAAAAAAAAAAAAAAAAAAAAAAAAAAAATATTTCTGCAAAAAATTTTCGCAACAAACGGTCACAACGGCAAACACACATCGCATCCATCGCATTCATATGTTCATTTGAGTGAGTTCATTTAGCATAATTTTTAGTACTACAGTCCACGCTATGTTTAAGAAGTGAGTTTTACGTTTATGATTTTTAAATAACAAACACCAAAAATTGCCACGAGACTACAAACAAAAAAAAAAAAACAAAATAAAAAATTTTCGCCATGTAGATTCGAAGAGAAAGACAGTATCTCGTCGGTACAACAACTCAAATCATCTGTACAGAAGGCCATACGCGCAAAACTGTTGGAGGCTTATCCATTGCTGGAGACACATATTGATCAGATATTACCTAAAAAGGATTCATATCGTATTGCCAAATGGTAATAATAAATTACTACATAGTTACTTCAAAATATTTAGCCACATTTTTTTCTTGTTTTGTCTTCCCTATTTTTTTTTTTTTTTTTTTTTTTGTTTCTATATTTTCTTATTTGAACGTTAGCCATGATCATATTGAGTTGTTGTTGAATGGCACCGGCGAACAGGTGTTCTTTCGTCATCGCGAGGGATCATGGATGCCAACATTGCGACTGCTGCATAAGTATCCATTCTTTTTGTCAATGCAGCAAGTGGATAAAGGTGCTATACGCTTTGTGTTGAGCGGCGCAAATGTTATGTGTCCGGGTTTGACCTCACCTGGAGCACAAATGACACCAGCCCCTGTTAACACTGTTGTAGCGATTATGGCCGAAGGCAAGGAAAATGCGTTAGCTATAGGCATGCTGAAATTGTCTACAGAGGAAATGTAAGTGAAGAGTATTAATTAATCAATCAATCAAACACATTGTTATTGTTGTTGTCTCAGCTCTTTGTAAGTCTAAAGCAGGATAAGGTTTCCGATTATGCCTAAATGAAAGCAGAATTTTCTATGGGCACGGCACGATTTTTATACCTGTCGCACATAGTGTGAAACAGGTATATTCAGTTAGCCGGAAAGTTTGTAATGCATTAAAGGTGGCATCGAAGACCCTATAAAGTATATATATATATATTCTTGATCACCTCGACGAGACGAATCGATTTAGCTGTGTCCGTCTGCCTGTTTGTTGCGCGATTTATTCGCTCAGTTTTAAAGTTATTGGGCTTTGTACTTTCTATGTTAAAATCAATGTGCCACACCCACTTTTAGGTATATCCTCCATACAATCATAAAACATTTCTAGCTCTTATAGGAAAAAAAAAAGTTCTTTAAAGAGCTAATGGCTTCAAATATGGTACAAGTACTTCAAGCTCGATCCACATATTTCAAAATTTTTAAGAACATATTTAATTTGTTTAGTATTGTAAATTTAAATTAAACAATACAAATGCTGAACACGATGATCTAACCATGGCAAATGAAGTCTGACAGGCATAAAAGCTTCAGTCCCGCCAAAGTTAACGTTGTTTCTTGTTTTTATTTGTTATTGTTGTATAATGTCTCAGGCCACTTTTCACTGGGAAAACATCTGAATATAATAGACATTATACATTTTTTCAGAATGTGGAGCTACAGCATAAAGCAAAAGGAAGTATCCTTTTGGAGGATACTTCCTTTCCTTAAAGCAAGTTATGTTGCGTTAATTTGTAGCAACTGCCATGCTTACTTCTTCCTATGCTTTTTTTTTTTTTGCAAGTTCTTTAAAGTAAAAAAAAATTACAATATAACTTTTAACCAACTCATTTAATTTTTTTACAGTGCCAAAGTTAATAAAGGTATTGGCGTCGAGACGTATCACTTCCTCAATGATGGTCTATGGAAACTGAAACCTATCAAGTAGACTACTGTATCACTACCTTAGCCTCGTATTAGTTACGTACATAAGTGCACAATGTAAACATAAAAGCAACAGCAGATGGCCGCAGATAGTAAAAAAAGGAAGAAAAAAAAACAAGATCACAAAATGACTTGATCTGAGTTTTGATAAATATTAATTTTTTTCTTACAATTAATTTAAATAAACATTAAAATGCATTTGAGTTAAAAGTATTTGTGTAGCATTTATTATATTATTTAAAAAAAAATTAGGTATTCCTTAGAGTACGCATACGCACTGTGTGCGCTCTTACTTAAAAAAGTTGCTTGCTTTAGCCGGCATTCTTAGTTTTTGTTTCTGTAGATACAATGTGTGCCACCCACAAACACGGACATAAAAACGTTCAATACAAACGCAAATTGAAGAAAAATGAACCAAGAATAGCAACGCTTTAAATGACGTTGACACAACACAACAACCACCTGTGGATACAACAGCTATTGCCGCTGGGTGGGTAGGTAGCTGCCAACAATGCTGATTCACTGCTTTTGTTGAATTGCGCATGAAAAAAAGGATATATGTGAAGCATTTCAGCGCTTGAATTTCATATAGGCACTTCAATCTTTATTGAAAAAAAAAAAAAAACAACAAATACTCGAGTACTTGGTTAAAGTAAAAAGTTTTATATTGCACGTGTCCCACATGAGTGTGTGAGAGTGCACACAATCGGAGATGTATACAAATGAGTAAAATGAGTGTACCTAATGTCAAAAGGATTACTTACAGCATCAATGAATTGAAACACACATGCACATTCACAGCAATATTTTCGACGTTTTGAATCAAAAATTACGACGTAAATGAATAAAATGGCAAGTAACGTAACCTATTAACCAACCCATTAATTCGATATTTTTAGTACTCTGAATAATCTGTAACCTCAAGGCATTCATCATTATTAGTGTTCTTAAGGGGCATCCCCGACTTTTTATGAATTTTTTCAATTAATCCATTATTTTTTACAAAAACGATTTATTATATAAAAGCACACAATTTAAGCTTTATTTTAAAACAAAAAAAAAATTAAAAATGTTCAAAAATAGCTCGAGTTATGCCCGGTCAAAGTGCAGTCCTTCCAAAAAATATGATTTGTGGTGCTCAAGATTATGGCGATCTAGTTCAACTGAAACAGAAATTTCAAATTGATTTACTTTCAGTGAAAGATTATTTAGTTATTAATCAAAGGATTTAATAAAATATTCAAATTTGACAAAATTGTGACTTGTCTAAGTTAGCGGTTTGATTTTCCATGAAAAAAAAGCGGTTCTGAGTAATCGTGGTCAACGACTTTCAAAATGTCATTTTGCGAATAACGAGTTTAAAGCCTTTATCCCATTCTAGACCGAACTGGTGCATTTGCCTATAAGCACGTATAACTCATTCAATTTTCAACGAATTAACTTAAAACTTTCTACATACATACATGAAATTGAGACTCATCCGTTACAATTGGCGTAGCCATCTCTTAAAATATTAAAAGGAAATCATATACCATACATGCACTATTGGGCATTTTTCGACACATGTAACGGTTTGTTCATCGATTTTTCAAAAAAAAAAAAAAACAAAAAAAAAAAAAACCCCATGTACAGTTGCGCGCGCACGCAGCAACATTTTATGACGATTTTTGAAATGTTTTGCTGTCCCCGACAACGGCAACGGCAACGAACGTCATTTACGCCAAACTGCTTGACTAAGCTAAAACGTACAAGCGGAAAATACAAATAAACTTACATATGTATATACTATATTTTTATTTTATTGTAAATTTTTATTAAGTATTCGGAATGGATCGGATCGGGTCCGGTTCAAACCTGAGTCACTAGTCTCGTAGAAATTGTGCTGCATTGTCGTCGTCTGTCTTCCTTGTCGCATTTGTTAAAAATAAAAATAAAATGAAAAAATAAAAACAAATAAACGCAAAGCATACGAAAAGGAAACGAAATTAAAAATAAAACGAATGTTAACGGTACTTCTTGTAGAAAGTCAAGAAGGCAAAAAAAACGAATAAACAAAACAGTGAAACACAGACAACAACAACAAAAGTTGCGAAGCAAGAAAAAAGCGTATGTTTAGCTTGCAATATGGTGCCGTAAATTTTATTTAAAAAAAAATAATAAGCGATTATTTTTTTATTGTTGAGTTTGAGATGAGAGTTTACTTTGTTTAATTACGCTGCGCTGAACACACACACACACACACACGCACACAAACTGTTAAAACTCAAAGTTTTGTTCGCGCTACGCACGCACTGTGTATTTGTCAAAATAATTTCGTGTGTTGTGTTCTATGTGTGTGCGTTTGTGTTAGTGTGTTTTTTTTATGCGCTCTTTAATTTTGAATAGTTTTTACGGTGTTTTTTTTTTTTATTTTATTTTCTTTTTATAAAAGTTGTTGTTGTAAAAACTTCAAGGAAAAAGGATACATACATATGTATATGTACATATATAAACTGCAATACATACACACACATACATACACATGCAATATGTAAAATGCTAAAAGATTCCTTTTTGAACATTTTGATTTTTCTTTTTTTTTTTGTTCTTATTTCTTATTGATTTTATATTTTTGTTTGATCGACAGAAACTTATTGAAATGACTGCATCTGAACAACGGCAGGCAGCAGTGCAGCATAAATTGATGCAGCTGAAATCATCAACTTTATAGAAAATCAAACGGATAAGCTACAACGTATAACAACAACAACAACAAAAGTAAGCAGAAAGTAAAAAAACGAAACAAGAAAGAAGCTAGCCACGCCAACAAGCAACAGTCGAGTCGAAGCTGCCACTGCCGCTTGTATCGTCTGTCGTCGTCGTCTGTCCACTTCACACAATTTACACATTTCAATATGGAAGACCTTTTTTTGTTGATTATCAAAGAGTCAACGGGCACAAAGCACAACGCTTTGCGACAAACAGCACAAATTGCCTATGGTAAGTTTTTTGTGTTGTTGTATTTCGTTTTTTCTTTTATTTTCTTTCTATTTTTTTTTTTAAATTTTCTTTTTAAATGGATTAAAGGGAGATTCAATATGTTCAATATGTTTTTTTTTTGCTTAAGCCTACCACAACTTTTCTACGTGTTAACATGCAATATGGCAATATAATACCTTTGCGCCATCATATGTACACATGTGTATAAAGGGTGTTTCATTTAGACGTACACATGCATGGAACAGATTGAAAAATTCATGGCAGCATCGGTAGCTGAGTCGAAACAAAACCCTGCCTGTCCGTCCGTCCGAATATGATTTGAAATCGATTAGGCCAAAGACTGTAAGCTATAAAGTTTTCGAACTAAAAAAATGTTTCTGCTGCATCATCCGGAGATCATTAATATGTATTCAAATCTTTTTTCATGCCCATTTGAATGGATAATCTACATACCATCCCTTTGAAAACTTTTTGGTTATTTAATTCACAAATGTCAAATGGATGCTATGGAACACATCTTCTATTATCTAAAGAAAATTTACCTATTTGGTCCAAATCAGAAATTTATTTTACGTCAAGTTTTGTACATTTTGTACACTTCTTAAAGCTGAAATTAATGGAAGGACCCTGTATTAATTCAGTCGTTTGCGTTTCCAACAACAAAAACAAACGCATTCAAGTTTTAATTACTTTTTTTTTATTTGCTATTTTTTTTTTCTTTGCACTAAAGTCCTTTTTACAGGGCAATAGCTAGGCTTTTGCTATGCTAGGCTTGGCTTGACGTGCACTGATTTACGCTATTTCATTTGCTTTTAACGTCGACGTCGACGTCGTCGTCGTCGTTTCCTTCCTTCCGTTCATTTTAGCCCTCATTCTCCTATTTTTGTATATTGCCAGCCATTAGCACTAATATGCGCCTTTTACACTTTGCTTATTTCCTATTGAATCTCATAGATAAACTATATCGGCAGCATGGCATACATCGGGATCCATCGCATGAATTGCGTTCAGTCTGTTTTACAGCGTTGCAGATGGCCTTGGACACCAAGCGGCCAAAGTTTATCACGATGGGCTTAAATGGACTGCACGTAAGTAAAGGAAAACAAAAAAAAAAAAAAATATTAAAGCAAAATTCAAAAGCAACCGCAACAACAACAACAAACAACAATGGCAGCCAGGACAATAATAGAAAGAACATTTTTATTATTTTCATTTTTTTTTTTTTTTTTCATTTTGTAACAATGTCGAGAACTATGACGATGGCAATAAATTGGTATGCTGCTGCAGTATAATGAAGCATGACTACGATACGGAACGGAATGAAAAGGAAAGAGAAGAGAAGGGGTGACGTGGCACCAAGCAGGCGTAGGCACAATGAGTCAGTTTTAAGAGCTGCTATGCTGCCCACAGCTACCATCGGTGGTTACAGCCGCTGTGGTGGTGGTAACCTTCAACTTCTTTAAGTTTTCTTTGTTTGCGCTATGTACAATATATGACTTGTTGTTGGCTTGCGGTTGTTATTCGCCTATGTTCGAACGGACGTACATATCTGTATTGTGTGGGCGCTATCTGATCTGCGATTGTTCATATCAAAAGAGGGACACTTAGAGCAAATAGCAGCAGTAACAGCAGCAGCATCTCAGGATGACAGCAATATCAGACTTGTCGCTCGTTGCATGTCCACACGACCATAAGAAGTCCATTAGTCTAACGGATTTCCGTTTCCGACTGTAACGTAACTAAGCTGAAACTTTTATTTTATGCACTCACTCGGCAGAATGTTGCGCATAATAAAATGCAAACAATGGAATCATTTAATATGGATTTATCATTTTAGCTGCTATATTGTCTGACATCTCTAGATGCAATCTCTAGATGAATACTTTTGTTTTGTATTTGAATAAGAATTTTTTTTATGAATAAGAAACATTGACCATTTTTACGTCTCTTATACGTCCTTATAGGATAAGAGACATGATGGATGATAGTAGCGTGCAATGCAGAACATTTAACTCAAAAAGTTCTTGAGTGACTTGATTGAGATCTTTTGTACACGCACTACACATACATATGTATGTATGCTAATTAAAATAATAATAATATTTATAGCGCGTTATAAAGGATGAACGTTTTTATATTGGCCTGGAACCGGAAGATGATTCCGTTTGGCTACCGTCGCAACTGTTGCGCGCCACAAATGGCATTTTGCCAACGACAAGCAGCGAGGATACGGTTGTCAATGTATTACGTCTCTTTCTTGCAATGGCCTGCTCACCGGCATGCACTTTAAATGGACGTCTGCTAATTGAGATTTTATCACGTTGCGGTGAATGTTGGGAATTGGGTTCACGCGCCATAAAGGCTGCCTCACTTGCGGCAGCATCGCAATGTTTGCGTACGTTTTGTGCATTTCTTATCGAGGAAGCCGAAGAAGTAAAGAAAACTGCACCTGCTGGACTCATGACACAGACACAGGCCTCAGCCGTATACAATGAAGTTATACCGGTCATGCAGTGGCTATGCAGTCGCTTAATAGAACCCAATGTCAATACGTCGCCCAATAAGAAATTCGAGCACAACAGTTCACTCTATCTGACCGAATGCATATTGACGTTAACTTCGGCGCTGCCACGTAATGTACACGCCAATCCACACTTTACATCATTTCTTTGGCAAAAATTCTGTCCGACACTTGCTGCAGCACTTGGATCGCCAGGACGCATCAATCTGGACAAAAAATTCACATACAAGTGAGTTTGATTGTCGTATTTTATAATGATTGATTGATTGAATGATTGATTTCTTTTGTTCAGAGATGCTTTGCATATGATTGAAAATGAGACACGTGGCTTTTTTACCGGTCCCGGCTTGGATGGGCCACAGGCGCGTTGCGTTTATCTGACCGCAATTCAGTTAATGCGTATAGCCGGCGCACATGGTTCATTACGTCCAATGCTGGAGGCGTTATTTCATCGCATGTTGCTGCTGCCAGCGCCGCAGAATCGCACTGAACCATTGAAGTGTGTGCGTGAAATATTCAAAAGTCCAGAACGTCTTATCGATCTAGCAGTCATATTGTATGTGGACAAGAACACCGCACAAGGATGTAGTGATGAAATGGCACTGTTTCGGCTGTAAGGAAAATTCAAGCAATAGAATTCACCAAAATCTTTATTTAAATAAAATATTTATTTATCTTTCTTGGTTGGTATAGCATGATTGATGCCATGGAGGAGTGTGCTTATGGTGCTAGCGCCGGTACTGCTACAGAGGCCAGTCTACAGGCCAGTGTTGAGTGTATGGTTGCACTATTAGACAGTCTACAGGTATTGTGCACCGGTGAACTGACCGATGCAATGATCAGCGAACAGGTCAGTAAAATTTATTCCTGCTAAAATTTATTTAAAACTAAAATTAAATTTTTTTCATATACGATATGTACATATTTAGATTGTCAATGTCGTAAACAATCGACACGATCTGCTCAAGGACGCTGACTATTCCGGTCCACTGACATATCAGTCAATGGCGCGTCTACCAGCGCCGTATCGTGATGCAATTGTTGAATTTCGACAAAACGTTTTTGAGAATTCATCCGGTTCGGAGAGTGAAGGTGAGCATCATGCCGATCAGGATGCTGCCTCAAATGGTTCAGGCGATACAGAAGGCCCTGAAGATGACGATCCTAGTACATCAAGCGATGAGACGTCACGGGTCGAGAACCGTTGGCCGTACTCGCATCTAGAGGCGCCCGTCATACCAGTACGCACTGATATCGACAATGATCGACAGCATGCGCGTGATTTTGCAAAAGCATTACGCAAGGATCTGGTACCGAAATTGTTGCGTCTAAGATCGTGCGTTGAGGTTGACGAAGCTATGCAAGAGTTTGCCTCAGCCGTTTGTCAGGAGAATAGCATGAATTTCTCTGATTTTGATTACAATCTGACAGCAATCAATGCTGATGGCATTTATTTGGCTATTTACTCATCGCTGCTTTTAAGTATGCAGCTAATGCGTGCCGGTTACTATGAAGATCCACAAAAGGAGATACTCATACCAATGTCCGAGCAACAATTTGTTACATCCGTCCAGAACACAGGTGTCTTGGTATATCTTTCGTCTCCGTGGCTCTGTGAGTTGTACCAATCCGTGCTGGTGTCTAACATCTTGGAGACCATGTCGAAAGAAGATTTAGATTGCACTGGCGTACGTTGTGCCCTAGTCGATATGCTTTGTGATGCTGGTGGATTAGGTGCAACACAAATGCTATCTGAGTGGCAACGATTGCAAACGGCAACGGTGAAACATAATGATGAACAGCACGACAAACGTCGTGAGGCAGCTAAGAAACTATGCCGTCGCCTGCTCACCTGCTGCTGGGATTCAATGGTTATTGTACTGAGTTCAGGACTTGGTGATTTGCAGGCAACTGCGTCAAATAAATTAGTGGCACTATCGAAGCGTACATTGCGCGTCAAGGCCAAAACGAATAAAACCAACGGTGAAGCTCTTTACGCCATGTGTCTGGATGGATTGCATTCGGTAATTTGCTGAATTTTGAATAATTTTATTCAATCTAAATTGTATGTTACCCAAAAATACTCGCTACTTTTTATTTACAGGCGGCAACGCTTAGCAATAGCTTAAATTTGCAGCATTTAGCTGGCAAAATACTTAATTTGCTTGCATCAAATGTCTGTCAAACAACCGGGCCACGTATATCTGCCAGTCAGGCCATGTCTATGGATGTGGTGCTGACAGGTGGACTCAATCTCGGATCGTACAGCGCCGACTGCTGGCAATCGATATTCGCCGTCTGCCGTCATGTCAGTCAGCTGGAGCATGAGATTTTTAGCATGCAAAATCCGCCGATATCCGCCTCCCCGGGCACCAGTCGTCGTGACATGGAAACAGGCGAGAAACTTAGTAGCAATGGTAGTCAACACGATAAGCTTAACTTATCATCGATACCCATTGACGATGATGAAACATGGTTAGTTGACCGCTGCACTATTCAAAGCGATTTATTCGGTTTAATTTTTTTATTTTTTTTTTTCTTGCAGCGTTGATGTTTACAGTTTTCTGCAGGCGCCACTACAGAGTCCCAACACAAACATCACTTCAATACTAAAAGTCTACTCTGGTACCAATGAGACGGTGCTCTTAAGCCAGAGTGACACATCAAAAGTGCTGTGCGCACTTTCACATCAAGCTGAGAATCTCTTTAGCGATGCAGCGGAACGTTTGAGTTTACCATCTTTGTGTCAGTTCTTGAAAAATCTCTGTCGCGCTTCACGTGAACAGCTTTATAAGAGTACAGTAGCACGCAAGGGCAGTCGCATCTGGTGGCCTAGCAAAGGCTGGAAGAAGATCGACTCATTACCCATGTCACTGCTTTTGCATCGTATTGGCGATGTCACACTTAAGGTTTTTCGCAGTTCTCGTCCATTGTTGCATGTGCTTAAAGTTTGGGCCATAACCGGACCGCATCTGATGGATGTGCGTAAAATTGGCGTAACACTTTTTTATTTAAACAAAATATTAAACAAAAATTGTATTTACAGGCTGCCTGTCACCGGGACCGCATGATTTCAAAACGTGCCATTGAGTATATACACGATATCATTACGGCGCTGCTGGTAGAGCAATCGGAATTACCATATTTCCATTTTAATGAGGCGCTTCTGAAGCCATTCGAAAATCTATTGAGCATGGACACATGCGATGTGGATGTACAGGTTTGTGATTAACAAATAAAATTTTGTTTTGCTTTTTTTTTTTTTGTGACAATGACGTCTTTTTACAGGATCAGATTGTTGCCTGTTTGTATGAAATCGTTGAGGCACATCGCACCGAAATACGCTCTGGCTGGCGTCCACTCTTTGGCACGCTACGTAATGCACGCAGTCGTATGCTTAATATGAGTAACATAATCGATATATTCAGAGTCTTCCTGGATTCGGATAATACACTTGTCTTCGCAAATGCCGGACTCGACTGCATACTCTGTCTGCTCTCATATCTGGAGATTTCCGGCGGTGGCGGTCCCAATAATAATGCTTGCGGCGAGGATGACAATTTTCGACCAACGGATTTTCTGCATGAGACATTGCGCTTCCTGGAGCGTTGCTCGTCCATATTAGGCTTTATGTATATCATGCCAAAATGTCCGAATTTCCATTCGACCTACAAGATAAAGGGCATCTCCTATACGCACATAATCGATGCCAATATACCGAATTCAATGGAAAACTTTACCTATTTCGGCAATGATTATCTTCAAACGAAAAATGAGCAATATATGATCTCATATCGCTCGTTGCATATTGATAAGGATACAATTGTCAAAATCGATGAAATGGATAAGCCATCGGGCGTATTAAAAGTTTGGTTTCTACTTCTAGACGGCTTGACCAATTCACTCATCGTCTGTCCGTATTCGCATCAAGCGCCGATCTTGCAAACAATCTTTAAACTGTTTAAAAATTTAATCTCAAGTCCGGGCATTGATTTTGGTTTCTATTGCATAAATCATCTGCTAATACCCATGATACAGGACTGGCTGCGTTATATAAACAAGACTGGCGCCTCGTGGCAATTGATTGAGAAGAATTTTAAGCATTGTTGTTGCATGACTACCGATCTGGTGGTCGAATTTATTGAGAAATCTGTACCAGAGGCACGCAAGCAGCAGGGTGCAACCAAGACTCGTGTTACACAAATTGTGCATCCTGCTGACAATGTCATCTATTCGAAGCTAAAGTTCGTTACCGAACGCGTCGAGGATGCTTCGATGGAGCCGAACTGTAATCAATGTGACAGTGTGTCGACGTCATCGAGTGATGATAATGCTGCCGGCAATGTTATGGAATCACCAACAAAGATATCAAGCTCAGCAACGCTGGCACTGAAGCAACTGCTGCTTGTGCTCATTGAATGTGCAGCACAGTCACAGGAGGCGATTGCGCGTATATCGGTTTCATGTCTGAAACATGTCATATTGTCGACAGGTATGCTCTTCAATGAATCGCAATGGATGATTGCCTGCTCGGCTATACATCGCGCCTGTACCGTAACAATTGCGCCTTTGCGTCAACTTTCTTTCGCTTTCCATGAGAAGTCCAATAGTTTCTATGGTGATTGCGCCAATGTAAAGGTAGCAGCACGTCGCGATTCAACACTGGAAGAGCTAACGCGTATCTATTCTCTGGCACAGCAGGTATTTCTCTCGGACAATCAACGTGAACCGGGCGCCGGCAGCAAATCAGCAGCGGCGACAAGCAATCATGCAGACAAACATTTGACAGATGATCGCAGCTATTCGTTTCTACTGTATCCATTGAACAATGGCTTCAATTCCAATCTGGATAACTTCGTTATACGCATACCATTTAAAAATCTTGTAGTCGGACTATTGGCCAATCAGATGCTATTGCAGCTCGTAGCAAAATTACTGCTGTCGCGTCTCAAGTGCGTGCCACAAGCCGTGTCGACGTGCATCTTTGATAATTATGCGAATACAGCAACTACGACAACGCATGACTACGATTTGGACTTTCGTTCGAAGGAGATACTATTGCGCTGCGTTAAACAGTATCTGATGAGTGCGCTTGAGTTTGATTCACGTCCCGGTCTAAAGTTTCTCATGCAAAAGGTCTCGAATATTGAATACGCGGCAAATCTTTACAAACAGATGACATCTTCCTGGATGATTTACTACATTGCGCTCGTCGACTCGCATCTCAATGATATTGTTGTATATAATTTGGGACCAGAGGATCTAAATTTTATACTTGAATCATGTTCACGTCTAAATACAACCACCGTAAAGAAGAAGGAAAACTTTGTGCGTTATCTTTTCTGTTTGCAAGATGCATGGAATTTAGTCTGCGAACTGTATCTGAGTAATTCGGCAATGCATGATATTGAAAATGGTAAGCTACGTGGTGACTCAATGTGCAACGGTGCCAATGGTGGCGGCGGCGGTGGTGGTAATGGATTAATGGATAAACGTAACAAGCTGGCAGTGCATCCGAAACCGATGTGCATCTCATTAAATGGCAACGGAGATGCAGCTAGCACCTCAAGTCATTCCGAGATGACCGATATTGGCGTGTCACCAAGCAAATGCATACAACTGGAGGAGGAGAATATAACAATGACAACGCTCATAAGTGAATTTCAACCAAAATGTCGTAATAATCCATTCGATACGAATCGACAGCCCAAATCGACGGAGTCAACCGAATCGATATCACCGGAAATTGAACAACAGCGTGCGACGAGCATACTCAAAGATTCAAATTATAAACGTGCTGCGTTGGCACAACTTGTTGTTGCATCAATGGAATTGCTACGCTCATTGCCCACCGAGGCTGAGGAGAATCTAAAGTTATTGATGACACCGACTATACGCGAAGCGTTTCGTTTAGTACAGTTGCAAGGCAACGAGCTGAAGGTCAATCAATTTTAGGCTATGCTTGTTGAGTTTTATTTTGACTTGTAGGCAGGCGACGACGACGGCGGCGGCGGTGGTGGTGGTGACCATGACGATGACGAGGAGAACTTTTTTGTAAACTAAAATAAATGCGCGCCGACGTCGACGACGATGATAGAACAAGTATGTACGTACACACACACACATATACACTTACACACACCAACACACACACACCAATGCATATATACAATCAACAAATTAACACGCAAACAGCACTGCACTTCCTCAATGCAACGCATGTCCTTTAGACTGCAGCCTCCTTCTCCAATCTAATTGTATCTATACACAAAAGAATATTTATATATAAATATAGATAATTAAAATTAAATATATATTAATGTAAAATTATTTTTATACAATACAAATGTATGATATTGTATATTATGTATTATGATAGGTTCTACATTATATAATTGTATATTATGCAACGTAAAGTTAGCTTCGAATTAGCGCTAAAACAATCTAAAAACAGAAAGAAAGAAAAAAAAAAAATTAATATTGCACTTTTCCCAAAATATTCTTGTGCATCTTCCTTCACTCATTCTTGTACAATGAATATAAAAAAACAACAACAAAAACAACAACAACAACACGAAAAACACTTTGATTGCGTACTCAAAGTAAAAGCTCAACAAAATCTCAGCACAAATCGGAATGAGATCGAAGATCGAAGATAATGCTATGCAAAAAATATTTACTATATTAAAAAAAAAAAAAAAAACCGTTAGTACAGTTAGCGCAGGCGCAGCGTAAATAAAAAAAAAAAAATAATAAAAACCGTTAGTATTTGTATATTTATAAGGAAAAGTGTATATTGTATCTTAAGCAAAAAAAAAAAAATTATACAATTGCTTGCATAAATTTTAAGAATTTTCACTAAGTTATTTATTTATGTATTTTATATTTTAAAGTGTTATACAAGTATAACAGCTTAAATTCCTTATATAAATATAATTTGTATGATATATGCTTCTGTCCGTCCGTCCGTTAGTCTGTCAGTTGTGTATCATTTTTGAATTTAGTATTTCTCATTAGAGCTTTGAGAATAAAAGTGAATTTGTATAAAAGATACATTCTATTCACACACACACACACACACACACATTTGAAACAAAAAGTGAATTGAGTTGAATGAATTAAAGAGAAACACACATGTATGTACCATGTTTTCAGTTGTATTAAGTTTCACACCAATGTACACGTGTCGATCTAGCCATGTCCGTCTGTCTGTCTTTTGTTATGCTATTAATTTTAATGATATTGATCAGTAATTCGAAACTTAAGCTTTGCTCAGCTCCTCAGTAGTTAAAGTCTTAAAATTATAATGCCACGTCCATTTTTTGGAATAGCTTACATAAAACTTAAACACCATTTTCGAGTTTTTTTTTATGAAAAATTGTTTCTTTTTGATTCTTATGTCAACTCATGTTTTCAGTTTGAATATTTTTAAGATAGCCAACATACATAATCTTTTGCCCATTTTCGAGTTTTTGTATGAAAGGGTTTTTTTTTTAATACACGTGAATACTAAAGATTTGATGTAAATCGAATCACTATAGCTTATAGCCCTCATACAAACTCAACTCTTATTTCCATATTTTTAGGTTATGTGTTGAAATAATTAACAAGGTGTTGTATTCAGCCTCTTTTTTCAATTGGATTTCTAGACTTTTGATGCTATATAATGCACATGTAAACTGTAGGTGAACTAATTTTTATAGCTTATGTTATGTGTGTATTGAATATAATAAAGATACAGATACAATAAAAATAAATAAATTTATATATTTAAGTATTTATATATGTGTAAAATGGTTTGTTTAACTAAAAAGAAAATACAAATGAATATTTTTGATGGAATTTGAATTTTATTAAAGTAAAAATTATATATCTATACATATTTACTTGCATAGAAATATATATATATTGATATATGTACTTATAAATAAATTATAAAAAAAAAAAATAATAATAATAATATACTAAAATTTAAGATAAATCTCTATAAAAGCTGTTCGTACACTATTGTTGTCTATTTCTTATGCTCACATGCTATTTTTTCTATTGAAAAAAAAAAAAATAAATACAATAATTATAATAATAATGAATTAACTAAATTATATATTGCTAACTACACCATATATCTTATTAAGTATATAGAAAAAAAAATAAGAAAATATCAGACTATAAAATTAAGTAATATTGTAATTAATATTTACGCATACACAGATATACATATATACACACAAACACACACACACACACACATTAAATGTTAACTACTTTGAATCAGTGCCGCCCATTTATCCCCACCACTTATAACGCGCGAACACCATCATTTAACCAAGGCAACACGTTAGAAACGTTGTTCCAATTAAGTTAATATGGATCTTCTGGTGTATGTTTTAGAGCTAAAAAAAAAGAGAGAAAGAGAAAATAATAAAAATAATAAAATGCTTAAACAAAATTTATATACATATAATTAGTGATGATATATATGAGTTCATTTATACATACATATGCATATTTACATACATACAATATACCATATACACATTTGTTATAGTTAACCAAATCGATTACTGCTACTGCTGCCTCTATTGCTTCTTTTTACTAAAATACTTTTGAGCTTAACTATGTATAAATTCTCTAACTTATAAACAATAAAAATAATATACATACATACATACATATGTATATAGCACAGTAAATATATACTGGACTCTTGACAAAAAATAATAATGCAGTTGAATGTAACATTTCTGCTGTTCACGGAGGTCTAGCATGAGTGCATAAAAGCATAAGTGCAAACGATTGCTGCAATTAACACAGACAAAAAAATTTTTCTATGTTAGTTGTTTTTGCAATTGTTTGCACTCATGCTAGACCTCCGTAAACAGCACAATTGAAATTTCGTAAGCTTTGTTCAAAAGTGCACATATGTATATACTATATAATATCTATGTATATGCATATGTATTGTATATTTATATACATAAATGCAGACATATACATATATAGTAACTCAGATATAATTGTTTGTAATTGTCAATAGTATATCATCATTTAGATAATACTAATAATAATAATAACAATGATGTGGAAAAATTAAATTTTTCTGTTCAAGATAAAAATGTTTCAAAGGACAAATATCGATTTAGTTAAATAAGAAGCTTGTGTATATTGAATATGCAAAAAAAAAAAAAAAAAAAAAAAAAAAAAAAAAAATAAATAAATAAATAAAACAAAGCAAGAATACATTCATTCGCTTATCAACCAAAGTCAAAACAGTTCAGAGATAAAATCGAAATTATATATACACCAAAAAAAAAAAAAAAATTAAAATAATGCTATATATACATAAAAAAACTATATATTAAAAAAGAAAATAAATATATATACAAACAATATAAATAAATGAATATATTAATAAAATGCGCTTTCGCAACTTTACTCCAAAAAAAAAAAAAAAAAAATAAAGTATTTAAAAACTAAATCCATGCCTTTTTTTCGTTTTCGGTATTAAATAATTTTTTTAAATGCATAATTAGCAGTTTTACAAATGTTTACGTCGTTACAACATAGAAGCTGTACTAAAACTTTGATTTTCAAAAGTGTTATCGGTCCGTGCAATGTTTGTTAACGGTGTGTTTGTCGTAATCGTTTCTCGACTACAAAAAAAAATTTTATCGAAAAAAAACCAGAAAATACCAGAATATTGTGAAGAACAGAACCGATAATAACAGTGGGCGCTGTCATTATTCAGTGTATTACACGACGTGTACACTGACGGTGGACTTTTAGCGTGCTCGTTTGTGCGCGAATTAACGATTTTTTTTTTAGCAAAGTGTAAAAGCTGCAATCAAGTGTTAAGAAAATAGCCAGTGAGTGAATGTTTTAACGATTTACGCGTGTGTAATGTTGTATTGCTGCAAAGCAGTAAATATTTATTTTAACAAATTGAAGAACACTTTTCATTAAAGCGATAAAGAGACAGACATAGTCGTCAACGCCGTGGAGCAGCAAAGCCAGCAAGCAAGCAGGCGACGACAAATTTTACAGCTAAAAAAAAAAAACGAACGCAAAAGCTAACGAGCGATCAGTGTCAGTGCTGTCATTTTGTCAGCGCTTATTAGGCGATTTTAACGTATACATTTTAAGTTGTGTTAAAATAATTCTGTGTAATTTTTAAAACAGAAAAAAAACAGGAAATTGTGTTTTAAAAGAAACACGAGCAAACAAAGTAAGAAATTGTGTGAATATTTTTTTTTTTTTTTTTTCTTATTCTTAAAGTGCAAGTGACAAAACGTTGAAACAATTTTTGCAGCAACAACAAAAACAACATTTACTACGCCAACGACATCTTGTGTCTTGTGTATCAAGGTGTGTGCGCGCGCTCGTGCGTGTATTTGTTTGTATATGTGTGTATGTGAGCGCGTGTCTGTGTGGTGAGTATTGTCTCGTTCTATGCGTTTTATATATTTGTGTGTGTGTATATATTTTATTTGCCGACGAACGACATTTTCAGTTTGGCAATGGACTTTTTCTATTTGTTCTCTTTTTTTTTTTTTATTAAATTGCATTCTGTTTTTTTTTTATTTTCTCTGTCTATTTTTCATCTTGCACATTAAATGTGCAACAATTTTTAAACTTCTTGCAAAATAACAGTAGTCAAGGTAAATTAGTGTGTGAGAGCGAGTTAGCAATAGATTATGCGGCACGCGCGAATATGTGTGCAAGAAACGTTGCGAAGCAACGAGAGTCGACAAAGGTAAAAAGAAAAGAAAATAACAAGTGCGAGTGCAAAACGGCAAAAAAAAAAATTTTTTTCTTTAAATTGTTGTTGCGCGCGGGAGGTGTTGACGGAGGAACATGCGATTCTCACAGCAACCGCAAAAGTAGCAGCAGCCAGCTAGCTTTACCGCCCCAATTGTGCTTAACTATGTATATATATATATATATGTGTGTGTTTGTATGTAATGTAGCGTGTATGCAGCTTCGTTTTAATTTTTTTTTGTATTTGACATTTTCATTAATGATTGTCAATTTAGAATAAAATTCAATAAATTATCATAAATTTGCTAGTCTAAGCGCATATTTTGTTTGATTATTGAAAATTAACTGGTGTTTTCAGTGTTAATCAGCAAAATTGCGCGGCCACATAATTAAGTGTTGCAAAGAACTAAATGAACGTGCTACAAGCAAATGCCTATGCATAATTTGCTGGGAGTGTGTGTGTGTGTAAAGAATTTTAGGATTAGAGATGAACGTAAATATATATGTATTTATATTTGGATACCCTACATGTAGAGAGCATAGGTTTAAATTTGTGTGAGAGACTTAAAGATTAGGTACATTTCTATTTTGGATTGTGTTGACAGTGTTTGCCTGTCCGTAGATGGTATCTATAACTTTTTTTGATAAAAAAAAAATGTAATTATTACTTTTATTAAAAATACCTAATTTGGTATGATTATACTAAAATTTTGTTGAAGTCTTAAAACAATAACATATTATAGGATGTATCATAATCGAGTTTACTCGAATGCAACTAATTTGTTTTCAAGGACTATAACGCTACTTTGCAGTCGAGCTTACTCAAAGGGACCGTTTTTTCAGTTATTTTTACAGAAATCATTTAACTGTGTGTTAAGATGTTCTTGTATAAAATACGATACCAACAATTGTGTAAATATTTAATTGTTACACGAAAAAAATAGTAAATCGTTTTACCTCGGAACCCAAATATTTGCTAATAGGATCCTTTCAATTATCAATATAATATTCAACAGCTGATAACCGAATAAGTGACACTTAAAGCTTTGGGAAATCCAAAATGTATAATTTAATATAATACTTTTTGGTTTTTAACTAAATATTGACTATTAATTTAAAAAAAAATCCGCTTAATAGCAGTCAGCTTCCGCATTATAGAACTTTGTCCATAGTGTGTGACGTATTCCAGTTTTTTATTTATTTTTTTTATTACTATTTTTTTTTTTAGTAAGATGCATTTATCTTGTGTATAATACTGCAATTGAGATTTACGAATTTTTTTTATATTTGTGAGAAAGTTGCAATGCTCCAACTTTAAGGTGGTCACTACCATCAACAATTTTTGTCCACATCGAGTTTTTGAAGAAAAAAAAAAATAAACAAGTTATTTTTATAAACTGAATGATTAAATTAGCCTTAATATCGTCGTCTAATATTTATCATTACATGTGTAACATACGTTCTAATCAAAATTATAAACCCAATAAAAATAACATATCTTGAGGTCGTTGGATGATACTTCACCCCAAACGCCCGTTTCTGCGCTGTCTATCCATCCACAGGTAGCATACTCTTGTCTTTACCGTAGCTGTTGCTATTCCACATTTGACGATGAAAAGGTCGCTCATATGTGTACATATGTATGTTAGCATGCTAGTGTTTTTGGTTGGCGTTTTTCTCTCTTTATTTATTGTTATTAATAAACTCTCTTGTTTTTTCTCTCGTTTACAAAGAAAGAAATCAGATTAGTAGGCGTACGTATTTGAATTAAAATGAAAAATTAACTTAATATCGTCTTTAATAATTACTGCACGTGTATTTTACTATTATTATTACTCAAATTAACACGGAAAAATATCTAATAAATTATAGTTAATGTGCGCTAATTGAATGTCGAAAAACTGTGCGCAACAATCTACACGGTTTAGTGCGCCGAGGTAAAAAGAGAGTAGAAAACCATAGCAGTGTTGAAAGCGGCAATAAAAGAAAACTATTAAAAAAAATAATAATAATAATAACTAATAACAGCAAAAATAATAATCAGCAGCAGCAGCAACGGTAGCTAATTGTTTGTGTAAACGCGGCTGCTTTGCATAATCTTTGATATTCAAATAAAATTTTTTTGACATATTTCTTTAAAAAAGGAGAGCAGCAAAGCGGCTGCCGGTTGTTGAAACCTTTACGCTTTTCAGTTGTCGCTGTGAATGTATAAAACGATCATAACTAGTTTACTGTGATTATTTGATTATACATACATATATAAATATAATTGAGAGAGGGTGGGAAGCAACAAAAAAAAAAAAATTAACACCATGCTTACTTATGTCAGTACGTCTGTGCGTTTCTGCCGTATGATAATAGCAACAAAGCAGCAGCAGCAGCAGTAGCGATAACGTTTAACGATATGCCATGTCTCGTGAGCGATACACAGAAACAAGTCTATAGTCGTAAAAAGACTCGTACATACATACATACTTGCGTATAATGTATAAAACGTTTGCTTCGTTTACACCGAATCGCTATAAGACTACAATTTGTGTACCCTTTACCCACCTGTAGAATAGTAGAGTATATTAAGTTGGTGAAAATGTTTGTAACAAGACGGCGGGAATTTGTTACACGCAAAAAATTTTTGACCATCACATTAACTCAGATCCATACTACTATCAACCGTATTAAAGAATCCATCTCAAAAAGTCTATCAAGAGAACAAGAAAACAGCATAAAAACCAATTCGATATGAATTTATTAGCATTTGCGTTAAACAAATTTTGTTCCATACTCTGTAAAATTTTAATCATATCCATTTATTTTCATTGCAAGAAGTTCAAAAACAAAATAAAATAAAAAAATAGAAAAATAATGTGCGGCACGAATTTTTTGTTGTTGAGTTTCTCGCATTTATTTTATGCGGTTTTACCTTGGAAAGCAGGCAGTCGTCTCACACACCCTCACACCTTTCGTCTTCCTTCAACAATTCACATGCGTTTATAAAGCAAACCTATTGGCTGCGCTGCACCTGACATAAGAGAAGTATTTAAATTTCGTTACATCTAACAGTAAAATAGGAAAAAAAAAAGCGATTGGAGAGAGAAGTAGAATATTTGTTACAATAAAAAATGAAAAAAAAAAAAAACATGTTATCCATTTCATCAATGTTGTTGTTGTTGCTGTTTTGCTTTATTATTTAATTAATTTTTTATTTTTAAGTAAAACCGTTTTTATAAAAACGAGCAAAGTAAAGCATACATAAGTATGATAGAAAGAGATAGTATGATAGAAGATGCTGTGCTTCGTTAAAAAAAAATATATTAAGTTGGAACTGTCGAAGAGTAACGAAAATTTTTCTTTCTTCTTTTTAGAAACATTAAAAATATCCAGTTACTGTGTCGTCTTATACTTACATCGCCGTAAATTGCCATTTCTAACTAATTGCATTTCAATTGCTCAAAGAGACGAGTTCAGCTGAGGATAAGAAGAATTATAGCAAGGAGAGCATATAACGTTTGTGCAAAAAGAAGCAGAAAGTGTGTTAAAGAGAGACTGAAAAGAACGCTTCCAAATAAAAAAAAAAATAAGGAAAGAAGAAAATTCGTTCTTGTCAAAGATTCATACGATCTTTACAAACGTACACAACCAACGTGTGTACACTATATCCAAAAGACGAGTGAGTATTTTTGCATTTCAATTACCACGTCGCGGCGTTCTCCTGCGCAACAACTTTAGGAAGACCAACCAGGAAACCAACCAAGTATAAAAAAAGTTCTTTAAAAAAGAGAAAATATTTTTAAAGGAAAAGGACAAAAAAAAAAAAAAAAAATACGATCATAGACTTTATATTCACTTTCTCTAGCATAGCTTCTTCATAGTATCTTCAAGAAAATCCACAATAAATAGCGTAAATTTTTACAAATTTTGAATGGATTCTTTTGTTGGTTGGTTTCAAGAGGAACAGGAGGGTCCAGCGTTACGCACATGGTCTAAAATTTGGGAGACAAATGCGCAGGAGATGAGCCAATTGTTAGATCAGCAAAATCAGCAACAGAACAACAGTAATAATAACAACAACAACTCGAATAGCATTAGCTCTTCTTCTTCTTCTATTACAACTAACAACAACAATACCAGTCAAACCAGCAGCGGCACAGCTACAAATATTCCTACTACTACTACTACTGGCAATCTAAATAAAATACTTAGCAATGGTTCTTTAATGAACAGTCGTGAACGTGACTCACTACAACTTCTTCTCCAGCAGTTTAACAGCGGTAGCAATAACAGTGGTAGCGGTGGTGGTGGTGGTAACGGTGGCAGCATTTCACGTCAAAGCCATAGCAGTTCCAATAGCAGTGGTAGCAATAGTAGCAACGCTAGCAATAACGGCAGCAGCGGTATAAGCAGTGGTAAAAGCTCTAGTAACACTTCGATCGACTCAACATCAAATAACGACAATAATTCGCCGGCTTGCAGCAACGGAACTACAACGTCAACAACATCAGTTGCAACTACATCGACGTCATCAACATCAACGTCATCAGCGGCAACGACAGCTGTAGTACCAACAACTGTCGTAGTTACAGCAGCAGGAACAATATCAGGTGCAACGACGACAACATCAGCATCAGCAACAAGTACCACATCGATAGCTGCAACAGCAGCAACAACTACTGCAACACCAACATCCGTACCCGCTATAGTAACTAGCAGCACAGGCAATAACAGCAGCGTCGTTACTACTACTAACGAATCCAATAATACTACTGTTGTCTCGGTTAATACCGCTTCGAACACAAGCAACACGAACACATCAACAGCAACAACTGGCAAACTTCCATTACACGAACGCTCCAGTTTTTATCATCCGTCACGTAGGAAAATCGGACGCATAGTCGACAATAGAGCGAGCACTTATAACTTAAACAAATACATGGACAAGCTGATCTCAAAGTACAAGGGCTGCCCTTGGCGTATACCAGGCTATCTGTATGTTGACGGTATTGTTGGTCTGCATCAAGAGATTGAACAATTCTATCAGTATGTACGGCCCACACCCATCGAGCATGCCATACGAAATGAAGTCGTACAACGCATCGAGGCTGTGGTGCATACAATTTGGCCGCAAGCAGTCGTTGAGATATTTGGCTCTTTTCGAACGGGACTCTTTTTACCCACATCAGACATAGATCTCGTCGTGTTGGGTGAGTGTGAGGAATTAATGGGTAATACACCTAACAATCATTACATCATGGACACAAAAACTTATCAGAACACACATTACACATTAACAAAATTCACACATCCAATGTTTCACACATCAACTTAACACAACACCACACTACACTATACTACACTACACTACACCTTTTAATCTCATAAAACAAAACAAAACTTAATCCACACATCCAACGCATTTCCATTTCTATATTCCTCCGGCTCTTTGTTTTAATAATTTTGTATCGTTTTAGGTCTCTGGGAAAAGTTACCATTGCGTACTTTAGAATGCGAACTTATTGCACGTGGAATTGCTGAACCATACTCGGTACGTGTGCTGGACAAAGCCTCCGTACCAATAATTAAGCTCACCGATCGAGAGACACAAGTTAAGGTTGATATTTCGTTTAATATGCAATCCGGCGTACAATCGGCCGAATTGATCAAAAAGTACAAGAAAGATTTTCCAGTACTGGCAAAGCTAGTACTTGTGCTGAAACAGTTCCTGCTCCAACGCGATCTTAATGAAGTCTTCACAGGTGGCATATCGTCATACTCGCTAATACTCATGTGCATCAGCTTTTTGCAGCTTCACCCGCGTGAAATAAACCTAGAAAAAGCCAATCTCGGCGTACTTTTACTCGAATTTTTCGAGCTGTATGGTCGCAAATTTAATTACCTGAAAATAGGCATTTCGGTAAAGAATGGTGGTCGTTATATACCAAAGGAAGAATTACAGCGTGACATGGTTGATGGACATCGTCCATCTTTGCTCTGCATCGAAGATCCTCTTACACCGGGCAATGACATAGGTCGCAGTTCGTACGGCGCTCTGCAAGTAAAGCAAGCATTCGAATTTGCCTTTATGATCTTATCGCAAGCGGTGAGTCCAATCAATTTATGGTCAGCAAATGCACGCGAACGTTCCATATTGGGTGAGTAGAGACATGATATTATATTGATGGTACATTAAAAGGAAAAAATATTTTGCTTGCGTAACACAATTGCGCGATTGCCTAATTTTCAATTATCTTTCTTTCTGTTTGTCTGTTCGGTCGGTGTGTGTCGTCAGGTCGTATCATACGCATTACCGATGATGTTATCGACTATCGCGAGTGGATACGTGAGAACTTTGAACATCTAGTTGTTACAGGGCGTATCTCACCGCTGCCAACATATGTCAATGGTACACCTAAGTATGTAATTGTACAGCCAGTTGTCCAGCAGCAGCTCTATCATCATGCAGCAGCGCTACAAAGTCAAGCCCATGCCGCAGTACAACAGGCCTACCATACGCAGCAGCAACAAGCAAGTCTGACAGCACGACGGTTACGACGTGGCAGTACTTCATCCGGCGATGACTCTGAAGATAGCAAAGACTGTGACATTGAGGCTACAACAACTGGGAGCAGTGGCGGAAGCGGTGGCGGCAGCGGCGTGATCGAAATCATGGATGGCAGTTCTTCACCCACCAGTGTGATAAGCTCAGTAAGCTCCGTGAACGCAACGTCGAACAAGCCGAGCGTGATCAGTTGCAATGCGACGCCAAATGTGATCAGTATCAGCTCGGGCAGCTCGACGAAAATGCACACACCAACACGTATAGATACATGATGAATAGTTGCCGGTCTTGTGCAGCAGCAGCAACAGCTGACGCATCAACAGCAGCAACAGCAGTTTTGTGTTGTCGGCAACAGTACAGGATTAACTTGTACTGATGTCGCAACGACAGCAACAGCGAATGCTACTATTGGCGTCAGTTGTGGTGTAGGCGGGGTTGGTGGTGGTGGTGTCGGTATCAGTGTTAGTGGATACGCGCGTAATAAAATTATACGCACGATAACACATTTTAGTCCGGCTAATTTAGTAACAACAGCAACAATTGCAACTACTACTACAACGTCAGTTGCAGTAGCAACAGCAACAACAACAACCACATCACCACCATCCACACCGATTACATCGCTGTCGCAACAAGTCCACAATATACTTCTACAGAATAAACAGCAGCATTTAATGCAGCAGCAGTATCATCATCATCACCAGCAGCAACAACAACAACAACAATTACTACAACTACAACAACAACAGTATACTCATGTGTCGCCAAGTATAACAACAACAGCAATAACACAACAACAACAACAACTTTATATACCAACAACAGTTATTACAACAGCATCAATAATAACAACAGCAACAACAACAAATGATAATCATACAACAACAACAACAATACAGCGTCAAGATCAACATAATACTACAACAACAACAACAACATCGCCACAACGGCATGATGAACAACTACAACAACAACAGCAACTACAACAAAATACTTCACAAATCCAACAACAAAATCAAAAACAACATCAACAACAACAGCAACAACAATACTTTCGTCAACAATTCTACGTACCACCGCCAATGCAAGTTAACAATAAGCAGCAAATGTCCAAATCAATGAGTGATTCGTACGTTAGTGGCAGAAGTTTTGCGAATAGCAATAGCTCAAGTGGCAGCTACAATAGCGGCGGTACAAGTGGAAATAGATCATCACGCTACAATCATAGCCATAGATCAACAACAAATACAACGGCTATTTCACATCAAACGCATCAACAACAACAACACCAACAGCATCATCATCATCATCACCACCACCACCACAGTCAGAGTCACAGTCACAATCATCAGCAATTAAATCATCAAAAAGAACTAAATCCGCGACAACAGGAAGCTATGCGTCTTGCATATTATCGTGATACGCAACGTCACGCAACACAGTCACGTTCAAATCAACAACATGCAACAACGCATCAACAACATCAACAGCAGCGGCAACAACAACAACAGCAACAATCAACGCAACAGACGTCAACAACAAAATCACCGACAGTGACAACAAGAAATCAAGCAACAACAACAACATATGCACGTGCTGTGACTGCAACAAGAACGACACCTTTACAAACGACACCATTACGTAGTACTTTGGTCTCATCTTCATCGAATATATCGATTATATCGATATCATCCGATTCTTCAGTGGCTTCGGTAGCGTCATCTGCATCAAAGTCATCGGCGGCAACATCATCGTCATCATCATCACGCTCATCGCGTGGTAAATCTGGTTCTGCGGCTCAATACAATGCAAAATCAGGCAAGTCGTCGAAAACTTTATTTAAAATTTTTTAAACTTATTTAAATTTTATTTTTTTGTTTTGTTTTTTTTTTTTATTATTATTATTTGACAGATAAATATTCGGACAAGAAATCAAAGTATCAATCAGCAGCACGCTAATCGCTAAATGTGTCAAAGTTGCGCTCAAAAAAACAAAATTGGTGCAGATCAGATCGTTGATTGTCGGAAAGATCGTTTTCTGTGGTGTTTTACTTTATTTTACAAATTCTATGCAATATTTGTATGTTTCGATTTATTATAATTAATACTATTACTAGTTTTTTTTTTAACTTTTCGCAAAACTAATTCAAAACGTAATTAGAATCGTAAATTTAGACTTAAAGCCTAAAAAAAAGTAACAAACGAAAGAAAGAAAGAAAGAAGTGATGTTGTTAGTAAATGCAGCAATAAAAAAATGTGTTTAATGTGTTATTCTGTGCAAGAATAAAATGAAAACTAAAAGTGCGCATATACAATATATAGTATAAAAGAAAACAAATCACTAAACATTTTGTGCATTTGATTTCTGTAATATTACTTATCATAGAACCGCCCAAATCTAAACTGAACTAAATGAAAAAAAAATTCATTCTCGAAGAGCGAGCTATACGTCGTCGTAGTGCGTTTTCTTAAAAGCGATTTTCTTTAGTTTTTTTTTCCACGTCTACAAATAAAAGGAACTCCACTCTTATCCTTGTATAAGGCAAATAGAAAGCAAAAAGTTAGACAAGAATAACAAAGAAGAAAAAATAAAAGGAAACGCAATTTGTGCCTGACTAAAAATATTATTTTCTTAGATATAAAATGTTATTTAAAATTAGAATGAAAAAAAAAAACTAGCAGCAGTCATACTAACCCAAAATGTATATACAAAATATAGATGTATATGTATGTTTTTTAGACTGTTTAGATGGTGTGTGTGTACACGCCCATAAGCTCGTCATCGTCCGCGCATGCTTTTTTTCTATTATTATTATTATTTAATTTAATATACAAATATTAATAGTTCTACGTTTAAATTGTTATTGCTAATATTAACACGTTTTTTTTACCTTATCTCTCGCTCCATTTTTTAAGTAAGAACTTTTTATTGTTTAAGCTTAAAAGTTAAACAATTGTTTTTTTGAATTATTTTTGTTCTATAAAACATTTTACATTAATTTTTGCTGCTGCATTGTTGTAATTTTTTTATTTTTATTTTTTTAACGTGTAAAAATTTTGAGCAATGCCATAAGCAGGCAGCGATCATTTTAAAATTTAAAACAAAAAGTGAAGAAATCATAAAAAAAAAAAAAAAAAAAAAAAAATACAATTTGAAGTCTAGAAATCATAATAAGGAGCAGAAACTTTTTTTTATAGAATTAAACTATGTATACATAATAATATAGTACATAATATGTTAACAATAAAATGTAAATTACGTTTAAAATTTAGTAAAGTTATGGTTTACTACATACAAAGTGTGCGATATAAAATAATGTAAATTTTTAAAATTTCATTTAGCATAACATATTTTAAATAATAATTAATTTCTTTCCTCTTAATTTCAATTACAAAAATATGTGAACATCTGAACAAAACAGAAACAAAAAAAAAAAAAAAAAAATAAATAAATAAAAAAAGAAACAAACAAAAAAATAATTAAAAAACAAAAAGTTAAGAATAAAATAAAAAAAAACTCGAAAAACTAAAAACAAAACCATATATTTCTGTGTATAAATATTTAATTAAAACAAAATATGAAAAGAAAAAAACTATTTCTGAGGCATTTTAAAATATACTTTTAATTGTTAAAGAGAACATAATACACGGTGTGTTTGTGTTTTATGGAAAATAACTTAATACATGCATTCGATGCTATTTTTAATGCAATGTAAGTTATTATTATTATTAAAGCATTCTGTAGAAACTATGTTTCCGAAATATCTGTTCAAATGAATAGCATGAACAGACCAGACGCACATAGTTGCTGTTGTTATTGATCAAGGATTTATATATGTGTATACACAAGTTTTTCGGTCTGCCACAATTACTTCTTCTGCCTGTAACATGTACAACATTTGCTCAAAATTAATATGCTCTGTATTCATAAAATGTATTTTTTTTTTCATGCAGCAGCGTGAGGCATGAATACATTCGAGACCAGGGCAAGTATTAAAACTAATTTTTTGGTGTAGCCTTTAGGCAAAGCTGCCTTTTTTTTTTTTTTTTTTTGTATGTTATACTTTTTAAATTCATTTTTTCTTTATTCAATGCATTTATGTTGGTTTTTTTTCTCTTTATTTTGTTTACATACAAATAAAAGAGTTGTTTCCTAGCTATAATTAGTATCTTTCAAAAACGCTTCTAATAAATGTGTTTCAAATTAAAATAAACAAACGTATAAACCATTTTTAAGTACTCCTTTTGTCACAGAAACATACAATGTTGTTGTAATTTCAATTTTCTTAAAGTAATATCTTATAAAAAAATAAATAAATAAAAAAATTTTGGCGTATTTACCATAAGCTATAAAATTTTTAAATACTTCTTATTACTGTGCTGCTGCGCGTCTGTTGATAAAAATTTAATGTTTGTTCAAAAAAAAAAAAAAACAAGTCTAAATTTAAGCAAACATCTTAAAGCTGCTAAAAGAAAAAACTTGTGAAAAAGCAGTTTGTAAGATAAGTTGGGATGGAGTGAGCCACTTATAGTTTCGAGAAGCATAAGTTGCTGTAGCTCAAAGTTACTTAAGTATAACTCTAACCCAGCTTAAGCTACAAATGAATCTATATGTAAAGTGACTAGCACTAAAAAAATAATTATAATAATAATCTTACCAATATGTATAAAAAGAAGAGCATAACTTAAGATATTTAAAGGCAAAAGTAGTCTTTAATGAAATGTTAAATTTAAAGAAAGAAATTCTTCTTTTTTTTCGTAGTTAAAAAAATGTCATTTATATGCGTCTACATATTTGAAATATTTGAAGAAAATGTTGCAGTGTTTTTTTGTTTTTTTTTTTTTGTTTTTTGTTTAAATAGTTGTAGAGTGCTACTTTTCTAGGACTTGCACGCAATTCTAACTTCTTTTCACATACAAATTATTCTCAATATTATCCAAAAATATGTCTTTCAGATATATACACACATAGACACACACACACTTCTATAGAAATAATTTAAAAAGTAAGTTAAAGAAGATGTTAATTTATTAAATTTATATTTAAAGAAAATAAAGAAAAACTTATCTTTAATTTAGTATTTAAGAACCTAAAGAAACTTAGTAAGCAGATAAAACTAGTTAAAGCAGCAAAGCGAATGCATATAAATATTAAATTAAATATTAAATATAATGTTCATTATTAAGTTAAACAATTAAAAATAATTGTAATGTATAAAGTGAATTAAAAAAAAAAAAAAAACTCAACTAAAACAAAAATAAAATACTTAAGAAAGCAAAAAAAACAGCAAAAGAATCTGAAATCACGTTGAAAATCACAACACAAAAAAATATATATACATATATATAGGTATATAAATATAAAATTAGTAATAATAAAAATAAAAAAAAAATAAATAAATAAAACGATGCCTAAAGTGCAATTTAGGTGTACAGAAAAACATAAAAATTTGTATTTTTTTTTAATTGTATATCAATGAATACCTTTTGGACGGTTCGATAAAAATATTTCTCGCTTCGTCTGCTAAACTTCTTGGGTACACTGTTCAATGCTGATCTCAAAAACTTCAGAATTTACACAATACTATACAAGTCCTAAAGATTTTCAAAAACTTTCATTACCACTTCAATAAAAAGTCGTTTTTTTTTATTCAGTTCTAAAATTTATTTCAAAATTGTTTCACAACAATTCTAAATCGTCTTCGCTACTCAAGCATCAACACGTACATCCAATAGAGGTTGAGACGACGACGACGACGACATGGCTGCTGTTGTTGTAGGCCAAACAATTTCCTCAATCCAATTGACATAATCAGAAATGCGTGTATATAAGCTGGGTGTACTACTGGCACAGCCTATTCCAAGTGAAGTAATGCCAACAATATGATTATTATCACTGATCAATGGACCACCGGAGTCACCTTGGCAGGTGTCACGCAACTTATTGACATCAACGGCACAGATATGCGTACTGGCAACACCATGGTGCAATATTAATTTCGATATATCAGCATAATAAGTTTGGCAAATATCATTGTCCACCACTGTTAGTGTCACCTTAAGCAGCTGATTTGAGAGTTCTCCAGCTATGAATTCGAATTAAATATAATATGTACATATAAAAACAAATACTATTTATACGCACCAAAACGCGTCTGTCCGTAACCAATTGCTGTAACATTTTTATGCAATAGGTGACGTTGCGTCCATAGACAAGCCGGTTTAGTATATGACGATTTTACATCCTTCGACAATTCAATTAATGCAATATCGTTATACGATGCACTTACATTATACGCAGGATGTATGATGACACGTTGTACAGTTAGATCGGTATCCAATTGCTCAACTGTTAGATTAACACCGCCAAGACGCACCAGTGCAGGCCAATCGCTAAATACATTGTATGATTATTTGATATTTATTTATTTTAAAGCATTTTTTTCAATACTTACCCACCCAGCTCGACACAATGTGCCGCAGTTAGCACAAATCTCGGTGAGATTAATGCACCGCCACAACGATAAAAAATCGTATTGTAATCGAAATTCGAACGCCAGCCTAAGGCAGCCATATAGGGAAATTCAGCCGGCAAAGTTGCTTCACCATGGACTACAGTCGTATGAAATGTAATATTTTCCTCATCACTCTCCTCTAAATGTTGTTGTTGTTGCTTCTTCTTTTGTTGTTCCTCTAATGATTTTAACATTTTTACTGGTTTATAGTATTCTTCGCATGCTGTAAAGAAATCAATGGTCCAGATCTTTATGACGGAGTCCATAATTTGAATGGAAAAGTCTATATACAACAAATTAGACGGACAAAACGACGCGGCGCATCAATACGACTTCCCATGGCAATTCATACGTACCACATAATAACGCCATCAATCTGTCGGTGCGTCGTCGTCATTCGCTCGTTGGTTTACTTACCAATTTCACTGCGTCGCTTTACGTTATGCGTTGGCATTGCTGTTGTTGCTGGTAAATATTCATTATGCTGCGTTGGCTTCAAATCGTCTTTGTCATCCAGTTCTGTTTTTTCACAGCAAACAATATGATCAAATTTATTAAAATAACAAGTTTGTGGTCGAATTTTTTCTTTTTCCCAACGTTCTACTGCGGCAGTGCAATTCGCCAATTTTTTACAGATGCCTGATTTTGTGCGTTCCGCATCCAAAAAGCATTCATCGTATGATTCCTTTGGATAGATAACGCCACGTTGTGATAGCGGACGTATTGCTGGTGTAGATGCTAAAAGTTAAATTCAAAATGTAAAAAAAAAAAAAATTAAAAGAAAAAACAAAAGAAAAACTTTCATCTTACTTACCTGCATTCCACATAAATAAGAGCAACAGCAATGCTGGTATCATTAAAAACGCTTTCCACATTTTCTTTTCTTTCTGTAAAATTGCAACTTTTGAGAAGATGTTGCTTCTTGCAACTCAAACAAACCGAATACAACTGATCTGACTAGCCGAATGGCAGCTATCGTCAGAGCTGCAGCAATGAGTTCCGTTGCACGCCACCACACCACATCATTGCTCCGCTCCCTTGACATTGTTTGTAATAAGCTTTGCTCTGCTCCAATTACGATCAGCGCTTGGCTATAACAATGGCCGAGTGACTGACTCTCTTCTAGCGTTTTCCTGCCTGACAATTTTGATGTGCTGCATGAAGCCTTGAGCAGCATCAATGCCAAGAGCAACAAACTTACCAAACCACTTTTGTGCTTTAGTTTTGCCATTAAATGCTGTACGAGTTTGTATTTGCCATGGATAAAGAGTTATTTTTGTCGTTTCCGAGAACTTGAATGTTTGCATTTTTTTAATGATTAATCTGATCGATTCGAATCGATCGATCAATTGGCAGAATTCTTACATTTTTAATCTTATTGAAAGTGCAATAACCCTAATGAAATGCAATGAATTGAATTAAGTTAAATCTTTAAAAGCATTCGCCTAGATTAATTCATTTAAATAATTTGATTTTTTTTGTCTGATCCTAAATATTGTACAGTCATATTCTGATTGGAAAATATTGCTCAAGACCGTTAATAGAATATTTAATGAGGAACGATTTGATTTGGACGATTGGAACCTTAGATATGTATAATATATGAGTTAGATAAATATTTTCTAATAAAAAAAAAAAAAAAAAAATTCAGTTATGGTGCTACAGTGTTGGTTCTTCGATATTTTTAAGCCAGTTAGTAAGTCAGTCAAATGGCACAAGATCTACCGAACAAAAAAAAAGGCAACGTCTCATCTTTATCATGCATTTAAGTGCATGAAAATGAAAGAGAGCGCAAGGCTCACTTTATAAGAATATTAAAAAAAATTGACTTTCTCTTTTATATATATTATTTTTAATACAAATAGTTTCGTATAATTTGTTCTTTTGAAAAATAATTAGAAGCGTTAAAAATCTTTAAAAAAAAATAAGTTAATTACAATTTGTTTTATAGGAAGTATTTCCAACGGTTTGCGTGTTCCGTTAAAAACCATAAAATACAATAAAAATTGCAACAAAAAAAAGGGAAAAAAGGAAAGAAATTAATTTAAGACACAAAAAAAAATCTTAAAATATAGTTTTTAGTTTAAAAAAGAAGTCGAAAATACGTTACAGTTTGCAGAAATTATTCGACTTCGTGCTTTTCCATTTCTGTCTTTGCAGTTAATGCGTCATTTGAAGTTGCAGTTGCCGTTCCTACTACTGTACCCCCGCCGCTTGTAGCTACCGTACCGCCTGGTGTACTTCCTGTTCCAGCGGCGACAGCATGAGGTGGCGCTTGTGGCTGTTGTTGTTGTGATTGCGTCGGTTGTACAGCGTTTGCAGGCGTTGTTGAGTTTGTTGTTTGTTGAGAAGTTAATCCTGAACCAGCAGCACCAGGTGCACCACCACCACCACCACTGATTGATGTCGGTGGCACCTGAGAAACTTGTGCTGCTGCTGCTGCATTATGTGGAGCCGCTTGTTGTTGTTGTTGTCCATATATATGAGCATCATGCATAGCGCCATTGCCACCATGACCGGGTGGTGGCTGCTGTGCTTGTTGTTGTTGCTGTTGTTGCTGCTGTTGCGGTGGTGGAACCGGAGGTGCATTGCCATGCTCTCCAGCAGTCGCTCCATAATGTACCGTTGGAGCGCCTCCATTATGTTGTGGTGGTGGGCGCGCATTCATATAATGTGACCCTGGTGGCGGTCCATAGGGTTGTTGATAATGCGAATAAGGTGGCGCATATTGACCATACGGTTGTGGTGTAGGATGTGCCCCATACTGCGGCTGATAATACGGGGAACGAGTTGGACCGCCTGTTGCATGTGGATGAGGTGGTGCACCATAATTTCCATAGCCAGAATGTGGACCCATACCGGGCATTCCAGGTGGTGGTTGATGCGGAGATATATGTGGTGGCATATGTGGATGTCCAGGTGGTGGTGGACCATGATGCGTATGCATTGGCGGCATTGTTGGTGGCGGTCCAGTTGCTGCCTGTTGTTGCTGTTGCTTTTGTTGATGGTGTGGTGGTGGTTGCGGCTGTTGTGATTGTTGTTGCTGCTGCTGTTGTTGTTGCTGCAATGCTGCTTGTCCAGGTGATGTTGTCAGTGTATTTGCAGTTGTTGGCGGTAGAACAGCACTACCAATAACTATTTGATTGTGCTCACCAGGTATTGTAGATCCTGGAGGCAGAGGTAAGGGTACTGGTCCAGGCATTGCATTTGATGGATTCATTTTGCCTGGTGGCATAATTTTTATAGCATCTTTAATTGGAACAACGTCATTTAACACCGTCGATGCTATAATAGATGGTCCTGTGTTTATTGACGGTGTAATAGGAGGATCCAGTTTTTCCTGTTTAGGCTGTACTGGTGGAGGAACAGACGGCTTTGGAGTTGGCTCAATATCCATAGGCTCAGGATCAGTCTTGCTGCTAGAGTCATGCGTCAATAAATTTGCGGTTGGCTGTGATGGAGTAATCAATAATGCTGGCTGCTGCTGCTGTTGCTGTATTGGTAAAACTGGTTTATTTACGACAATTGGCGCTGAGGGATGGTTTTCTTTCTGCACAATTGCATTGGCGCTCTTATTAACCGCTTCCTGAGGACTTGAACCCGTTAGAGCAGCAGCTATTTGCTGCGTGGGCTTATGTTCTTGTTCTATGCCACGATTTGCAGCTGGCGCTGTTGGTGCTGTTGGTGGCGTAGCCGCCGCTTGTACAACTCCTGGAGCTGAAATCATATTGGGTTCATCCGAGCGTTGTCGATCGCGTTTTATATCCTCGTACATACGTTGTACCATTTTTTGGAATGTTTCATCATCGACGGCAGGTTTGCAATGACGTTTTAACTCCTCTTGGAACGCTTCGCTTGACTCAACCATTCGTTGTTTCTTTGCTTCAAACTTTTCTTCCATTTGCTGTAGTTCCGCTTCAAGTTTCGTTTGATGCATCGTCAATGAGCTAACTTGGCGCTTCAGCACCTGCATACGTTGTGTCGTAACAACCGAACGTACATCAGGCACGACAGCTTCTGAGAAGATTTCATTAATTAAACGATGGTTGCGCAAATAACGTGCATAGGCCAAATGCTTAATTGAATAGCCCTCGTCTTGATCGTCCTCATCTTCGGCTGGTTGTATATCGATGCGACGTTCGTGTTGACTTTTGCCGCCGCCACCACGCGATGGAGTTTCATGTACATCCGCATCAGATTTAACTTTACTCTTTGCCGACATATACGCCAAATATGCCGGTGTCTGATGATACGCTTTCAGTGCTTTCTCATATTCAACCTTCTCCGATTCATACTCATCGATAAACTCTTGCTTTTCATCCTCACTCAATTGTTTCCACAAAGCACCGATTTTCTTGCCCAGCTCCCATAGCTTTAGCTCAGGATATTGCGCCTTGACGCTGTCCCAAACACGCTTTGAATAACGCATATACGGTAAAATGGGTTTCTCTGGTGGCTTAGGTGGCTTTGGGACACGAGATTCATTTTGATTTTTACTACTTGACGATTTTGTCACCTTTTGTGGTGTAAATGCCGGATTGCCGTAGTTGCTGTGCGTGAATATAGGTGTTGTGTCTTTGTTGCGGTCAGAGCTGCCGCCGCCACCAGAAGAACGCGATCTACCGCCGCCAGTCGATGTAGTTGTAGACATTTTTGTTGTCGCACTTTACAATACGAAACTTCTTATACACAAATAAAATACCGAAAAAAACAAATTTGGCGTTTTTGTGTTTTAATAATGCAAGTCAGTCGATTTGAACAGCCACCACGATTAGTTAACAAATATGGCAGACACCGGACTTTCTGTATACACTCAAATGCAGACGCATTGCACTGCCACACTTTTCACGATAGGGTAACACTGGTTATGCTATTCTATTCTGTTCTGGTCAATTTTAGTACATTTGCATTGCAGAATTAGAATTCACTGAACAAAGAACGTGAACCATAATCTTTTGTTGCGTGTGTAAAGAAAGTATATTTCTGGGCTTGTTTTTCTGTGTCAATATTTGAAAAAAAAAGAAAAACTTATTTGATGCATGCATTGAATTAAAGTGTACTGTAAACAATTTTAAAGTTCATAAACGAAGGTAAGTAAATGTTGGTTGAATTTTAACAGCGTCAGTAATTTTGCAATAATGAAAAAAAAAAACTAAGAATAAAAAATGCGTATATGTATGCATGTACGTACATATGTACGTGTGTATGTTTGTATTAAATAAAATAAATGTTTTAGTTTTTAGGCAGAATTTCAACAAGTCAAATGGTTAACATTATTGACGGCCAACCTGTTCCCCCGGATTCGAAGATGAAATACGTCGTATACCCGATATAGATCATTCGTTGCAATCTTTCAAGGCGGGAGCACTTATCGGCACAGAATACACATTAGAATTACATGAAGAAACACGCCCGGAACCGGATTATCTATGCTTGTTGTGTAATAAAACCAGCAGCAGCCGTAATACGTTTTCTCATTGGTCCTCGTACAATCATCGTCTTAAATATATAGAAAAACACTTTCCGAAAGCGGTAAAGGCGTTTAGCCCGTTACGCCAAATGCCAAATGCTCACATACTGATGACAAATGTTGTTAAGTTAATTGCTACTGAAATTGACAACAAACACGGACGCCGCGCTCCAGTCGCTTGTAACGGTGACGAGTATCGTCGTTGTAAATCGCGTATTACGTCTAAAGTAATGAACGGGCAACATAACGACGAAAATAATGGTCCGGATTTTGTTGAAGTAGCTGAGAAATTCGTTGCTAGTTTCGATAAGAATAAAAAGAAGGAAACAGTTGCTAAAGTTACAGAAACAGTGAATATCATTGATACAGCAGAATCAGAAGTCAATGAAATTGATTTAGATGAAATTTCAAGCGAATCCGATGACAATATGTTGAAAGTTGATACCCAACCGGAAAAGAAAAAATCGAAGAAACAGCAACAAGAACCGGCATACCGTACTATTCCACGTGGTAAGCAATCTACAAATATCATGACGTCGAACTCCACAACGTCAACGTCAACAACAGCAACAACTGACAAGAAATATCTGCCCACACCCGAAGAGCTTTCAAGACAAGCTTCGCACATAGCACAAATGCGTTATAAATGGGAAAAGTATCACTGCATGGTCGATATACAGTTAAAACGTATGCAACTGGAACAGGATGAATATGACAAAAATCCAGAAAAACATCCCGAGTATCCGGGTGAATGGAAGAAATTCTGGAATCGTCGTTATAAAGAGCTACAAGCAGATAAAAAGGTTGATCCCAATATATACGACTACAAACCGGAATGGATTGCCTACTGGAAAGATCGTATGCATGAGCTGTTCGATATAGCTGCCGAAAAGAAGAAAGTCGAAATAAAACTACAACTTGGTTTCGCCGAAAACGAAGAGGAAAATATCGATCATCTGAAGGAGAAATATAAAATAGCAGTGAAACCGTCGTCATCATCAACATCATCATCATTAGCAGCAAGTGCGGATAACAATGCTGCTTTAAATCGCAACAATCCCAGCTCTCGTAACTCACATGGTGGCAGTCGTTCCCGACAGTTACAAAACTCCAGCATAAATGGTGGTGCTGCTACTGATGTTATAAATATAAGTGACGATGAGAGTTCCCGCATTACAATAAGGCGTCGTGACAGACGTACACGTAGTCGTTCACGTTCTCCGTTGCGTTCCCGTTCAAGGCGTCGCTCACGTTCAGCACGACGCTCGCGTACTCCGCCGCGTCGTTCTCGTACACCGCGACGGTCTCGTTCACCACGTCGCAGGCGTCGCACACGCTCACGTTCGTTTTCGATGTCACCATTGGCAACACGACAACACGAATTCCGACGTCATTATCGTGCTTCACGTTCCCGGTCACATTCACCTTTCGATCGTAACTATGAACGGCGACATGCACATCACAGTCGTCATTCAACGGCCAGTGCCAGTGATTACCGTGGTAGTGCTGGTGTTGTTGATGTTGTTAAAAAAGACTATTATGGTTCTTCTTCGTTATATACGCGCTCATCACATGCCTATGTCATGGATGATTCCGTTGAACATTTTCGTGTTTTGGACTCACGCGATTATCCACAATATGTACATCCCGAACATTCGAATAGTCCTGCGCGTGTTGCGAGCGCAACCAAAGAGTCTACGGTTGAACCCGAAATAGACGATGGTCCACTCTCAATTGTCAGTGTACTACGTATGCTCGCAGCATTAGAAGATCATCTTGGTAGTTTAGGCCCTAAAACTTTGGACTTGCTAGGCAAAGCTTTGGCCATGGAAAAGGTTAAAGCGAACGCGTCCGAAGATTTACTTTTAAATGAAGATTATTGCGTTTTTCTTGAAACGGTTAAGGAAAAGCTTAAAGGTCTTTTAATTGCCGATGTTATCGAAGAACAACAAAAAGTTCGTGTTGTGAAGAAAGTTATAACCAACATTGCTGCCATTATACACCAGGTCAATACGAAAGGTAAGCAAATAACAAAATACAAATTACTTTTTTTTTTAGCGATTTTACATTTATTTAAATCCGTTTCTTCGCTGTAAGAATTTTTTTTAAATCTGTTTTGATTCTTATCGCTAGAAGAAATGGATTCATTTCGCGAGTGTAGTTTCTTTTTTTTTTTTTTTTTTTGCTTATAATTCTCTGTTCAATTGGTAAGTATATAAACATATGTAATCTGTATATACTTTAATATCTAATGTATATTTATTTAGTTAAGCTAGATTCAAATAAGTTAGATTTAAATTTAAGTTTTAAGTCTATCAAAAGAATTTGAATTTTAAGTGCTTGCATCGGCAGAACTAATCACAGCGAATCGATCTTGTTTTGTCTTGAAAGCCAAACGGGAAGGCTTGTGTAAATGTTTATTCCTTTTTTATCTTCTGTGATTTAGTTTTCAAGTTTTTAAGTGAAAAAGAATAACAAACGTTGAGGTATTATATAAATTTTGTGTAATACGCAAATTGTGTGAACGAAAAGAAGAGTTTTCAATGATGACGATGACGATACAACCTATATTAAAAAAAAAAGAAAGTATTTTGTACAATTTATAGCCTAAGTATGCAAGTATTCATCAAGTATATTTTCATTCTGTTGTCCCAGTTATCAGTGATGATGATGATGATGATTCTGTATGATTATTATTTAACAGCGTTTTGTTCTAATGGTTTTATTTCTTTATGTCTTTCACGTATTTGTTTCTATGTGCGTCGTCGTCGTGCGTCAAATATCGTTCATCCAGGTAACAACAGCAATAGTAACAGCAACAGCAATGATACAAAAATTGATGATGCACTAATTGGTGGCACATCAAAGGCAGCAGCTGATCGTCTTAAACAAGCTATGAAACGACGTTCACTGCCATTTGATCGACATTTGGTCGTATCACGTTTAGCAGCGCTCTTAGTTGCACAAGGCTGCGAGAATGTCACAACAAACGATATGGATAAATTACTTCACTACTTTGTTTTGATATCGAAAATCAAAAGGATGCACTATCAAAATGAAGGCAGAATTTTAAAGATATATGATCTTTTAGGCGCATTGGGTATACAGGCCAGCAATAGCAACAAGTCAATAAATGAATCCGAACGTAATTCGCGCAGTATTGCTTTGCAAAAGCCGCGTACATTGATTTCACAAACATTTCTTGATGAAGATCTGGAAAAGGAAGTTACCGAATTGTTCAACGAAGTCGAGGCATCCGGTTCCACAAATGCTTTCGTCGATACAAATGTCGATGGCCACAGCAAAAATACAAATACAAGCGATACAAATAATTTGGGTTCATTGACTGATGCTGAATTGAAATTACTTTTGAAAAATTTTAAATTTTTATCAGAAGAGGAACAGGATCATCTGATAAGTCATCTTAAGAAGCTGGAGAAAGAAGATCCAGCACGTGTGGAAACTTTACGCAAATATGTTAATGTATCGGAAATTTCTAAAGAAATTGGCGCATGCGGTGATATACTATCAAGAGGCGCAACAGCACAGCAACATCAGCATCAGCACAGAATTAATGACCGTGAAATTATGGCAGCTGCCGCCGCAAGTGTGTCGTCGGTTATGCGTTCAGGTATATCGTCGACAGCAATAACACGCGATTTAGTAACTGAAAAGACTAACAATATATTTATGGATAAGAATCGTGCAAACAATGCAAATACGAATACGAATAATAGTGGTAATAATACATTAAATAAATTTACTTTGGATGATGATGACGATGATGATTATAATTTTGATGAGCTAATTGCTAATTCGCGCAATAAATCACCAATGACGGCAGCAATAAATTCAACAATAAATCCACCAAAATCGAATAATATCAATAGCAGCAGCAGTAATATTGGTAATAAACGACCAATAGTACCCGTTGAATCCTCCATAAATGCGCTGACATTTAAACCAGCTGCAGAAACGAAAACATCGCTCAATGATACTGAAAATTTGATAGCAAATTTAATGGGTTCATTGCAGCAAAATGTTGCTGCAACACCAGCAAAATTAAAAAATACAAATGTACAAAATGCGAATACGAATTCGAATCAGAAGCAACAACAAACACAATCGCAGAAACAACCACAACAAATGTCGATCAATGAACAACAACAACGTCAACAACGTAATCAAATGCAACAACAACAACAGCAGCAGCAACATCATCAAATGAACATGATGCATCCGCAGCAACAAGCAATGATGCAGGGCATGTCGGGTGAATCAATGTCACACAGTGGTGGAGGTGGGGGTGGTGCTGATCCTATGTCATATTATCAGCAACAATATGGCTATGGACAACAACCACCGCAGCAGCAACAACATCAACAACAGCCTGCTGTACATTATAATCCAATGTATGGATATGGCAATCATCCTGGTGCAACATATGCTGGTGGCTTTCAACCGCAGCAACATCCAGGCGCTGCTGGTTTTCCACAACAACAGCAACAACAGTGGCCCCAAAATAATGGACAATATTATATGCAACAACAGCAGCAACCGATGCCACCATACAACGCGAATATGTTTGGCGGCAATTAAAACTAACAACTCGTTGGCATTTCAGGTATAAATAAATAAATAAATTATATTTCTATGTTAACTCTGATTCATTGATTGATACATTAATAAAACGTAAATTATTTGTTTTCATCACAGACCGCGACATCAAACAAACAAACAAACGCTGCTGCAAGCCTTACTAGTTCATTTAACTGCCGTTCTCTAAGGCCCATGCTGCTACTATGCTCCGGAGCAGTGTATCAAATATTTTAAGTTGTTTTTTTTTTTTTTTTTTGTATTTAACGCGTTTAAAAGCGTACACCTCTAAATTTAAGTATTGTACAAGAGCCAAGAAACAAAATATATAAAAAAATATATATACATATAAAAACTTATAAAAAATATTCCATTTAGTTTAGTTTTGTCCTAGGAACCGCGTTCGCAAATAACACGTCAAAGTAAAATTGTGACAATTTTTGTTTTTTGTTTGTGTAAAAGGTTTCTATTCATAAAGTTTACATTTTGTGTCCTTAAGTGTATTTCTTAGTGTCTATAAAATATAGAATCGTGTGCACTGTGAAGTCGTAAACTTATACAAAAAGTTGTACTTGCGCTTTATTTAAATTAAAAATATATATTAAACCTGACATTAAAATGATAACGTTTTTTTTTTACATATAAGGTATAACTCTTCTTTGTACGTTAAAGTGGTGCTAACTACGTAAAATGTATTTTTAAATGAGAATATTAACTATTTTGTGTATAAATAAACGCTTGGTAAGACGTTCGACAATCCTTACATCCACACAAAATCGCGACGTGTAAATAAAAAAAAGGACTACTTAATAATTTTATATTATATTTACCATAGTTTTCTTAGCCTTTCTAAGCCAATATTGCCTGCCTGAGAGCAACTTGCATACTTATTGTATTTGAACTGTATATTTTTTTTTTATTTAAAACTTCTAAGTTTAAAAAGAATATATAAATGTATTCAAAGTAATGCCGCAGCAGTTAAAAAAAAAAAAAAAAACATATGAATGAATCTATGAATTTCTTTTTTTAAAAGTTGTAACCTTTTTTTGTTTTGTGTTTACTAAACACTGTTTAGTTAGAAAAAAAAATGAAATACATCATTTGAATAAAAGTTAATAAAATTGTAAAAAAAAAACTGTTGAATTTAATTTTGTAATATGTGAACATCACAAAGACTTGAAAGCACCTTTCGCTAAGCAGCACACGCAAGAATGCGTTAAATATGACAAACTACTTTTATTTTGTTATAATTTTTCCAAAACGAAAAAGAGACTTTATACAGAATAACTTTACAAAAGAACTCTATTTTTATTTTTTGCACTGGCTCTACGTGTTGCTAATAATGTTCATTTTATTCATGAGGGTAATTCTGAAACGGTCAAAAGAAGACAAAACAATTGCCAAAGCATTGTGTTATTGAGGAAAACTGTGTTCATTTTCTTCGACAGTTTTAAGCTAATCATTTCAAAATCCAAGTTTGTAAGAGACCGGTCAAATAATTATGTTCTCGTGGATTCCGTGGCATAGCGACGTTGCCGGTTACGAACATGCTTCTTTTTTGGGCATGAAGGGATCAGCTAGTTATCCTGGTGGAGACCGCAGTGAGTGCAAGAATCACTGCCATACAAAATCACTTCGCCATCTCGGCCACAAACAAATGGAAAAATTCGAAAAGATGTAGAAAAGCTAAATCGATTTAGTAAGACGCAAAACGCTCACACAAAATGCTGCAAAACTCGCGTAAATAAAAAACAAGGCGGGAACATGCAGCCTGATTAGAAATTCCGTAAAAGAAGAAAAAGTCACGTGCACATGCCACGCACACGGATCACATTTAGACTGATAATTTATATCATATATATATATATTTTCTAAATCATTTATTTTGAACTATAAAATCTCGTCTCGTGTCAACATTAAATTTAAATCTTCCAATCAATCATCATGATGCTTAACTGCAGTAAGGTAATTGCAAGAAATTCACTTGCTGCTGTTTCAATATTTTCGCTATTTCGACTTGCAGCAGATTGTGCAATGATTCGCCGCTATGTTTGTACACCCATTTGCCATGTTCGCCTGTTATTGGACCAACGAAATCGTAACGTTTAGGACCGCTTGTCGGTGAGCTAAGCCAGATTTGCTTATTTGGCGACTGTCGATTGATGACATACGTACCGTTATCATGGCCCAAATTAATCGTAAGTACACCATCCTAATTGGAAGATTTTTTTTTTTTTTTATAAAACAAACTGAAGACAATGATGTAATAAAAAAGAAAAACTTACGCTGTACGAAACATCACTGCCATTTAGATTTGCACTTTCAGTCAATTCCTCAAAATAATCGCATAGCGAATCCAACGTTTCGGTACAAACACGATCGTATGTAACACTGTCAATGGATGTGGCATCCACTAATGTTTCACTGCTATATAATCTTTGCCATAAATTCGTAGACAGCAATGGATGTTTGTTGTTTCTGATTATTTTGTTGCTGTTGCTGCTACAATTTATTCTTGCCGGAGGTAACTTCTTTTCATTTTGTTGTTGTTTTTGTAGTGGCACAGTCAATTGATGTATTTGGTTATATAAAGTAAAACAAGTTTTATGTGTTTGTTGTAGTAAATTATTTAAGTTAAGTTGTCTTCTTGCCATCGTTGTTAACATTATTAAAATTTTTTTTTTTAAAATATATTGACTAATTCGAAAGCAGCGCAGCGCTATCGAAATAATTTTTTTTTTTATAATAACAAAACCTAACAATTTGATACTAAAAAATGCCAGAAAGATGTAAGTTTTAGTTGAGCTAAACACAATTTTCTATACACTACACTTATTTTATTAATTTACTTTTTTTTTTAACTTAATTTTATTCTTAAATTCTAATTTAATTTTATGCTTAAATTCTAATTAAAAAAAAATAAAACCAATTACATGGTTTAACAATTAAAAATTCTTATTTTCTTTGACAACACATTTGGAAGTCGTGTCAAAACGCTAACTATAGTCGATGTATTTACATTCATCAAACAGATAAGCTCTATTATATGCAAAAAAAAAAAAAAAAAAAAAATATTTTCTTTTTTTTTTGCAATTAGTAGAAGAACTAGTGACTATATGCATATAAATCGTATATATACGTATAGCAGATGCTTCGAAAAAGGGAGATCACACAGTTGCTTCATCGACGCTTTAAAGTACATATTTGAGAAAATAACTTTGTTTGCTGCTGTTCTATCAATGGAAACAGCATGTACATAGCAACTATCTCTTTACGTTACAGCAGTCATCAAAGTCTTTCGAATTTAATGTGAAAATTCAATTTCTCCATGGTTTTTGCTTTGCCAGGTTTTTATTGCTTTATTTACAATAACGGCATCCTGATCTTTGACCTGAAATGATAATAAATATTTTCTTTAACAATATATTACTGAAGACATAATTAATAATTACAGTTTCTATAAGCGTTTTCAGCTGCGCTTGTGTTGTACAATTGAGTATTGCTTGGCGTACATGTTTAACCAATTCGAGAAATAGAAATACAACAATTTTACGTGAACCGCCGCAGACTTTGTCCCAGACTTTCATTAAAACATTTTCACTAATAACCGAAGCAAAACAACTTGTATACCATTCATCCAAGAGCCGACACTGTCTATCGAAAATGGTCAATTTCTCAAGATGTCTGTAAGAAAAATTAATTTGGTATTATATGCTCTTAATTATGCTGTTTTAACTTACTGGCATAGTGCTATATCAGCAAGTTTCAGTAACGTTTGCGTCAATTCTTTTAGCTTAGGACAATCCTTTTGTATTTCACGAGTATACGCATAGAAATGCTTTGCAATCCAATATGTTTCTACATCATCGTCGAAAATCTGCAAAAGCACACGCACAATCTCGATAAAATGTTGATCATCCTCTTTGGCACCAGCACCGGCGCCTGTATGCAATAGACGATTATGTTCCAATAGCCACATGGTATGTAGCACTGTATCCTTAGGCATGTGCGGCTCAACGTAATGCATAATGGTCACCGCATGCAGCAGATCGTCGTAAACTTGACGGCGCTGTTCACGTACGTATTCGGTTGCATTCTTATGTAGCGGCAATATGCCCATGATTAGACACCAAAGCAGATTACGTTGCGCTGCGGGAACGATGCTATAGCTCAGACAGAACTTCTTTAATTTGCTTAGATCTCGTATATCGTCGTGCAGCAGCATGTTGAGCGATTTCATTTCTTCAACACTGAAACAGCCGACTTTTTTCATAGTAGCTCGAACGAAAATTCCGCTCATTGGTGGCCATTTTATTTGTTTTTGTTTCTTATTAGCAGACTTTAATTAATTTTTATTATTATTTTATTATTATTATTAAAAGTATGTACAACGTTATTTCCATGTGTTTGAGTTATGTTTTCTGGCAGCGTTATTGTTTTGTCATATTTATGAAACTTCTTTTATTATTTGTTTTACTATTTTAACATGTTTATATGCAAACATTATTTCACTTTATGCTTAAATCAAATTTAATTGAACTCAAGAAATCAAAATAAATCTTATCACTTAATTGTGCAAGGTTAACGAAACAAAAAAAGATAAATTGTACTAAAAAATGACGGACAATATTGTTTGATTATTTTTGTAAATGAAAAAAATTATATTTAATTTATTAAATAAATTATATTGATAAAATAATAACATATTACAGAAAACTTAATTTTTTATATTTTTCTATGCAACATTTTTGAAATTTTTGAAAATCCGCGCCAAAAGAAAATGCCAATTCTTTTAATAACACTGATTTTGAAAACTCTGTTTTTTTTTAATAACATAATTTTCATTTAAATTTGACAACACTGAGATCGATGACAGCAGCAAGAGAGAAAGAGGAACAGAATAACGTAAAATACTCGATCAACACGACCGACCGAGCGAGCGACCGAAGTAGTGCGGCGACAACGATAACACACTCCGCCCTGATGGAAATATTTTAAGTAAATTTTCCTTAAAAAAGCCACAATATATTAATTTGTGTTTAGTCAAACGTTAGTGTAAGTGCAAAATAACAATATTCCGTACGAATTATATAAGAAATGATAAAATTTGTGCTATTAAATTGCAAGTGAAAAATGAGTGAATGTTGTGGTGTGATGATTTCATCGTTTTTGTTGAATTAGTCCGAATCATAAATTGAAGAAGACGGATAGACGAAATAGGCGATGATTAACAACAGCAGCAGCAGAACAAAGAGAAGATATTGACACAAAAAAATAAACAGAAACTCATAAAGTATACAAAAAAGAAAAAAAAAGAACATCTCTACTGAAAATTATCATTAAAAAGCAAACGAACTTCGTTATTAACTTTATTTTTGATCTACAAAGTGTACAACTACAAAAAAAAAAAAAAAAAAAAAAAAACGAGAAACAAAAAAAAAACAAAGAATTACTTTAAAATTTATAATTTGCATATAAAAAATTTGTATCTATAAAATGCATATTTATCTATATTTGTGTATGTGTGTGTGTGTGTGTATATTTCTCAATGAGTGTTTGGTGTGTACATGTAAACGCGCGGAAGAAGCCTTCAAGAAAAACAACAACAAATTGGTTAGGCGTTGAGTATTGAACGAGTTCAAACGCCCACGTTTTACCAAGTGCTCTGTTGCCTTTTCGGTCCACCATCTGGTCTAAAAGCGATACTACAACAAAAACAAACAACAGCAACAGTCGCAAAAGTTTGATAGTTTCAAGTTTTTGTTTTTAGTACAACGTCACCGCCAACATAGCAGCAACATCAAAAACAACAACTACAACAAAAATAGAAGTGTGCTAAATTATGATTTTAATTTTTTTTTTTTTTTTTTTTTTTTTTTAATGTAAATACCCTTCTATTGTATAAAAATGTGCACTATATTGGTTGGTATAACTTTTAGAAACGTTTTCAAAAATGCATATAGTATAATATCCATAAAAATTGCATTTGTAATTTTTTATGCCCTACACTTGAATTTTATTATTAAACATGCGTATTGTATTATTATTTCAAACTAAAATATAGACCATTCCAATTTATGTCAATAGATTATATGGTATATTTTGTTTGATCAAGTAAAAATTTTATTTAAATTTGCTTTGCTGCACATATGTCGAATGAGTTCGATTCATGATTGCGATATTCTTTGCTTCCTCCCTCCCTCCCTCCACAAACACACACGATTCCCTTGTCGTATTTTAGCATCCATACCACCGCATCAACATTATTTCGAGGCTTTTAGTGTGCTGCTTTTTATACTTTATTTTTTGTTTGTTTGGTTGCAGCTGCTTCCACTCACCTCGTATGCGTGGGTTGTTATATTTAGAAGTGCGCATACGATACGACATTGCCAAACCATACCAAACAGCCAGACGGTTACTTGCCATTCAGTCAGTCAGTCAGCAAGCTAGCTAGCTTTGTAATCGCATTTAAAGTCTGCAGGAGTTTTATGCTATTATAAACAATATTTTTTTTATTCCCGGTGCACGTAGTGAAAAAGGGTATATTCAGTTTGTCTGAAAGTTTGTAACGCATCAAATGAAACGCCGTAGATCCCATTAAGTATATATATTCTTAATCAGCTTGATCTGACGAATTAAAATATTTATGTCCGTCTGTTCCGTTTTAAAGATATTGAAATTAAATGTTAAACTTAAGCTTTTTTTAGTTGGTCCTAGGCAGTTTGTATGTCCGAATTAAAGTACCAAGCCCAATATTAGGCATAGATCCCATTCAAATTTACCGCCCGTTTTCGAGTTTTTATATGAATACAGTAATTATTTCTGAATGAGTGCAACAAAAATTTGGTAAAATCACTTCTAATGTCCACCTAAATGATAAGGATCAGACTGATATAACATAAAGCCGCCATACAAACTTGATTAAATCGATTGTGAAATTACAGCAGTTTAGCCTACTTTCAGATTTAAGAAACAATAATTTAGATACGTTTACGGCAAAAATTATTCGTTTTGATTTTTGGATAACATAGATTGATTCGTTGTGTTCCAAAATCTGTTGACACTATATGCATGTTGGGACCTTAAAAACAAACTGCATACTTTGTAACTTATAACTTATAAGAGTATCTTGAAATCGAGTTACTCGACAGCAACGTTTTATTTTAATTTCCATTTTTTTTTTCATTCCGAAGTCTAACTGCTGCCTGTCATCTCCATCTTTCATTTGTTGTGACACATAATCCACTATAATAGAATGTTATTATCGAATATTATTTTCAGTCATTTATAAAAGTTCTATCAACCACTTTATGATTATTATTACACACTTATTATTCATTTATAATAAAAGGTTTTGACGTTTTTGTATGAATACAATCATTGTATAAAATTAAAATTAAAAAAAAAAAAAATGATTTCGTCAGTATCATTTCTTCGAAGCTTTAACGCTAAAACAACAATGACTAATTCCCATTCCCATTAAATATCTCATCAGCCTATCCCACTTGGATTGCGTTGCGTGCATACTTCTTTTCTCCTGTAGCGTCAATGTTGAATGCAATATATTTCTGCACTTAAATTTGGCACGATTTAAAAGGACAAAAACTGCTGCTTATCCTAACGATTGATTTGGTTTGGGCAAACTGACTTTAATATGTTTACTTTCGTTCGTTCGGTCGTTCGTTCGTTCGTTTGTTTGTTGTTGATCACCTCAAGCAATACGCTTAAAAATTATAGTCGATTTTCGATGATTCGAGTAATAGCACGTACCATTTTCATCCCTTCATTAATTTTGTCAATTACGAAGCCAGTCAGTTGTCTTGTCGTCATGTCATCATGGCTCATGGCGAAGTTCAGTTATCGCTGGTTTTGTTTATGCTTTTAATAAACTTTGCGTGCTTGTTTACACACACCAACACTCACACAATTTGCAGAGTTTAAAAAATGTTGAACAATTATAGAGCGAACAAATTTATATACGCTTCTTAAAACATTTTAAAGAAGAAGTTTTTATACTGGGTATAAAAAAAAATTTTGCGTTAAAATGTAGCTAGAAACATTAACAAATAATAGAAAATGGTACTAGAATAGAACAGTATTAGTTTAAATTTAAAAACAAACGGACGGACCAACAAACGTAACGTAACTTGAAAGTTGATACTAGAGATGGGCGTTGGGATGGGAATACCGCGGAATCACTGGAGTACCGCTAAGTCTGGATTATTTTTATGTACCAAACAGCAAATTTTTTTTTAAATTATAACAATGCACTGTTTATCAAATAAATATTTGAGGTTTTTATAATTAAAAGTAAGCGGGAACCAACGGGATAGTAGATTACAATTTATATGGAGCTAACGATCGCCGCTTGTGCCGAGAAATGTTCATGAGGTTCTGACGCAAACACACTCTTGTTGTGGTTTTATACGTTACATACAATTGCATAAGTCGAACATACACTTTAAAGCTACTAGGACACGTAGTGTACATAAAAAAAAAACCATAAAGTTAAAAATCAGGGCGAGTCATATAATTGGCGTACACATTTTAATGGCGTCTTCAAGTTTAATTGCAGCTTAGTTCTAACTTTCTAACATACACCATACAACCCATACACCCATCGGATATAATGACGCCCCCTAAAAATTTAATGCAACTATGACAATGATGGCCAATGTCTACGTAATATGCCATCTTAAGTGTTAAATACACGCACATCTTATGAACAGACGGACAAACGAACGGACGGACAGACAGATACTAGGTCGGTTCATATCTGTTTGTATTTTGCTGTTGTTGTTGTTTGCGATTACGCGATTTTCTTATATACGATATATGTACGTTTGTATGTATGTTAGCTGCCGTCATTGCCTAAAGTTTCTTTTTAATGTTTACTCACGGCGCTCACTTCTCTCATTTTATCGGGGCAACGCATTCATTATTTTTGTTGTTGTTGTTGTTGTTGATTTAACGCTGAGGGATGAGTCATTTTTAACTTGATTTTTGATTCAAACGAAATCGCGCTGATTGTATACAACAACAACAACAAAAATAAAAAAATAACATGTGTGTTTGCGTGTGTGTGTTTGTATGTTTATGTAGCCGCTGCCGACGTAGTCGTCGTTGTTTCTTTAACGGCACACTAAGCAGCTGGGCTAAAATCTTTTGCTTTCATTTGCCTTCCAATCGCAAGTTGGCGTACAACATTCATCATAAATATATACACAAATATAGCGCAGCATATAGTCAGTTGTCTTGTGTCGTCGTCGTCGTCGTCGTCTTCGTCGTATTTAAAAGCAAATAAAATTCCATAAAAAAAAAATAAATAAATAATTATTTGTATATATAGTAGATCTATAATTGTTGTCTTAAGAAAAAAAAATAGTATAAATACATACACAAACGTTATCGTATCAATAAAAGCATTTTTGCATTGAAAAGTTAGTTAAGTAAGTTCTTAAAGTGCACAAATGTCGTAATTATTTAATAATTTTTTTATTTTTTGCTGTTAAAATTTTATTTAAATTTTCATTTTCATTTCAGACTTCCAAAAAAAAAAAAAAGAAAAATAATAATAATAACACGCCAAATTAGTTATAATTTGAAAGCACAAAAAAGCAATAATATCAACCGAAATGACACACAATATAATGCACCGCAAATCCGGTGCAAATACGCAACACAGCGATAACTCCAAGACACATGCTTCCTCCCACCGCAGCCGACTTCGCTGTATACAAACACTGCCTTTGGCGCTACTTATTTCACTGGCAATTCTTGCTATCAGTCCGTTGCTACTTAGCAGTGTCAATGCACAGAGCAGCGTTAGCATGGCAATGAATCCAATGAATCCTTGTCCAAATAAAGATAAATGTCGAGACTGTTTACAGACAAAAGGTTGCGCTTGGTGTTTAAAACCAAATGTCAGTGATCAAGCACGTTGTTTTCTTTATTCAAAGGATACGACATTTTGTGAAGAGCAATATCGTTACTATCCTCAGACAATAGAAAGTATCGTAAAAAATGAAGCGCTTACATTGGGTAGAAGTGCCTCGGCTGGTGCTGCTGCCGCTGCAGGTGCAGGTGGCGCTGCCTATATGCATAGCAGCAGTGGTAGTATGTCTTCATCTGGATTTTCATCGAGTAGCGGTAGTAGTAGCACATATTATAGTTCCAGTTCTAGTTCATCGAGCAGTGCAAGAGCACAAGCACAAATTGTACAAATTCAGCCGCAACGTGTTAATTTGAAATTGCGTATCAGTGAGTATGGCATTTCAAAAAAATAAATAAATTTAATTAAATATGCTATACATAATATAAATATAATTTATACGTTTATTTATTTGCAGACGAAGAGCACAGCTTAAAAATGTCGTATTCTCAGGCACAGGATTATCCCGTTGATCTTTACTATTTGATGGACTTGTCGAAATCTATGCAGGACGACAAAGAGAAGCTTTCGTTGCTCGGTGGTAAACTATCCGAAGAAATGCGAAAAATAACATCGGATTTCCGTTTAGGTTTTGGTTCTTTTGTTGATAAAGTACTAATGCCATACGTCTCGACTATACCCAAAAAGTGAGTAGCACGTTACTTAATTTCTATTTCTATTTGTTTTATTTATTTATTTATTATTTTTATTTTAAATTAATGTATATGAAAAAAAAAGGAAAAAAGTTTTTTAATCTAAATATTTTTATTAATCTTATCAAAATTTTTGAAATCATAAAATTTTTAACAGTCCAAATAATCAAGATCACAAAAAAAAACCAAAAAAAAAAAAAAAAAAATTAAAAAACTTTTTTACGCTTAGTTAATAATTAAATTAATTAATAGTTCAATTAGTTTTTAGAATAAAATTAAGTTTAATTTTTTTTAAGTCTATTTAAGTTAGATTTATAATTAAGTTTCTTCCTGATTTATTATTTAAAACAAAAAAGTAACTTGAGTTCAATCAAATCAAAATTCACAAACGCAATTAAATAATTACTTCAAATCATAAACTTTTTTTTTCAAAATTAACCGCGCCTTTAAATTATATTTGATGCTTAATTTTTAATACTTTTTTAATTGATTACAAGTTTTATTAACAAAAAAAAAAAAAAATAACATTAGACAACATTTTTTTTAAAGTTTATTTTTTTTATTATGAATAAGGCTTCATGCAAGTTCAACTCTTTATCATATTTTATCAATCAAAATTTAAATTGTTGCCTGATTTCTGTTAGAAATGTTGTCTTTTGTTTTTTACAATTTAATATTTTAGTGCTGACGGCCTCTATTAAAAATTTGTAGATTTTTTAAGGCATTTAATATTAAATATATTTAAGCTTTACAACTTATTAATGCTATTTTTAAAATGATATTAACTATGATTTTATATAATTTTTATTTATTTATTTTTTTTTTATATATATATAAATAAAAATCCTACCTAACAAATTGATTCAAATAATTTAACACAAAATCATCACCAATTCCAACAAAATAAAATTACTACAACAACAACAACAACAATATATCACGAATGAACAACCAATCTCAACTCCACTCCACAATTCAACTACAACAACAACAACAACTATCGAATAGACTTGAACGTCCATGTGAAGATTGTCAGGCTCCATATGGTTATTTTAATCATATGGCATTGAGCAATGATACCGAGAGTTTTTCTGTAAGGAGATAATATATATATTTGTTTTTTTGATGTTTTCTGAATAGATCATTTTTTTTTTTTAAGTATATTATTTTTTTTTTGTTGTTATTTTGGGTTGTACACTACAATATTTTTATTATAATTTTTTTTTATTTAATTTTTGTGTCGTTTAAATGTTGCCTGGTTATTTGATATACATACTATATATGCTATTGGATATTTGGTGTTCTACTACAGCACATACATACATACAGTGATATACTCGTACATACATCGTAAATGCACACATATGTATATCGATATATACAATACAATATATATATACTATATATACTAAACAGTATAGTGCATGTTTTTCGTTTGCGAATTTTGCATATCTGTCTTTTTATTGCTACTTCTCATTTACATACATAAATATCGTATCTACTCATCTATAGAAGTATTTGTTTTGTGTTTGTTGTATTCTAACATGTTTCTATTTATTATTACTAATATTATTAAATGTTGTTAATACTAATTATTTATTTATTAATTATATACATAAATATTTATAGTGCATTTTTATATCATAAAAAAAAAAAAAAAAAAAAAAAAATAAATATTTATAGAGCAATTCAAAATTATTATTTAAAATTTAAGTTATACTATGTATGTCGTCATAATCATTCTATTCAAAAAGATTGAAGTACAGTAAAACTACGTTATGGCAAATTTAAAAAAATATATTTATAAATTTGCTTTAGTAATGTTTAACTTTTACTGCTTCAATTAAAGAATGTCTCATGTGATTCATGCAAGAATTGATTAGGAGCAGTTCAAAAAGTCATTTTAATTTATCGGACGCTGCACATCTCTGGAAATTGTTAAAAATTGAGATTTTGTTTTTTTCGATTTTAAACTAAAAAAAATTCATTAGAAAATAAAAACTACGTCATAATTTTACTGACTTTTTCAACTGTTCTTTTTAATATAAATTTTATTTATTTAGTTTTTTTTTTACAAATTGGTTGCATTTGAAAAATTTTTTTTTCATTAATATTTATCATAAAATATATCTCTCTTTCTTTCTCTTTCTTTTTTATGCTCTATTTCATTCTGAAAAAAAAATTAAATAATCTAATTAAAAAAATAATAATAATAATTATTTGAATGAACCATGTGGCAAATGTTGTATGCGTGTATTTGTAATTTAATTCTAAAAAAATCGTAAAAATAATTTAAAATAAATATTAAATTATAAATGTTGTGAACATTAGCCTGCAAGAGCCATGTCCACAATGTGCTCGTCCATATGGCTATAGCCACATCATGGACTTAAGCACGGACACAGATCAGTTTACAGTAAGTTTCGTCATTGTCTGCATTGAATGTCGCCGCTAATCCGTTGAATTTTTAATTAATAACTGCTAACATGGTTGCTTGCTGCCTTGCCTTGCATGTCCTTTATATCCTTATTAATAATTTTAACATATGTAATAATTTTAAACACAAAAGATGGCAACATTTTTTTTTTTATTAATTATTTTTAAATTTTTATTTTTTAAATTAACAAAATTTATGGTACACTCTTGGAACTAATTAACAACAAATTCTGTTTTGAAAAATTGAAAGTTTAATCGATCAAGCTGTAAACGATTTAATAATCAAAAAAAAAAAAAAATCGATAAAAACGATTTTTCAAAACAAGTTATCGAAATAACAAGGACGGATATAAAAGTTTAACATTATAAAACCTTATTATTAACCACAAAAAAAAAAAAAAAAAGAAGATTACTAATCAAGAGTGTATCGAATATTTTTTTTTATTTTTATTTAATTTATACTACATTTTTTTATTTTTTAACTTTTTTGAAAAAGAAAAATCAAATTTTAATAATTTAATTTCCAACACATTTTTTGTTTTTAAACAATTTAGAGACGCGTTACAGAAGCAGCAGTCTCTGGTAACTTAGATGCACCTGAGGGTGGTTTCGATGCAATTATGCAGGCAATTGCATGCCGTCATAAAATCGGTTGGCGTGAACAGGCACGTCGTCTTTTAGTCTTCTCAACCGATGCCGGTTTTCATTATGCCGGCGATGGTAAATTGGGTGGCGTTATAACGCCAAATGATGGCGAATGTCATTTAAATGATTCCGGTTTTTATACATACTCCGAGATACAGGATTATCCTAGCATATCGCAAATAAATCAAGTAGCTAAACGAAATGTGATTAATATCATTTTTGCTGTAACACAAAATCAAATGCCCGTCTATGCGAAATTATCGCAACACATTGAAGGTTCTTCGAGTGCACAATTGTCGAATGATTCGTCGAACGTTGTCGATTTAGTGCGTGATGAGTACAATGTAAGTCAAAAAATTAATGAATGAATGAATGAGTGAGTGAAGTGCAATTTATATTAAATTATTAAAATTATTTCTTTTTGTAGAAAATCTCTTCAACAATTAGCATGAAGGATAATGCATCGAATAATGTCAAGATCACATATTATTCATCTTGTCTGACGAAAGGTGCTGAAACGAAAACATCTCAATGTAAAGGTCTAAAGGTTGGCGATGTTGTTACATTTACTGCAAAAATTATGGTTACCTCATGTCCGCCCGATCCAAAAGACTGGAGACAAACCATAAATATATATCCAGTCGGTATCAATGAAAGTCTTGTAGTCGATCTGGAAATGCTGTGCTCATGCGATTGTGAACGTCCCGGTTCAGTTGGTTATCAAGAGAATTCAGCAAATTGCAATAATCATGGCACATACAAGTGTGGTCTCTGCGAATGTAATGGTCCATATTATGGTAGAAATTGTGAATGTTCAAAGAATGAATTGAATCAAATTTCAAGCGGCGAGAATATGTGTCGTGCAAATAGTTCATTGGCTTTAGATTGTTCTGGACGTGGTAATTGCTTCTGTAATCGTTGTGAGTGCGCAAAGCGTCCAAATCCCGATGAGATTATTAGCGGACAGTTCTGTGAATGTGATAATTTCTCATGTGAACGTCATGACGGCATAATTTGCTCGGGTCCGGAACATGGTATATGCGATTGTGGTCGTTGTGTTTGTAAACCGGGTTGGACAGGTAACGGCTGTGAATGTGCCTCAACGACAGACACGTGCATGGCACCAAACGGCAAAGATCTATGCTCGGGACACGGTGAATGCGTTTGTGGTGCCTGTAAATGTAATGTCAACAAAGAGGGACGTTATTCGGGTAAATACTGTGAGAAGTGCCCAACATGTTCGGGACGTTGTCAAGAACTGAAAGATTGCGTACAATGTCAAATGTATCAGATGGGACCACTCAAAGATGATTGTCTAAATAATTGTACATTATTTACACCAAAAGATGTTGGCAAGGTTGAACTAGACGAAACGAAAGATGAGCAAATTTGTGTTTTCTTCGATGAGGAAGATTGCAAGTTTACATTTAAATATGCCGAAGAAGATAATGTGCTAAAGGTGGAAGCACAACACGACAGAGAATGCCCGCCGCGTGTGTTTATGCTAGGCATTGTGCTTGGCGTTATTGCAGCTATTGTATTAATTGGTCTCGCGATTTTATTGTTATGGAAGTTATTGACTACGATTCACGATCGTCGTGAATTTGCGCGCTTCGAGAAGGAACGCATGAATGCCAAATGGGATACGGTATGTGATAGATTTCAATACGTTTTTTTTTTTTTCAATATTAATAATAATTTTTTTTTTATGCAGGGTGAAAATCCAATTTACAAGCAAGCTACATCGACATTTAAGAATCCCATGTATGCTGGCAAATAAAATGAACAAAGGACGAATATACGAAAATAATAACAAAATAAAACAAAAAACAGACGAAAATTAGTTAAAGTGGGCGGGAAAACAAAATGTCTGAAGCGCGTTTAAAAAATTCAGTGCTTCCTCGATGTCAGGGGATGGTTTGCGCGCATCTTTTGTTTATAAATTTTTATGTTTTATTTTAATTTTTTTTTATTTAATTTATATATTTATACATGTGTGTACGTACGAGTGTGTTTGTCAAGTACGGTGCGCGTTGAGTTTTACTATAAAATGAGAAAATGAGAACAAAGTACTGCCATATTAGATGCGTTCTAAAAACGAGAAACTTAAATAAACAGTTTGTGCCTTTCATTTTTTATTTTTATACAAAAAATTTATAAAGATAATTACTTATATAAATGATATATGTGTACATATGATATATATTACCAAAATGCCTTATCAACGCACACTGGGTGGGTCGGTCAAAGCACAACAACGTTCTTTCTTTATAAACAATTTTTTTTTTTTAACGAAACAATGTGCCTGCAATAAAAAACGTTTTTTTTTTTTAAATTTTATATCCTTTTTCGAAATGAACAATAACCATTTTATGCAGCTAAATATAATATACACCGTTATTTTATTTTGTTTATACTTTTGTGTCTAATGCGCCAATTAAGATAAAAATAAACCTCTTTTTAGTTTTTTTTTAAATATTATTATTGCAATATTAATTATAAAATCATTTTTATAATAAAAACAAGAAAAAAACCGATTAGAAAGGATTAACATTTCGTAAGAATTTTTATCCCAAAAAAAAAAAAAAAAAAAACGCTAATTTGTTTATGTAATTGCCAAAAGTTTTTTTTTTTTAATAATTATTATATTATGTTAATTTTTAAGCATATTAACAATTAAGCTTGTATAATAATACATGATTCTAAAAAAAAAAAAAAATAAAACAAAAAACAAAATGCAATTTAATTTATACAAATAAATAAAATTAATATATATATACAAGACAGGTGAATAGATAATATCTACATTATTATTATTATAATTTTTTTTTTGTTTTAATTATCCTATAATGATAATTTTGTATTCGGCTGTTTTGCAATTTATTGAAAGCAATGATGTACTTCACAGATACAAAAAAAAAAAAACTATTCGCCAAAAGATAATTTGTTTGTTTGTTTATTTTCTGCAATTTGTACTGATTACTTATTAACATTTTAAATGTATAAAACAAAAATTAACCCAAAAAAAAAAGAAAAATAAAAAAGTGCAAAAAAATAAAGTTCATAATACAACAAACGTATTTATATTTAAATGATGTGTTTATTTTAATTTCATTGGACAGCGTCAAATTGACCAAAGACAGTTAATGCGCTGAACCTGGCAAATAGCGAAAAAAGAAGAAGAATTCAATGTACCTATTTTTTTTTATACCCTGTACTCAAAGGGTATATTAATTTTGTGCGAATGTATGTAACAGACAGAGGAAGGCTAGATAGAAGATGGACATTGGAAGGAGAGTCAAAGTAGCTTAACGTCATTTTTTGTCATAAGTTATGTCTATGATAGTCCCAATGAAATATCCCAATATGGGAAGGGTCAAAAACATTTTTAGGTATAGCCCATTTTTATACCCCATTTGGTACTAAAATAGGACTTAACTTAAGGTACGTAAAGTTTTGGTACAGTGTCTCTTGCAGTCGAGCATACTCGATTTCGCGTTCTTTCTTGTTTTTTCATTGCACACAAAATTATTGCATTAAAATGTTTTACACAAAACTAGCTCAAACTTAAGATTTTATTAATAAAAAATTTATTAAACCAAATCGCTTAAAGAAATTATTAAAATTATAAAATTTGTATTAATAATTAAAAATAAAAATACAATATAATAAAATAAAATGCTCTTGAAACACATAAATTCAAATTAATGCAACTTAAATTGTATTGTATTATTAATATTATTATTAAACAAAAGAAAAAAAAGACTCGAAAGATATAGTTTAACAATTACAATAATTACGATCGAAAATATTTCAGTTTCTTTCATGCTTCCACTTAGAAAACAATTTAATTGTCAAACAAGTGCAGCAGCGCATCACATCACATCGCAATGCAACGAATCGTTTAATTGTTTTGCATACAATTTAAATAAGTTAAACATATAAATATATTTTTAAAATCTAATTAGAATTTAAAGATAAGTCTGTCTCTTCTGAAAATAATTCATTTCATTCACATTCAATTCATTCTGCTTCCTATTTACACAGCTTTTTCTCTGAAAAAGAAAAAAAAAACACAAAAAAAAAAAAACGTATTTCATTAATTAAATATAAGATCAGCATCCGGTGCACCTTTCTGATGTTTGAATTTATTTTTGTGCGGCCGTTGATAGTGATTCTGTGAATATAGGCGCGGCTGCAACATTGAATCTTCATAGTCTTCCTCCTCGATTCGTTCAGTGATATTTAAAGTTAAACGTTTCACTTTTTCCTTTTCTTCACGTATTTTTTCTTCTTGCATTTTTAAATTAATTGCTAAATGCGAATCGGATGGTGCTACAAATGATTTTAACTGTTGCTTGCCACCCTTGCCACCGCGTACCATCAACACAAATGGCACTGAGCCAGCTTTTATGTTTGATGTATCAGCAGCAGCAGCAGCGTTACTATTTGTTGCATCGCTTGTTGTTGAAGTTGCTGTTGTGCTTGTTGTACTACGTCCATTAAGTGGTGGCGATATACGTGATGTTGCTGCCGTTATAAGCGAAGCATTGTTGACAGGTTCATAGGTTTTCTTTTGTATGCGTGCCATCATCGGTACTGGTATATCTTTTGTGTTTGGTTTCTTTGATTCCTTGAGACGTTCCTGATACGAATCGGTTGTCATCTTTTCATACATTTGCTCAAATTCTAAATCTTCTTTTGATTTTTCTGTTGGCGGATTTGAAGTGCCACGTTCAATTTCATTCTCAGTCCAATCATGCTCAGTGGTATTGGCTTGCTCCATGTCAGCATCAACAATATTACGTTCACGACAATTTGGTGCAGATGACGAGTCATCGGTGATCTTTAAAAAAAAAAAAAATAGAAAAGAGAAATATTTCAGCAATGAAATTAAAAAGAAAAATTATAAGAAAAAAGAAATACCATTTCATCCAATTCGCTATTCTCATTTATTGGATATAAATTGTTGGCTTCACCACTCAATGGCAACTGATTGCCCTCTTTCAATTGTGGATATAATTGTTCTTTTAGTTTTTCAATAGCTTCCTTTGCTTCTTCCATGCTTCTGTAAAGCTGCAAAAGAATTTTTTTTTAATAAAAAACTAAAAACTACAAAATTAAAATTGATTAATTTACCTTCAATTTGGGACGCACAACACCCAGACAATCTCTGTACATGTGATCGACTAGTATAGGAAATAGATCAGAGCTATTTTCAGTCTTACTAAATACAGGATGTGACTTTTTAAACCAGTAGTAGTGCTGAAAAAACACTAGAAAATAGTCCAATCTAAAAAAAATAGAAGAGAAAAAAATAAATGAATAAAAAAAAAAATTTAAATTGCAGCATTCGTTTACTTTTTTGCGGGACATTGATGTGGTAAAGTATGGGCCACAGGTATCCAGTAACACACATGCCAATTTCAGACGAAATAGACTATCCGGCGGATCAATCGGTGATACGACATTCTCCTCTGTCGATACGCCTAATGAGATTATCGAATAGAGCGTATTTAGTATATGCGTTGACTCGACCAATTTGTAATTGTATAATTCGCCCAAATATTTGGCCATTGCAATGCGTCGTTGTGCCAGCTTCGGTGAATGTATTTCCAAGCCAGCACGTATATCTTCGAAGACATTGTCGATAACCATTGTCACAGCACGTGGCTGATATGAGCTCAAACCTGATACCAGATCGGCTAGACAACGTATTAATGGAAAACGCAAGAGAAATGCTTTACTCAGACACTTTATGGCATAACCGCCAATTACGGCATCACGCCAATTAATGCGTCGCATCATTTTAATGCAGCGATCCACATTTTGTTTGCAAAGTTCCTCGAATATTAAATGCCGTATATACTCGTGTATGGGTGGCCGTTGTACAGCCACGGCCTTTATCGTCTCCGGTGGTTTTACCAGATAATAAGCGCATTCGATTTGTGCCGAGTGACGTGAATCAAGCGCCGTTGCCGTTTTCAAACGCAACATTTGATCAAGAAAGACATTTATCAGAAGCCTCGAATCACGGCAATTGTACAAGTAAACGCCGCAAACCTCAATAAAAGCGCAAGCCATCTCGATTTGATGATGTTGAAAGTCACGCAGCAGCATCTTCAGACAACCAAGTGCATCGAATTTCTTAAACAAACCAAACTTGACTAGTTCGCCAATGAATCGTACGATTTTAATTTTTGATTCGATATTAAGTTGATTCTTCTTCCGTATGTGCCATTTGAATTCTTTACGCAGCATCTCACCCAAATCTGCTGCAATGTCTGTGTTGCAAAGATTGACAATGGCAACGAAACGCGCCAGAAATGGTAATATATCCAAACGGGTGCGTTGCACAGCGAATATGATTTTTGTCACTTTCTTGCGATTATTTTTAGTATTGAAATTCAGAAGAAACTCAATTGCGGCCGAATCGATGAGCTCCTTGTTGACACAATTGAAGAGATTTTGTAGAAAAACTTCAAATTGATATTTAACGGTGCCGTAAGCGGCATTAGCCTGTGCATTTTGGCGTCCGACTTCCATTAGTGCATTACCGATCTTCTCTTTGGCAGCAGTACGTGGCGTTGCATCATCACCGCCTGCAATTGATGCCGTATCCGGTGTCGTTGACATTGCTGTTGCTGTCGCCGTTGCTTGTGTTGCTGTTGCTGCGGCGGCTGCACTACTATTCAGTGCATCAGTTTCAATTTCCTTATCGCATGGCGTATCAGAAGTTGTTGACGGTGGATCATCTATTTCTAATTCTGCATCAATATTTGCATCTATTGCCTCTTCGGTCAATTCGCCGGGTTCATCCAACTGCTCAAAATCAATTTTGGGCGCAGAGAAATTCGGCAGAAACTGACGTAAATCCGGCAGATCTGTATAGAAACTTTTCGTTTCTTCATCACCCCACGGATCCAATTCACCGAAACTAGTGTCATCGAGCATATTTTCAATCACTGTGCCCGGATTGCAGTTCTTCGATTCAGTTGCCAACTCTGGCAACGGTTCGCCAATTAAATCGGATAGCATTTGAGCCGATGAGAGTAATTTGTCAAAATTCGCTTGCATTAGTTCACATTTCTCCTTTTTCTCATTCGATATTTCGCCTTTTGATTCCATGATGCGTCGTATATTTTTTGTCATATTCATGAGTTCAGCACGTTCGGATATGACATATTTGCACAGCGTCTTGAAGTAATCCTTTAACAAGGAACGCAAATTCAATTGCTTATCGGCGGGCAGAAAATTCGATTTAGGTATTTCCTGTTCGTATTTCGCTGCCAATGTTATCATTCTACTTGGCACCAGACCAGCGTATTCCTCGCCGCAATGTCGACAAAATGAAAGTATTATCGAAAAATTGCTATGATCCTCTTTATCCTGCGCAATCAGATTTACTAATACGCTGCCCAGTTGCGCGAGTCCCTGTTTTGTATTGATAACGCCGGAGCTTACCAATTCGGCAAAGAGACGCAGATCAACGCGCAATTTACTCGGATTGGCACTCTTCTCACTCGGTTTCATGGACAATGTGCGTTGCCAGGCCTCAAAGAAATACTGATCAAAATCCGCATAGGTTTGATGCAGTTTCGAGCAGAGCACAACGACAGCATTGACGTCGGTCATCTTCAGTTTTGTATCGGATAATGCGGCACAGATTTCCGAAATATATTTGCTTAGATTCAGTGTCGTCATGTCACGCATTGTTGTTTCCAATTGTGATGCCGTAAACTGTTTCAGTTTCTTAACGAAGGCCGTATTCTTCTTTAGGCTCGAATCCAATTTGCTGAAATGTTTCTCATTTGGATATTCAAATGTGGCATTGGACTGACGCAGCTGCGTTTTGGCATCGATTTTCGCTTGAAGATCCTCGATGAAAAGCTTTAATTCAGCGCGCTCCTCAGCCTCGATTTCGGACGCATTTTCACAAATATCATCCATCGTCCCAGTCGCCGTTGCACCTACAGCCGCCGCTGTATCTGTGTCATCATCTGTCGTCGTTCGTGCAGCACCAGCAGCACTAGCAGCAGCAGCACTAGTCGAATCTTGATCCGGTGCTGCCTTTGGTGTGTTTGTGCTCATTGTAAACTTTATTTAATAATTGTTAATTGCTTATTAAAATTTTGCAGCGACAATATTTATGTCTTGACTGAACAAAATTAAAAACAAAAGAAAACTAAATACGACGACAACGGCAACGAGATTTACTTGACTTGTTTTTTTTTTTTTTTTTTGTCTGTTCCAATTGTATTTGTTGTTGTTTTCATTTCAGCGCAATTGTCATGCTTCTTCTTTTTCAGTTCTGTAGTTCACTTGAATGTGACGTTTTTTTTTGATTTTTTTTTTTGAAACAAAACCGTTTTAGTAATAATTTAATAAATCCAAAATCACAATAATTGAACAGTGTTTTTGAAAGTATGCACCGTGGCGTTTTGTACCATATTTCCATACTGTAAGAGTGTACATAAATTTTGTGTAGTTATAAAAGCCTGAAGGCATCAAAAACGCGTCACGTCGATCTAACTATGTATGTCCGTCTGTCCACTCTATAAACGCAACGTTTTTCAAGATCAAATTAAAGCCACCACCACCAAAAAAAATCAGTTTTTCATTCCATTTCATGAGGTAACCTATATAAATCGTATGCAATGAATCTAATCTTTTCTTGTTAGAATACGGACCCCACTGGCCCATCGGGAAACATGCGACCAGACTAGGAATTCCGTTCAACTAGAAGAAGTTTGTAGAAGTTGCAAAGAAGAGGATGCAACAGAAACGCTGGAGCACTGTCTGTGCACCTGTCCCGCACTCAGATTACACAGAATGCGGTTACTTGGGAAATATATAATATAGTCTCGGACATAATCAATATGGCAGACGGTAGGAAAAAGTCGGAATGGCCGGAATCAAATCTTTAGTATGTCGCCTTACTTTAATTTAAAATTTCACTCAAATATCCAGAATGTTGGCGAGCGTGTTAAGATTGACATAAATTCTGCTAAGATTGTAGGTTTGTTTTTATAATTAAGTGAAATATGTATTTATATTTTTTGTTGTTGTTGTATTTATTTGGCACAAGGTCAAAGTGCATACAGCATATTAGTAGAAATGTTATTTGTTCCCATTTCAAATATACGCAGCAACTAGGGTAATAAAACTAAATTTATTGATTTCACAACTTCAATAAAAAAAATTGCCAAGGAATATAAAATAAATAAATACCACAAACATATCGCTCCGATACGAAACCAAACCAAACTAAAAAACTGGTATCCAAGCACTTCAAGTTTAATCAATAAAAAGAAAAAAAAGATAAAAAAAGGAAAATAACATAAAACAAAAATTCCAGCGCATACAGTCGACGAATGCTTTCACAGCTAAATCAGTTCAAGTTCTGCGATTATCAAACACAAAAAAAAAAAACCTAAAATATAAAGGAAAAAAAATAATTAATAATTAAAAAACAAGCAAAAAAATTTATATTTAAATCAATTCAATGCTCTGCTGGGCAAATGAAGATCATTTCACACGACAACGTTATCCATATCAGCAAAAAGCGCCAGAAACCTTAAAAAAATCTTTTGCTCCGTTCCAGTGTACCAATAGTGAGTGAGCCAATCATCACTAACGCCCAATACCACCACAACCACAACCATTACCACCAACGTCAACAGAACACCAACTGAAAATTCAAAATCAAACATTAAAAAACACAATCAAAAATTAAAAAAATAAATAAATAAATAAAATGGTACCACCAGTAAAAGGGAAAGAGGTGACCCAATTCCATAAGCATTCATTTCTTGAGAATCGTACATTTGATCATCGTCTTGTTAAAGATAATTTACTCGATAAATGGCCAACAGCTGATATGAATGAATACCACGGGCGTACCAAGGATTATCGTAATCTAATGGAATCATATGTATCAAAATAAAAATATAAAGAAACATTTTTGTTTTTTTTAATATATCCCAGCAAACCATGAGAAATGAAAATGGTTTGACGGGATGCATTTTTTTGTTTCACACTTTATAAAAATATTTGTTTTTTTTTTTTTTTTTTGAATCGAATAATCTTTGCAAAACTTATTTAAATAGATTTATTTTCTAGTTATATTCAGTTTCTGTTATTACATAAGTTTATTCTAACAACACATTTACGGAGCTACGAGTTATAGTTTAAAAAAAATTCGGGAGAAAAAATTATTTGTAAACCGCAAACCCAGAGATACACAATTATAAAAATTTATAGTTTTTTTTTCTTTGTTCATTTTGCACGCGTTTAACTATAAAGCAAAAGCAAAATGAGTTCAGTACCAAAACAAACCGTAATGTATTCCCAATTGCAGCCATGGAGTCAAGCCGGTGCGCCGCCTTGCATGGAAGTGGTCAATGGTCCGGAAATACCGCCACGCATGGGCATGTCTTATCAGGTAAGTTGATTTTAAAAAATACAGAAAAATCGAGAAGAACACAAATATGAAACACTTTGTAGACATCGAAAAGACATCCATGGCGTCCAGCGCTAGCATACGAATTAGTTGAGGTAAAGCATTTGCCGGAGCAGCCAGTTACCAATCAGTTGACTAAGCAGTGCTTCATGCCGATGGGCATGAAAACAGATTCAATGATTTTTCCAAATCTGGTCACCGGATTTGATCGCAATCCACAACATGCGGCACGTGCAGCACTTTACTCACGTTACACCAACAACGAATGGACCAATAACAATTTGACCAAATACGCTGAGTCGAATATGAATCGGTAAGTGCGAATTTTTACGTTAAGTTTTCTTTTATTATCCATCATATTGTATATGTTTAGCAATCGTTCGGAACGCTTTCGCAATGATGCAATACGTTTGATGCGTGAGACCGATGAACAGGCAACGCGTGGCCAACGTGACGCTGGACGTCGTTTGGGTGAACGTATTACGGATTTAACATTCTGGCGTAATGAACTTAACGGCGAGCTGGAAAAATTGGTTGCTGAGATGTCTGACATAAATGAGCTGCAGCGTAAGTGTGGCAAAGCTTTACTTGATCTGGAGATACCGTTGCACATTGCACAGGAGTGTCTCTTTCATCGTGAGTCACGACAGGGTGCTGAATTGGTACATGATATTGTGGAAAAGTCGCTCTTATTGGAGATAAATAATTTACGTAATTCGCGTACACGTCTGAGCGGTTTGCATGAAAAGGTGTGTGTGTGTGTCCAGTAGAGCATCTTCCCAGAGCTAACTCCTCCTATACTCATTGTAGATTTCCAAACAAGCGCTCGATTGTCGTGGTGCACAACATTTGCTTGAGGATGATGTAGCGCATAAGGAATCTTCACTTGGCATTGATTCGATGTGTCATCAATTGAATAATTTCAGTCGTGGCATTACCTACTATGGTGGCATTGAGAAATTTGATCCGTCAGTGAGCACACAGGATTCTTGGGCTGAGGCAAGCAGTGAACATGTTCGTCGGTTAGTTTGAATAACATAAACTGTTGCTATCGGAATTCTACATAAAAATTTATGTATTTTGTTTTTCACAGTTCACAAGCTGAACGCGCTAAACTATCACAGCTGCGTAGCGACTCCGAAAATGTTGTTAACGCTGTGGCCACCACTGTCTGGGACTATTGGAACAATACAAATAATTCATTCGATCGTCGCGCACAGGAAATGTCTGAAGCTAAAAATAAAATACAATTGCATTTACAAAAAACACAACAGGAACTTTTCGACATGGAAAAGCATATCGCCTTAATACAAAAGGCTATACAGGATAAGGCTAATCCGCTTAAAGTGGCACAGACGCGCCTAGAGGCACGTACACATCGTGAAGGCGTAGAATTGTGCAAGTAAGTGTAACTATTTATAACGAAATGCATACATACATATGTATATTTTAATTTCGTTATTTTTTGGCAAAAACAGAGACCATGCGCATGATCGTCTTGTGGCGGAAGTTAAGGACATACAGGACGCCGTTGATGTTTTGCATAGTAAGCTGCAAGAAGCTGAAGCCACACATCAGGAATTGCTTAAGACGCGTTGCATGCTGGAGGTTGATCTACGCAATAAGGTTAACGCTTTGTTTATTGATCGTGAGAAATGCATGAGTCTGCGTCGTTCCTTCCCGGTTACTAATCTGATTCGCTACTAAACGCTGCTGCTGCCGCCGCTGCATTGCTGCGTAGCGTCATAAAGTAAAGTAAAATAAAAAAATTATTTGATTTTGTTGTGTAATACTCTTTACATTAAGTAGGAGTGAAGTGTATAAGGAGACGTCAATAGTCTTTTCCAAAATTAATTTATTAAAAAAAAAAATTTAAGAAAAAAAAAATATTAATGCGAAAAAAACACCTGCGGTTCTTTTTTCAGACATCAGCAGAAGTCATGCTTTTAGGAGTTAATTTCTTCTAGTATCTTTATATAACGTAGAAAATTATTTTAAATAATTATTTTGTTTAATTTCTTTTTTCATTTTTATGAGCCACAAGCAAAACAAAGAAAAAAACTGTTAGCTGCAAAGCTTGTAACGGTAATTTAACCGATTGAATTCGCAGTGGTACACTTTTTTTTTGAGTTAGTTGGAGTTCAGTTTGTCCATCTCTACACTCGCTTGTTTCACATTCATTCACTCGTTCGGTTTGCTCATCTCTATGTTTGCAGGCAGCACCGGCAAAAACATTTTCCGCTGTGCGTGCACTGATTTTTGTTATTGTTGTGTTTAGCTGTGCAGTAAAAGTACAGCATTATATTATTTTATGCATATTTATGCATTTCAATAATACTAAGGTAAGTTAAATTATGATATTTAGTATGTTTACAGCAACGATTTGCCATTAAAAAAAAAAAAAATGAAAAGGTTTGCGCACACAAATCAGTGCAGCGCACTTGTTTCGCTTAGTTACAGCAAAAGAATTTGTAATTTAATTAGGTGTTTTGCAAATTTAATAATAACGTTACATGATACCACAAAATCAATTCAAGTGTTAACAATATTAACACTTAAATTTTTTATAATAAAAAAATCTTTGCCTGCAGCGGTATTGTTCGCCGCCGCTACTCTTGGCAATGACAATGGCGCTTCTTATATGTAGCTATGACGTGTCTATTTGGAACTTGCTTCTTTCTAATTAATTTACACAATCTCATAAATCATTAACGAAATAAAAATAATTGAGAATATAAGTAGGCAAGCAATTGCGATGTCAATAAATACTTCGATTAAAATAAAAATTGGTATCAACTCTTGAGTTGATAAAAAAAATTGTTTTTTTTTTTTTTCATTTTTGTTGTTGTTTTCCACTTTCCTTTGAACTTGAAATGATCTTTGATTCTATAATGTTACGATTCTTTTTTTTTTCTTGGCAGCAGCAGCGTTAAATTAATCAAAAACGAAAATAATAAAAATTGCGCTAAAGTTGGAAATTTGTTGTTAGCGTTCTTGGCGAGCTGACGTGCTGCAGTCGGCGTTCGATCATGTTGCGTTCTGCAATATTTTTATTATCGCTAATATGCTGCGCTACTTTAGTGCAATTCGGTGCTGGCGTTGATCCAAATAATTTTAAGACATGCGAACAAAGCAGTTTTTGCAAGTAAGATACTCTCTTTTGGATTTTATGACGCAATTGTTAATTTTTTTTTATGTTCTTAGACGTAGCCGCAAAGTTCAATCCGCGCCATCTAAGTATGCGCTGGTCGGTGGCTCTTTGAATACATATTCGGATTCGATAACTGCTGATTTAATCAATAAAGACAATGCTCATATGTTTACGCTGAAATTGGAAGCGGTGCAGGGTAATACATTCCGTTTGCAAATCGATGAAAAGAAATCGTTACGTCCACGTTATCGTGTTGAGCATGCGCTAAATGGTCAACCAATTCCCGGACACATAAAGGTGCAAAGCGAAACTGATGGTCAGTTGGTTATAACGGCCGGCAGCACGAAAGCTGTGCTGCATGCTGATCCGTTCCGTATTGATTTCTATGAAAATGAAGTTTTGAGCGTTTCTGTAAATGCTAAAAATTGGTTGTATTTCGAACATTTACGCCAAAAAGCAGAACCAAAGCCATTGCAACAAGACGAAAATGAACATGAAAATGTTGATGCAGCAGTTGGTGAAGCGCCCGCTGAGCATGATGCACAAGCATCACAAGCAGCTGCTCCTGCTAATAATGATGATGAACCAGGCACTTGGGAAGAGAACTTTAAATCGCATCATGATTCCAAACCCTATGGACCTGAAGCGGTTGCATTGGATTTCTCATTCCCCGAGGCGGATATACTATTTGGCATACCTGAGCACGCAGATACTTTTGCGCTTAAATCAACAACAGGCACAGATCCGTATCGTTTGTATAATTTGGATGTTTTTGAATATATTGTTGATAGCAAGATGGCTTTGTATGGTTCAGTACCTGTGCTCTACGGCCATGGGTAAGTTTAATTTTGCCGCATAAAGCGTCGCAGAACGCATTATTTAATTTGCTGTTTTTTGTTTTTTTTTCTCCTTTTTAGTACGCAGCGCACTGCTGGCGTTTACTGGCAAAATGCTGCAGAAACTTGGGTAGACATTATTACCGCTGAAAAGAATGTTGTTTCGTCGATAGTAAACTTTGTCTCCGGTTCACGGAAATCGGATCCACCAGCAGCGCATTTCATCTCTGAATCTGGCATTATTGATGTTTTCATACTGCTTGGCCCAAAGCCGTTGGATACTTTTAAACAGTATACAAAGCTTACTGGTAGCGCAAACTTGCCACAAATGTTTGCGCTTGGCTATCATCAATGTCGTTGGAATTATAACGATGAGAAGGATGTTACCACTGTATCGGCTAAATTTGATGAATATAACATGCCAATGGATACCATGTGGCTTGATATTGAATATACCGATAGCAAGAAGTATTTCACATGGGATCATTTTAAATTTCCAGAACCTTTGACTATGATCAAGAACCTGACAGACTTGGGACGTCATTTGATCATTATTATCGATCCGCATATCAAACGTGACAACAGCTACTTCTTTCACAATGACTGCACTGATCGTGGTTACTATGTTAAAAATCGCGATGGTAAGGATTATGAGGGTTGGTGTTGGCCTGGTGCTGCTAGTTATCCGGACTTTTTCAATCCGGCAGTACGTGACTATTATGCTGATCAATATTTGTTGAGCAATTTCAAAACGGTAACGTCCGATGTTATGATATGGAACGATATGAATGAACCATCTGTATTCAATGGTCCCGAAGTTACGGCACCGAAAGATATAATACACTACGGCGACTGGGAGCATCGTGATGTGCATAATCTTTATGGACATATGCATTTGATGGGCACATTCGATGGTCTATTAAAACGTGATCCCAATCAGCGTCCATTTATTTTGACACGTGCACACTTTGCTGGTTCACAGCGTTTTGCAGCCATTTGGACCGGTGATAATATGGCCGAATGGTCGCATCTACAGCATTCGATAAAAATGTGCCTAACTGAAGCTGTCGCTGGATTCTCATTTTGTGGTGCCGACGTTGGCGGTTTCTTTGGCAATCCAGATGCTGAACTTTTTGAACGTTGGTATCAAACCGCTGCCTTTTTTACCATTTTATCGTTCACATGCGCACATTGATACAAAACGTCGTGAGCCATGGTTGTATCCAGAAGAAACCCGTGAGATTATTAATGAAGCGCTTAAGAAACGTTACAGCTATTTACCACTTTGGTATACTGCCTTTTATGAGCATGAAATCGATGGTAGCCCCGTTATACGTCCACTCTTGGCCCAATATCCGCTGGACAAAGAGGCTTTTGCCATTGATAATACATTATTGGTGCAAGATCGTCTATTGGTGCGTCCTGTGCTGCAGCAAGGTGTCAGCAAAGTTGATGTATATTTCCCGGCTATAGATGAAAAGAAGAATGCCGATTATTGGTATGATGTGGACACATATCAACGTTATGAAAAGGCAGGCTATGAAAGTATTGCTGTAACAAGAAACAAGGTATGTGTCTGCAGCTCGAAATACTTTTTAAAATTTTATTTTTATTAACATTTCCTTTTTTTTATTTTTTTTCAACAGATTCCTGTTTATCAGCGCGGTGGCAGCATTGTGCCAAAGAAAGAACGTTTACGTCGCGCCTCAACACTTATGTTAAACGATCCGTATACGTTGATTGTTTGTCTTAATCGTCAGGGCAAGGCAGCGGGTACTCTATATTTGGATGATGGAAAATCCTATGCCTATCGTAAGGGACAATATATCCATACTGAATATGAATTTACAGATAATCAGTTAGTGAACAAATTTATTGGCAAGCCCAATTACAAAACTGACTCATGGATTGAACGCATTGTCATCGCGGGTCTAGAACGTATACCAACGTCCGCAACGATTACAGTCGATGGCGTTACGCAGCAATTGGAAGTAGAACAGCAGCAAAATGGTTCAATTGTAGTGCGTAAACCTGGCGTTAACATGAATGTTAACTTTGCAATGCGTCTAAATTATTAAAAACAAAAAAAAAAAAAAAGAACTTGATAAATATTTTGTGTAAATTAAAAAGAAAAAAAACGGAATGCGTATTGATTGATGTAATGTATAATTTTTTTTTTATTATTTTTTTTTTATTTTCCTCCACTAGAAATAGTTACACAATTTGCAACGAAATATTCCATTAGCAACATTTTTGTTTATTTAGGTGCAAAATGTATTTTTTTTATCTTAAAATAACTAAACAAAAATTTAATTATATATATTTTGTTTAAGTAAAATGAAAGTATTCAATTTAAATTAATTTGTTTTTTTTTTTGTTTTATAAAATTAAAATTTTATTCATTCGAGTGAATTTTTGAAAAAAAAGAGAAGTAAAAATTGCACTTAAATCCAAACTGCTTAAGTTGTCAAACTATATAAAATATTTACAATTTAATTAGTTGTTGTTTGCATTAGTAACATTAATTAATAATGATACAAATAATAGAATTTAATAGTTAATTTCAAAGATTTAACATGCGATATAATCGTAGAGAATATTATGTTTGCTATATTGTCTGTCTGTCTGTCCGTCTGTCAGTAATTTATATTAAATCCTTTTGACTTTTATTTTATGTACGTATTTACTTTAATTAATATTGCAATTTGTTGTTAAATTGACTTTTAAAGTGTTCAAACGAACGACAGCTTCATGTGCAGTTTATAATGTCCGTAGGGGCTGTTGCTGTTGTTGTTGTTTGTTGGCTTTTAAATGTAGGCAGCTCGTATTAAAACACCCAACATCATTTGCAACAGCAACAGCAACAGAAACAGCCATTCATTCCATTTGAGGTTTATTATTGTTAAATTAAATGATTATTGTCATAAAGGATTTTTGTATTTGCTGACAATAAATGTCATATCTGCGTTTTAGATAAATGCTGCTGATATAATAAAAAAAAAAAAAAAATTATGTGTATTAATAAAAAATCAATTTATTGGTTTGCATAATTTTAATTTTTTTTTTTTTCGTTTTAAAAATTATTTCAAAATAATTGAATTGAAAATTTATAAAAAAAAAAAAATGTGTATGCAATGTTTGAATCAATTTACGATAATATTAATAAAAATAATTGAAATATAATATTTTTAAAATGTTTTAATTTTTGTTTAAACGCGCGAACAAAAATTAAAAAATCTGCTGCTTTTATCGCTTTATGGACAGCATGGACAGTCTTGGATTTTAATATTTAAAATTTGCGGGACTCCTTCAAAATCTGCTTCGCCGAGGTTTTAAATGTGATGTTGAAACTGCTACCCCCTTGACCTATTCATCAAGCAGACTATTTTGATCAGCGCTCTTCAACTAAAAGAACAAGGCTTGTGGTCATCACTAAGCTACGGTCACAGCGCTGTTTTGTTCAAAACCCGAAACTTCGGAAAACCAACTCATTCTTGTTGGTCGCCGTAAAACCTTTTGCCTTTTATGGGTTCCACAGCACAGCGATATTCCTGGGAATGAACAATTTGATATACTGGCTAGAAGAAGTGCATCGGTTAAATTCCAGCCAGTCGCGTTACAAATCGCAATAAGTGCTACGAACACCCTCATTAGGAACCATGGCAAAATCTGAATAGCTGCAGCAAAGCTAAACTTATTTGGCCAACAATTAAATCCAAACGTACCAGAACACTACTGTCAAACTACCGTAAAGACCTTACGAGTCTAACAGCTGCCATCTATTGTGCATTTGCCCATCGGGTAATACGCGGCCAGATTAGGTATCCCTTGTAAAGAATCGAACACTTCAGAAACGCTATCCTGACTAAGGCACTTTTGATTTTGTTCTTCCTTAACTGTGCTGGTTGACTCTGATCCAATAGAGCCACTATTAGTGGTAGTAAAACGGATTATTTTTTGGGGAATATGGGTTTTGCCCTTAGCCATTTACAGCCGTGGGTGTACGAAGACACTTGCTGCTGGGCACGAGTAAAATAAACTAAAAAAAAAACGAAAAATTATTCGCAATTCCACATGAAAATAATTAAAATGAAAATGTATCTGCATAGTTTAAGATACAAACGCACAATAAAACTTATTAAAATGCTTGAGGTTTTCTCCACTACACACACACACAGGCACACACAAGATTTCATTTTATGCACAAAAAGTTCAAAAGGACAACGCGTTTCATAACTAAAAAAAAATTAAAAAAAAAGAAAAGATTTATACCAAAAAGGCTTAAGAGCGCTCGAGAGAAATGTAAAAGCTCAGCTAATTTTCTAATTTGTAAGTTTAAAATCCTAGCAACAGCAAGCAACAAGCCAGGAAGCAAGCAAGATGAACAATAAGAACAAAAGCATTTACAATAAGAACAATACAACACATAGATACTCTACACACACATACATAGATACAAAGATACATAGATATGTATACATGTAGATATGTTAGATATGAAAGTAGTTAAAGCAATCGTAATAAATGCCCCAAAAAAACAAAAAAAAAAAAAAAAAAAAAAGAAAAGAAAAGAAAAAGGATTGCTTAACATAGCACATGTACGGCGTATAAAATTGTTGGTCAAGAGGAATCTACTCGAATGAGCAAGCTGACCATTCTTCTGTCCAAAAATATCTAACCAACCAAGCGTCCGTCCGTCTGTCCATCCGTCCGTATGACCAACCACATTAAAAATAATTATGCTTATGCTGCTGGAAAAATTGTTACCCCAAAAACACATTCTCGTCGTCATCGTCGTCGTACACATGTGTTGTGCATTGCAGCTTTTTGACCGCAAGGATAACAACACAAGCAACAAAAACAACAACAACAAGAATTAAAAAAAAAAACAAGAAAACAAAAAAATATAGAATAAGAAGCAAACACCAGAAAGGTTGTTGAAAATATTTTGAAATATTTTTTTTTTTTGCAAGACATGAAACAATTCGAATGGAAAAAATGTATCTTTGTATCTTATATGAATGAATTTCTTCAGATACACAAAGAGTTGGACAGACGGACATGACATGATCATTTTTTTTCGATTGTTTAGATCTGAGACAATCGACAATATTTTTATGGTTAAGGCTATTACTGATTCCAATCTTTTTTTTCAAAGAAATAACTCAGAACCTTAAAAAAAATATATGTAAAAAAAAAATAAAATGTCGCTTTTCATACACAAAAAAAAATGAACTTGCCCCAAAAAAATGGGGTAAATTAAATTTGTTAAAAAACTTGAATACGGAAGAAGACAGTTTTGAAGTGGGTCAATAAGCGCTATCCTTTGAGAAAAAAACAAGAAAGATAATCTTGGAACAAAGTCAAAGTATCTAATGCCTCGAAATCACAAAGATATTAGAAAATCACCATTTATTCGCATTGAATCCTATTTTGAGTACAATTTCGGAGCGTGCTTTTCCAGTTTAGCTCGAATTCGGATTTCATTCAAAATATATATTTAAAAAAAAGTCAAAAAACAATGAAAGCCACGTTACAATTTTGAATTCTTTTATGTAGAGTACTCGCACTTTGTCGTAATTCAATTTAAAATTATTCTTATTACGTTTTTTTTTTTTTAAATATATTTAAGCACATACATAAACGTACTTGCATGACTCTTGCTTGGACCGCGCGCGGCGCCGTTGAGTGCCTTTGGCAGTCGTCGTCTGTCTATTCATTTCTTTAAAAGCCTTTTTTTCGCGCTGATGCGCTTGCATGACCGTGAAATGGCAACAAGTATGTAAAAAAAAGGTTTTGTAAAAATGAAAAACCCGGACTCAGACACAGAGTACTGAGAAGCACTAAAAGAAAATAAAATAATGTTGGCAGCATAAGCAAATACACTGGAAAATTTTTGTTGTCTATTTCAAATCGATTTAATGAAATTTTATATAAAAAGTAAATGATTTTTTTTATTTTAAAATTTTTTTCTAAATGATTGCATTCATTTTGACATTTTGAGTATACTCGTGCAAGATTCTAAAATAAAATGATTTAATTCGAGTCTTTTTTTTTATTTTTTTTTTTTTTTTATTTTCACGCTCGCTGACTAAAGACTCAAATCAAATCATTTCATACATGAGTATACTCACATTAACAAAATGAATATACTCATTTTATTTGGTCTTATCGTATTGAGTATTATTAAATCATTTGTTTTTTTTTTTCGGTGCATAAATGTTGCAAACGTTGCATTTAGTCAGTAGCTAAGTAGCTAAAATAGCACAAGTTGTGCCAACAACAACAACAACACAATTCATAGACAACTAACAGCAACAAACCTTAACCAGAGAGTAGCACAATTAATTAACACAAAAAATATGCATGACAAAAAATAAAACGCAAGTCAAGTGCGAGTAGCTAGACGATGATGACAAAGTAACCAAAACTGTATAAAAAGCGACATACGACAATATTTTCTACTAGCAAAGCTACGAAGTGATAGCTGCAATGACACAAAGAAAAAAGCCAGCAAACTTTTATTCTTATATGCATATTTAATTTAAATGTATCTATAAGATACATTGCTGTAGATACATTTTATAGATACATAATATGTATCTAAAAGGTGTATCTTTCTTTCTTCAATGCCACAACTATTTTAACTATTTTTACACGCTTAACTCCAACTTTAACTTTAAGAATTATACGCGTAGCTTTTAAGAATTATACGCCGTAAATGCGTAACAATTAAAAATTCAAATAAGAAAATTAAACAAAATATTTCGGCAAAAAATTTTAATCGAAAAGCTTCGAGTTGAGTTGAGTCGAGGCGGCTAAACTCATTAGACACGAAAATCGCGTTTCGAAATTAATAAGCAAAATGTTGCAAAGCAAGAAAATATTAAAAGTAAAATTTAGACATTAATTTAAGCGAAGCGCGCATTTGTGTGTGTGAATGCGGGCGGGCATCCACTTCAAAATGAGTTTTTTTTTTTTTTTTTGGGAGTGAAAGATTGATTTGGAAAGGGTTTGAAAGCAAGATTTCTTCTAACTAAATTCCAGCATATCCCATACAAAAATTAAAAAAAAAAAAAAAAAAGAAGCTCAGCTCATTCGTTTTACTTTTGATGCCGAAAACGTTGATTTGTTCCTGCCAACATTTTTAACTTAGAAAGGGGTCTCTTGTTGCGTATTTGAATGCATATGTATATGTGGTATATGTGTTCATATCTACATAGTTGTGCTGTGTATTACACTGAATGCATGAAAGAATGAATGACTGAATGAATGAACGTCTGAAGTACGTGTTAATGTGCATTTGAAAGCATTCTCAGCGCATAAATTCAACACCGCGTGAACATTTATTTTGTTATTAAATTTAACAAGTTCAAACATACACACACACACACAAACACTTCACAACACAGCACACACTCGCACGCACATAAGTAGGTGTTAGCCCTTTTGCCAAGTTTTTGACTTAAATTTTTCAATGTTACTTTAGTGCACAGAAAAAAAAAAGTAAAAAATTGTTTCAAAGGAAAGGGGTAATTGACGACACACACACACTACTTTGTCGGTGTGTATGTGTGTGTGTGTTTCTGTGTTTGTGCTGTAAAATGACTTGTACAATCGACGAAATAATTATAAGTTCAGTTCAGCATATTTACATAAGAGAAATAATAAAAGCTTTGATGATGATTTTTTGGCGCTCTTTTTTTAAAAATGTTCAAATGACTAAGCTGTGTGTGCGACAGACATTCGCAGAAAATATGCGAATTGTCCTCTAGATAGAGTCTACAGTCTCAGTCGCAATTTTATTGATTTGATAAGTGGTAAGGTAATCCATAATCTTCAAGCTTATTACGACTGAGATGGTGTGTTTGTGTTCCAGCTCACGATCTTCACATCAACTTTTTTATTAATAGAATGTGGATTGTATATTTTTTCTCATAGATGGCGCATTAGTTTGGTCATGTGTTGGAAAGTGTAGTAATGATTACGTGTTTGAGGTAGTAATTTGTGAATAAACAGCTAACAAACAACAACAAACAGCTATATACAGCTATAAGCAGCTAAAAGCAGCTTAAAGTAGCTATAAACAGCTATAAAAGAACAAACAACTAACAAACACATAAACATTACTGCTACCTCAAGCACATGACCAAACTGGAGCGCCATCTATGAGACAAAACATACAAAATGTTGATTTGTAGATCGTGAGCCAGCACAATTGATCGAGCTAACTGGTGCTTAGTTTACCGCAGATCTGAATAATGTAATAAACTGATTTTCTAAAGAAACTATTTAAGCATTCTGAAACTAGCATGGGTGTTGAGATCAGTACAGATCTGGCAAGTTTAACGGCTAAATCATTACCGTCTGTGTTCTGGAACCCATTTATCATTTATCAATTTATCATTTCTGAAACTTTGGGTTTACGAAAGTTTGTGTAGGAATAACCTCTAACTAAAATTTACTTCTAATTATGTTCCATTGGGCTATGATTATTTCGTTGATTGTATATAGCATTTTGTATAAATGAGTATGTATGTGTGTACGAGTATGTTTGTATATAGATGTAAATGTGTTTTTGTATTTGTATTTGTGTGTGTGTGTGTTGAAAAGCTAACGTGCTAACGTCCCTTTGGCGTTATTAAGCAATTTACAAGATACTTAAATAAGAATTATGTGCAACATTTTTCAAGTAAAATGATTCGCGCTGAATTTTAAAATAAGCTTAAAACTAACTTCTTGTTCTGGGCTTTTCCGTTCCGTTCCGTTTCGTATTTGCCAGGATAAAGGATAACACAGCCATGACACAGCATTACCTTTGCTCTATATAAAATTTTTATGCATCTTGATACTCTTATAAATATTTACCAAGTCAAGCGAGTACGCAAGTAAGTAAGTTTTTTTTTGCTATTAAAAGAAAAACAAATTCACTCCTATACGACTTTTCGGCTTTTCGTCGTTTTTTTTTTTTTTTAAATTGCTGCCTTTTTTGAAATAAAAAAAATTAATTACATTTCATACAAGAAAGCACCTCTCAATTGAAATTATTGTAGTAAACACATTTTTTTTTTTTTTTTATTTTGTAGTTTTTGTTTGTGCCTTAATAGGCCACTTCATATAATATTCCTAAAGTGTGCCTCTAACTCTTAAAGTCTCCGAGATAATTCTTTTCATAAGGCAGACAGACGGACAAATAGACGAACAGACAACAGATAAAGCCAGATCGATGAGTCTCATGTCAGTGCTGATATGAAGAATATATATATGTACCACTTACTAAAATACCCGGCCATGCTCGGTTGTACATGTACATATATCGAATTTCTTAGCAGCATATCTCTGGGAATATAGGCAATTTCTCGGCATATGTTGGCTTTGAGGTGGTACAAGGACGCTGCTTGATCGGTAGAAGCTTTTTCCTTTAGTGGGGCACACAGGCAAAAGACAGACGACGTCAGTCAGAAGTGGTACAAGACTGAAAGCTAAATGTCAGATTTACAACGAGGAATACCCCAAAATGGAGGACTCTGCATATGCAAAATATTTAATATGTATTTCATTAATTGTTTTAAATTAGTCAAACTAAAATTTTATTGTCAAATTTAATAAAGCAAAACAATAGCAGAGCTGCAGCAGCAGCAATTGTAGCCAAAATGAATGACAGACGGCAGCAACATCGTCATTGCATGACATGCGTCTATGTAGTTTGGATTGCTTTCCTTCATTCCTTCCTTCCTTCCCTCCTTCCTTCCTTCAGAGTATTTTCGTTATTCCTTTCGTACATATCAGATTCATTGCAACAATACAACTGTTCGCATATGTCTGTCTGTCTGTCTGTCTGTGGCTTAGAAATTATGTGCGTCATGCTGCGTAATGTCATCGGCAACATATAACTACTCAAAAAAAACAAAAAAAAAAAGATAACAACAGCAACATTCTTCATTCACTCAACCAAACCAAACCGAACTAAACCAAACCAAAGTGAAAAGTATAGAACTGAACTGAACCGAACTGAACCGAATGAACCCTAAATGAAATGAACCAACTAAACCAATTTTACGCGATGCAAAACCCAAAAAGCGTGTATCCTGTGAGCTTCCTGAACAACGGACTGACTGACTGACTTGTTGGCTGCCTGACTGACTGGTTGAATGAGTGACTACTAACTGAACTAGCTGACTGGTACGTGTGTGTGTGTATTTTTTTTTTTTTTTATGCAACATCGAACACCAGCGGCGTCTGCTTCAGGCGCTGTTGTATGCTTTTTTGTTGTTTTTGTTTTTTTTGGGGATATTTTGGAACGCCAGCAGCGGCGTTGTCAGAAAAGCCATTGAGCTGCCACAAAACAGTAAAACGCGCGAATATTTATAACGAAATGCTCAATTTAAATTCCCATCAATCTTGGTTGAATGCTAGGCAACTACTATAACTATAAAGCAGCAGCTACCAGAGCATCCAGAGCAGCAGCATCCAGAGCAGCAGTAGCAGTATAAGAGCAACAGTAATAGTAAACTTTTATCTATTTTATGGGCATTTAGTGGGTATGAGTGAGCTCTATCTTACACATACATATACGAGTATATTGCATATGTATAAATGTTTGTGTAATTGTATCTGAATGCAGCAGCAGAACATCTTCTGTTCTCAGCTAAAATCGCTTGTCTTTTTGAGACATAAAGAACTATCTTACAGATACATACACATGCACACATACACACATACATGTATATTATATTTCAGTTGCAGACTATTGCCATTGTCGGCTTTTGGGGCGTGGCATCGTCACTTTTCATTGTTCTGCAACAAAAATATTTGATAAAAAAAAAAAAAAAAATGGAAAATCTAAAATTTTTTTCTCTTTTTTTTTTTTTTTGCATAGAAATTTACGCCGAAATGTAAACTCAGCAAAAGCTTATTGAGCGTTAAATTAAAAATTCTTAAAAAAAAAAAAAAATAGAAATGAATTTGTAAGAAAGAAAGAGAAAGTCGTGAAATTGTTCAAGTTTGAAAAAAAAAAAACAGAAAGTAGAGAAAAAAAAAAATAAGAAGCACCCTGAAAAGTGCAGCATGCAAATTTGTCATTTTTCATGCAATAATTTTTGTTTAAAAGCGACTCTTGGCGACTTATTACAATGCTTTCATTTTTAGAACATTTTGCTTTTTTTATTTTAATTTTAAAGAATTTTTGATGAGAAATTTGTTTTTTCTTTGGAATTACAAAAGAGCTGAAATCTGAAAACTGGTTAAGTATTCTTATTTTTTTTTATAGAATAGATCAATTTATGCGAAATAATTCTAGATATAAACAATATAGACGACTGCAGAAAATGTGAGAGGCAAAAGTATCTGGAATACTGCTGGAATTTGCAAACTGTGCAGAAAAGATTGAAACATTTTGGTACACATCGCTGGAAGAGGCGACTAGCAGCGCTAATAGACATTTGTATGGTCGTACGAAGTAAATGGCTATATTGATTTAGCTTTTGATCAATTTTTAACCGAAAGGTATGCCCCATTCAACTAATATGAGTGACGCCTAAAAGTAGGCAATACAAATTTTTAAATTTTTTTCCTTCGAAATTAAATTACATATTTTTATTTATTTTCACCTTACTTTACTTTGCATGTTTACACAAACTTAATTTTATTCGCTTTTACATATAACAACAAATTGCAACCTTAAACGAAAAAAAAAGAGAAAAACTTAAAATTGCAAAAAGAAGAATTTGTAGAAAAGCCAAAAGAAGTCAAGAAAGTGTAAAAGAGATACAAGAGCAAAATAGCAAAGAAATTGTTGCAATGATAAATGGTCAGTCTGTCTGTCTGTCTTCTCGCCTGAGAGCAAGGAGCAAGCAAAGAAAGTCAAAGTTGTTTCAAACTAAAAATAAAATATGAATGTCCAGTCCCGTCCCGTCGTTCCCCAGTTCAGTTCATGAGGTATGGAAAGGTTTTAGGTGGGTAATTTTGTTGTCGTTGTTGTTGTCTTGGTTTATTCGTTTGAGGCTTGGGTTTTTCATGTACACTTCACATTTTCATTTCATTTCAGTTGACTTCACTTAGATGCTTCCAACTGTTTTTTTTTTTGGTGCGACGTCAGGCTTTTCTTCTTTCATTTACTGTGTGTGTGTGTGTGTGTGTGTGTGTATATAGTTTGCGGCATTATTAAATTATGAAGTCATTAAGTCATTTGTAAGTGAGAATTTACGCGACAATTCGAGTTGGGCGACATTTTATTGCATGCAAGTGAAATTTATGACAGACAAGAACGACAACGACAACGACGAGGACGACGAGGACGACGACGACGATGTGGAAAGAGCAAAGAAATATATCATAGATTAATTTGGAGAAAATTGATAGAATGAGCTGCGAAATTAAGTAAGAATTAAGTGTCTTCATTTTGTTTGCATTTAATAAATTATAGCATTTTTTCCTTTAATATTTTATTGAATATTGACTGCAGTACGAGAATATTATTGATAATAAATAACAACAAAAGCAACAATAAAAAATCATATTAAAATTTTAATTAGTGTAAGCGAGATAGTTATATACTGAATTTACACAAGATGCTTATAATTCACAAAAGTTTTTCCCAAAAACTCTTTTCTGAATACTTTTAATTTGTTTTATTAAATCTAAAACTTATAATTCACAACCAGTTTTAACAAAATTTATGACTCATAAGCAAAGTTTCAAAGCATTCGTCATTATTTTTATTATTAATTTATTTATTTTTTTTTTTTTTTATTTACGATTTTCAAGTTGCAATGTTTCGTGAATTTGAATTTAAAGAATTTGAATCTTCAATTTCAAGACACATTGCGTCAGTTGTGTCTTTTTCTATTGACGACTCATTAAATGGTCAGTCGCTCTCACTCTCACTCTCACTTCTCTTTTTTTTTTTTTTTTTTTGTTGCGTTTTAACGCTCGCAGCTGAGTTGAAACATTTAAAGCGGTCACAAGCAAATGCGGAATATGCCACCTTATGACTTAAAGTTCGTATTTGTTTTATTAAAAAAAAAAATAAATATGTTATAAATATCTTTATTCTCTTGTTTATCTTTTACTTTATTTAAAGACTCACATTCACATTTAATTTATTTTTTTTTTACTGTCGTGAATTATGTTGCAACATTTTACCTGCCGATTTTTATTCAGTTTCCAAGCTGTCGCGTTTAGGTTTATCAGTTTTCATTTCATTTCTTTGTCAAACACGTTACGTAAATATTAGCTGAACACAGAGTTTCGGCATAAATACGAACGTGTGGAGTGGGAGTGGTGTGGAGTAAGCCAGAGCCTATGCTATTTGCTAAACTTGTCGCTCCCTCATCGCATTGCATCTATGCTTTTTTTGATTTTTCTATTTCTGTGTTTTCCATATTTTCACAGATTTTTGAGTGTTTTTTTTTTTGGGGTGTCCAATTTTGTTTTTCCTTTTTTTTTTTTTTTTAATTTGGAACACGTTGAATTTTGCATTCATTGCGATGATAATACCAAAGTTTCAGCTTTGGTTTTTTCACCACGAAGCATAAACTGGACAGACGGACAGACAGACAGACATAGCTGACCAACACGTCCTTGCCTTCCAACAATGTTTTATGTTTTCAGTTCAGTTTTTTTTTCTTCTTCATTTTAATTTTTTTCCTTTTAGTCCATAAATTATTCCAACGCTCCAAATTAAGCATACGTCATCGCCTTTCGATGGCGGCTACTTGTTTATTCATGTTTGTGGCGGTGATTCCTGCGTTGACGGTGACGGTGACGTTGACTCGGATACGGATACGAGTACGGACACCTTTGCTGTCGTTTTTGATTTCAGATTTCACATTTTTTGTTTTATTTTTTTTTTTGTTTACATCGTTTTTTTTCTTCCTTTTGTTTTTTTTCATCTCAGCAGCATTCAACAATTCATGTTTTTTTTCTCGTTCAGAATTGCTTCAATTTTAGCTGTAAAACTGTGCGCTTCATTCATCTCGTTCCCATCTTTTTTTTTTTTTATATTTTTTTCATTGAGCCCATTGGTTTTACATGTTGTGCATAAATAATGACTGCCATGATGTGGTAAATTGAATATGGCGTGAAATTAGCTTAAGTAAATGGAATTAAGTGGATTTCACGGTTGCCTAACTTCTGCCCAAAAAAAAAAAAAAAATAAATAAATAAATAAAAAAAATCTGAGGAAAATCAAAAAGAAATAAAACATATTAAAGCACTAAATTTCTTCTGGAGCAAGACACCATACAAAAGACAACAAAGAAGAATGAAGAAGTAGAGGAAAAATTGATTGCTCTAAGAAAAGCAAGGCGGGTCACCAGTTACTTATGGAGACAAAGGCTCCAGCGAATAAAGTTTACGAATACCAGTTGAGAGGCTCAGCTACTCGAGAATAATGTCGGCTGCTACTCGATATAATTGGTGGACTAAGTGATCCACTGGAATCAGCGGTTTCGTATTGGTTTCTTCCGGTACCGGTGCTACGATTAAAATCGTTTAGAAATTTCGCTAAAAGAAAAAAATAGTTAAACTCATAAAAAAAGTTAATAAAAAATCGTTCTCTCTGTTTTTGCATATTTTACGCAATTTTACAAAGCAAAAAAATGTTTAACAAAAAAAAAAATAATAATAAAAAATAGCGTAAAAACAACGAAAAGATGCGACGAATTATGTATTTTATCTACAAAATGCACTCGTGCTGTTTTTATTAATTTTTTTTAAGTTTGAAAAAAAATACAAAAAAACTGAAAGAGAATAGCAGCGTTTGTGTTTTATATATTGTAAAAAAAAAAATAAAAAATAAAAAAAAATATATATATTCCATAAAATATATATTACATCCTATACTATACTATATGGTATGGTATGTATTCAGATATTATAATAAACAGCGTGCTGTGCTGTGCATAATGCCTGCAAGCATAATGATAACTCGACTTGACTTGACTTCACTTGACTCAACTCAACTCAACTTGGCTTGGCTTGACTTGAGTTTGTTGCTGTTGCTTGGGCTTTTCTTTTCATGTAAATTTTATTTATGCAAAAGCAAATATGTCAAGCGAGCCAATACAAAAAATAAATAAAAAAAAAAAAAAAAAGATATATGGAAAATAGCGCACACAAAAAATTCTCTCACTCACTTCTGGTCGCATAAAAAAGAAAACGCATTAAAATGCCAAAGCAAAAAAATTTGACAAAGTATTTTAAAACTGAAACGCAGCAATTTCTTCAAAAGAATAATTTGTTTGCATCTAACAGATACAATATTACCAATAAAGTATCTGTAACTATTTCAGTCAAAGTATCAATAGTAGCAACAGTATCGATGGTACCAAGAGTATCAATAGTAGCAAAAGTATCGATGGTAATAGCAGTATCGATAAAAGTAACGATAGTAGCGAAAGTATCAACAGTTTCAATAGTAGAAAAAGTATCGATAGTAGCTAAAGTATCGAAAGTAGCAAAAGTATCGATTGTAACAATTATATCGATACTGACTATTTTATTGATAATGAAGACATCAGCAATAATATCGTTTTCCTAATTTATTAAATTATTTATATCCTACTTATCGAATAGTCTAATCGAAATTCTAGTAACTCTTGCTCTAAAAATCTTTAAATCAAATTAACAAAAACAAGCAATTAATGCATAAAAAATTAATCTTATCTCTTCGTTACAAAAAAAAACTATTTCAAATTTTTTTAAAGATTTTTTTCCAACTTGTCTTTCGCCCTGACTTGTTTTGCTCTGTCGAAACATATTAAATTTCATTTCACGGTTAACAAAGTGGGCGGAGTAAAGCATATAAGCCGCATTTGGGTAAAATATACCACACGAGAGGAGAGGAGTGAAAGGAAAAGCAAAAAAATAGAATAGAAGAAAAAAAAAAAAAAAAAGGGTTATACATATGTATACTCCCTGAGCGATTATTTGAAAAACGTTTTATTTTTATTGCATTTTTCCCATGTGACGAGCGCTCAGTGTCAGTGAATGTCATTCTATCGTGTGTGTGTGTGTGTGTGTCTTCGTGTGTGTTTGTGTGTCGCAAAACCAAAGAACATGCACACATATTCTAATAAACACACTCACACGCACACACACACAGATGTATGGAATATAATCCTTGTTGGCAGTCAGACTTAAAGTTGTTGGCATCGGTATCGCCTTCGTCCGTCGTCCGTCGTCCGTTGTCGGTCGTCCTTCCTGAACATCATTACCAAACAGCGTTGAATCGGCGTCATCTACATACATGCATGCATGTTTTTAGGTTGATTTTGCACTAAATTTTTTTTCGTTTTCGTTTTATTTTTTTTAATATTTTTTTTAGTTGAATATTTCTGTATTTTTTTTTATTTAGTTTCTTCATTTACGACTTTTACTTGTATCTGTCTTCATCGTTTTATGTACTTTACGAAAATCAAATTCGTATCAACAGGAGTTAGTTCCTTGCGGAATTGAATTCCTGCTGGTTGCCATTTTCAGTTGTCGTTCTGTTGGCGTTGGCGTTGTCGTTGAAAATGTAACTTGAAAATGAAAATGTTGAAGGTTAATACGTTGCGATTTTCAAAAAAAAACTGTCGCTGTCGCTGTCAACAGCTAAAGTGGCGGGGGGCGAGTGGTGTATGCGGAAGTAGAGCAGAAAAAAAATTCGAAAAGAGTGAAAAAAAAAAAAATAGAAATGAAAAGAACGAATGAGTCAAAGTAAAAGTCATGACATGACACGACAAGTGACACGATATACTCCCTCGGGTCGTTGGTGTTGTTGCTGTCGACAACTGAATTTCATTCGATATATTCTTTCATTTTTTTTGTTGTATTTTGTGTACTCTTTACATCATAAAAATTATAGTTTGAAAATCGGTATAATCGATTTAAACGATTCGCTCGTTAATTGCACAATTTGACTTTGAAAATAAAATTTAAAAAAAAAAAGTAACTACTCTCTTTTTTCTTTTCTTCTCTTCTCTGCTCTTCTCTGCTATTCTTTGCTCTTCTCTGCTCATCTCTGCTATTCTCTGCTCTTCTCTGCTCTGCTCTTCTTTGCTCTTCACTGCTCTTCTCTGCTCTGGTCTACTCTCTTCTCTTCCCTTTTTTTTCTCTTCCTCTACTTTCTTCTTCCCCTCTCTCTCTGTCTTCATTCTCTCTCTTTTTATTCTTTTTCTTTGTTTCTTTATTTTCTCGTTCTTTCTTTTTCTTTCTTTCTATTTTTTATCGATGTATCTTCTTTTTCTTTCTTTTTCTTTCACTCTATTTCTTTCCCTCTCCTCTCCTCTTCTTCCTCTTTCTTCACTTCCTTTTCATTTCTCTCTTTTCTCTATCTCATTCACTTTTTTTGCTCTAACTTTCTCTCATTTTCTTTCTCTCCATTCAAAATTAATTTAAACGTTTATCTAAAAAAGCTTCAAGAAGAGTATTTAAGTTTTTGTTTCATTTAAGAAAATATTTTTTTTTTTTCATTTTATGCGTTTTGGTTTTTTTTGCGCATTTTGCAGTTGGCAGCAGAATAAGTCGGCATACACGCGTGTGTCACTGCATGAATGTGTGTGTGTGTAAATTTTCGAAGGATATTTCTGGTAAGCGGGTGAGAGTTGGCACAAGCGGATTAGGATATAAAAATGCGTTTAAAGGATTTCTTTTTAGCTTTACTTGCTTTTCATCGACTCTGTCAGTTATGAGCGAATGTATACGAGTATGTGTGTGTCCGTCCGTCCTTCTTTCTGTCCGTCTGTCTGTTAAATCCTTTAGCATGTGTGTTCGTATGAGTTTGTTTGTCCTTGTCGTTGTCATTTTTTTTTTATTATTCTTTATTGAGTAGAAAGTTCAAGTGGCTGTCAAATTGTAATACTTGTTAAATCCATTTTTACTACTTCGCTTTACATATCTCGTCTCGCATTTGAAAACGATTGACTTGCAACATTTTGCGGCAAATATCATTCAACTTACAAATGTCTGTCTGCATGTCTGTCTGTCTGCATGTCAATGAGTTTATTGTTTCCCCAGATACTTTTATTGCATGACACTTTGCTTTGGAATAATAATTGTTTGGGTGAAAGGTTACAATTGAATTTATTCTGTCAGACAATTAATTAGTCTATTAAGTTTTTCCAACCCTCCCCACCCCCATTTTTTTTTTTTTTTGGTACGTTTATATTTTTATTGATTAAAATAATTTTTATTTTTTTTTTTTATTTAGGTTAAATGTATTTTATCGAATATATGAAAATGACTTTTATCCGTAATTACAGACAGACAGACAGCTCATTATTAGCCATGATTTTGCAGTAAAACTAAAAGAAACCAAAAAAAAAAAAAAAAAAAAAATAAAATAAAATAAAAGAAGAATCTTTCCCTCTCGAAATGCGGTATGTCCGAAGCTCATCGTGAAGAATGTTCACGGAATCACTTGGGTTACGGTGGAGGAACTTTTACTTGGAAGCGTCTACAGGAACAATGTGATCAGCGAAAAAGAAACAGAATAACTGTTATGAACTGTTGTGGATTGCAATGAGATAACACATAATATGAATCATGGTTACACACGACACTTTATAACACAAACGGAAGAACTAGAAAATAGTGCATTTAAATTAAAAAAAAAAAAAAAAATTGATAAAAAAAAGAAAAAAAATTTATAAAAAACATATTTTTTGGCTTTTGTTAAAATATTTTTTAAGTTTAAACTAATTGCGAATTATAATGTTTTTTATTTTTTTTATTTTTTTAGCGTTTAGACGCACAATACACGACGTATACGTAATAAAATTTGTTAGCAAAATATTACGTATACGACACGTCTAAGTTTTATGAATATTCTAAAATGACGACAAGTGCTCCGTTTTGCAGAAATTGTGCAAATTTACTTCGTTTTGAATCGTTTTGCATCGATCGAACGCTTCTGCTGCTTTTGCAATTTTACAACAAAAAGAAATGCGTTCTTCTGTTCATTATTCATTATTTTTCGTTATTTTTTCTTTTTTATATAAAAATATTTTAATTTCGAATCAGTTTCAATAAACGAAAAAAGGCAAGGCGTACTTGAATGAGAAAAACTTTTATTTTCGCTTACTTTTTCGTTTTACTTTTCAATCAAATTATGTGATTTCATTTCTGGGTGCTTCGAAATTCATAACATTTTGCTATCGATATCATTAGCTATCGGTTATTATTAGTTATCGGTTATAACAAGTAATTTCATTAAAATGTCATTTTTAAAATTTTTTGTTACAATTTGAATGCAATGAAAATTTATTATTAAATATAATTCGTTTTTGATATAAGTAAAAATAGTTCCTGATATAAATACAATTGGTTCTTAATATAAATACATTTCGTTCTTGATATAAAAAAATGTTCGTTCTTCATATAAACACAATTTGTCCCCATACTTTAATAAAGTTTGAACTTCAAAATGTGCTTAATTTTAGAAAAAATAGTTTACCAATTTTTAAGCATAGATGTGCTTGAAACAAGTACAATGTGCATGGTTTCGTTTTCTCGCTGTGTAGCTGTTATATAAAAAAAAAGAAGCTGTGAAATAAACCACAGAAATAAAAAGGAAAAAAGGCAGAAACACTTTTAACGAAATGTTTTATGAATAGTTGTGCATCTTTAATCGAATAAAGTGATGTAATTTTTTTTTCTTGGGAGCGGAACTAAAAAAAACCCAAATAAAGAAGACATCATGCAGCGAATTGAAAATCACATCACAAGAAAAATCAGAAAATTTTACAAAGATGTTTATCATGTTCACACTGTCAAAGTTTGTATTTCTTTTATTTTTTCCATTTCATTTCATTACTTTTTCTACACTTTTTTTTTGAAGCGAAAAGAAATACGTAAGTAAAAGATTCTCAAACAGATAAAATAGCAAAAAGCGGAAGAACCATGACAATTGTTTGAGAAAAAAAAAAACAAATCAAATAGAAGAAGAATGAGTCAAGTTAAAGAAAAAGCATTGGAAAAAAAATAGCCAAGTTTTGATTTTACCCAAAGGACATAATCGACTTTGGACAAAACGTATCAAACTTTTTTTTTTTACCATGGAATGAGTACATTTCGAAATGGATACAAAAAAATAAATAATCGAAAATCAAAAGCAGTACCAAAAATTGTGCTGGGAATATATAAATAAATACATACACGAATGAAAAGTATCTTATTGCACGATTATGTGGCACATCATAACATAAATGCTGTCGCAGCGTTGAAAGATGACTACGAATCAAGGATACAGCGACAACAACGCCTTCGATTTTCTTTTTTTTTTTTTTTTTTGCATTTGTAGCTTAAGGATATATTTTAATAGAGTCAACCACTCAAGACGATTATATTCGATTATATTCGGCGACATACCGCAGGGACAAAAAAAAAAAAAAAAAAAAACAGTAAAATTGAAAAAAAAAAAACAAAAAAAGAAAACAAGGACAATAATAGTTGTTGCTGCTCTTGTTCTCTGCATAAATTGTCTTAAATTGCAATTTAAAGAAAAATAATAATAGTTTATAGAAATATAAATATAAATAAATAGAATAGAATACTTTTAGAAGAGTATTGAGTTGCATTTGCGAAAGGACAAAAAAAAAAAAAAAAAAGAAAAGAAACAGGGGAAAAAAACTGCATGCGCAGGCATTATTTTTATTATTCAGAAATCTTGCATACATATCCTGCAGCACAATTGAATTGGGTTAGTCATGCTTTAATGCACATGCACAGCAAAACACACACACACATACACATACGTAAATGTTTAATATATCCTTCACTGTCAGTGCGTATCTTGTGTATGTGTTTGTGTGTTTGTGTTTGTGTGTGGTAGGGGTGTGTTTATTGTCATAAATCGTATTGTCAGTGTTTAACTTTCTTGTTGGTTTAACATAACTTGAAGCAAAAGTCATTTGTCATTTCAGTTGGCAACGCAGGCAGGCAAGCAGGCAGGCAGGCAGCAGCGTACAAGGATCAGCAAGCATATACACATACACACACACACACACAAACGCATTGCTTGTTTACTGCTTTGTTTGTTTCTTATCCTTTTTTAATATACTTTTATCATATGTTTTTGTAGTTAGTTAAATTGAAAGCACATCAACTATAATATTAACTCAACTTAAAGGATTTCTGTGTGGTTCTTGTTTTTTTCTTTCTTTCTTCTTCTTAACATTACAAATCTGTGCATCATTTTATTATGCATTGAAATATGTATTCTGTGCTTTACTGGATTCAAAAAAAATAAAATAAAATAAAAAAATAAATAAATAAAATAAGAATAATTTATATAAATACAAGGATATGAATAAAAATAGTTCCTAATATAAATACAATTCGTTCTTTACGCCTTTAATTCGAAAATATAATTTAATCTTAAACTTAATGAGATTCAGAAGATTCCAACAATATTCCAGTGCTTTGATCAAATTATAATATGGCTTATTTTGTTGTGGAAGCGTAAATACGCAGAATGATCGTTTATGGAACGGGTTCAAAAATCCATGAATAATTCAAGAGTAGCCGCTACAGCTGCCAATATTCCTCGGCCGGCTTATTTCGAAAGGTAGCGATTACGACTAAGCAAACTAACTTCGCCAGACTTTTTTCCTGTGCGTACAACTGAAGGGAAAAGTTTCTACAGATCAAGCAGAGTTCTTGTACCAACTCAAAGCCAACATATACGATTCACGAAGAGTGATAAGAGCACCAATCACTGTTAAATAAACAGTTTCACTGTTCACGAAGAGCAATTCACAATATCGACGCTAACTGAACATGTTCACTGAGAAAAAAGAAATAAGAAAATCACTACTTTCATTTGCAGTGCGATATTGCGATTCCTAAATCACTGTGAAAAAATCACCGAAATTGTTTTGTTTTTTTTTTTTTTTTGGCAATACTAGTCAAGTGTTAGCAATGTTAGGAAGGGGAGCACACTTCTGAGAATATGATGAAATTTTATCTAATTTTTTACATTAAAAATTCATTAAATGTTTTTATCAAAGTAATTGAATGACAAAAGTCTTATAATAAATTAATATTTTAAATGAAACGAAATATGCTTTCCCTTTTTCTAATCAAAATAATTAATAAATAGTTGTACAAATAGCATTTTCGAGTATATGGTATGTGTGTATGTATTTGCTTAATTAATTTGAGTTAAAATTTGAATTGATTGTCAAAGTGTAATACTATAGATAGACACTTAATTATTATTGTAAGTTTGTATTTCCGGTTTGAATTGAATTGAATTATTTAATAACAAATTTTAACATAAACTTCACAACACAACAGTTCTATTCGATTCGATTCGATTCAATTTGATTCTATTCAACTTCAACTTTAACTTTTACAAGATAATCAAACAATTATATCTGAGTGTGTATGTGTATCTATGTGTGTGTGTGTATTTGAGTGTGTGTGTTTGTAGAATAACTCAATATTAATTACATTTAAATTACAACATTAACAGCTTATTTGTTGCACATGAAGCAACCTTTTGATAGATGAATATGCAGACAGACGGACAGATGGACATTTAGTATATTCAGCAACAGAGTTCAAAGAGCAAAGTGCATAAAACCACTGAACGAAAGAACAAAAGCCACAAAATTGCATTGATGTCAAATATTGTATTATGGATGGAAGGAAGAAATGAACGAACGAACGAGCGAGCACACACACATACACACACACACCACACAGTTCAGAAGCTTATTGCAGTTGTGCAATTTAGTTAATGAATAAAATGATTGAATGAACAAACAGCAGCAACAACAACAACAACAACAACAACAAATGAAACATTTTAAATAAATAAAATATTTATTTAAAAAAAGAAACATTTTTTGTATTTAGTGCAATAAATTCTATAAATGAAAAAAAAAAAACCAATAAAGGAAAGGAAAGTATTTAAAAGCATAAAACTGCACTACAGCGCACTCCAGCATTCGAGCTCCATAAACAAAAAAGTTTCTATAAAGTTTTTTATGGAATGAGATGGATTTAAATTACAAACAAAAAAATATGTAAGAGCATTTAGTAGATTTCTTAGAATTAAATTGCGTCTACGTTGAAAGCGTTTTCTGCAGCGCCGAAGCTCAAATACCCGCCACACAAAACTTTAATAATTTTTTTTTAAAGTGGCCCGATGCTGCCTAGGAGCACAAAAAGCTTAAGTTTAAAAACAGACAGACAGACGGACATGGCTAAATCGATTCGTCTCGTCCCGTTGATCAATAATATATATACTTTATGGGGTCCCCGATGCCTCCTTAAATGCGTTACAAACTTTCCGAGAAACTGATAATGCCCTTCACACTATGTGTGGCGGGTATAAAAATAATTATTTGCATAGAAAAAAATAGACTCTTTTCAAATGTTTATTAGCAGAAAAAAGATGCTTAAATTAATTTAAAAAAATATACAGTTAAGCACTTATCTAGGCGACTTAAAAGTGCTTTAGAATTTAAAGCAAATTAGCGAGAATTACGACCGTCGCCGTCGCCATTTTGTGAAACATCATTGCCGCCATTTTGCTCCGTGTAATCGATTATACGACGTCTCGAGCGGCATATGTATTGCTGCTGTCGCAGATAGATCTTCAAAATACCCTTGACACTCAGATATGTAAGAGCACCGAGAGTGGCGCGATGTAATGGCTTTTCGACAAAACCAAATAGAATATTACCAACGCTCGTTGCGATTGTAGGCAGTAATAGGGCACTGGCGATCAAACGTATCAGACTCAAAGGATCGGCATATGCTGATGTATGTTCCACTTCCAACGTTTCCCGTTTCCAACGTTTCCGTTTCCAACGTTTCCGTTCTCGTTGCATTGCTGCCGAAATGCGTATAAGTGCGCTGCATAGACTGCAATTTGCGCAGCATTGTTGGCGGATTACGTAATAAATGCAATATGGCTGGCTCCCATTCTATGGTGTGTGCCAAGATGAGAAATACTGGAATACTTGGTAGAATCATGTACAAAATAAATCGATCGTCCTCCTGTATAATGGCGAGTGTTGCTTCGCTGCCTATAATCTGTGAAGTGAAGAGAAAAGTTTTTGAAGATTTTTGTTGTTGTTTTTGTTGTTGTAGCACACACCCACCTGCATAACGCTTACAGCGCCATACGTTAGCGCAGCCCAATAAATCGAAACGGTAACAAGACTCCCTACCAAAAATGGACTTATTTGTGTTGCCAGATTATTTAGCGTTTGTAAAACGTTTTCAAATGTTCCCACACGCGGCGCATCTAAAATGTACGTCGTTCTGCATTGCGGACAAAATGGCAAACGAAACAGATTCTGTTGCTGCTGCTCGTTTACCCAACGAAAGAGGCAACTCTCGTGCACCCATTTTGAAGTGCCGCGACAAAGGCATGGCTGCAGCCATTTTGCCAAGACGCAGTCCTCGTCGTCGTCATCCGTTCCAAAGCAAATCCAGCAGATGCGCTCATAACTAAACGATGACGACGGCAACGACGCGACGACGAAGTAGAACTCTCTTCTGCGACATCTACGTCAACGCCAACGCCATCTGTTGTGTTACTCAACTCTCTGCTCAATTCTGTCATGGCACTCCGCATCTACGAATTCTTCGATCGCACGCCGGCTTCTATCGTTTGTTGCCCGGAAGCAGACACAAAGTTATCAACCTTGACTTTTTTTAATTTTTTTAAGTCGCACAAAAAAATTTTTAATTGCACACAAAAAAATATAAGAAAATCTAAAATTGTTCAAATAAAAAAAAAAAATTAATTTTAAAATATTTTTCTCTGCGGAATGTGTGCCTGTCGAGTATAAAAAAGTTTTATTCGTCTATTTAATTTTTTTTTAGTTAAAAATTACATTTTCCTCAAAGCTAAAATGTTAATTTGTTTAAATAAAAAAAAACACCCTTTTTTTTTGTTTAAATTTGCGGAATTGCGCCAAATTATTGCTGGCGTGTGCGTCTGCGCAAAAGTGACTTTCGTCGTTTTTTTGCAATGCCAAAAACAGCTAAAGCAATGAAAATGTTATAAAATGTAAACATTTTCGGAAACAGGCTAACTCGATTAAGTTGTGAAATGTTTTTGAGTTTAATTTTAATGAAATTTTATACAAAAATAATTAAATCTATGAAAAGCTCAACGTCAAAACTGACTTTGCCTCTCGTGGACGGGTAAAAAAAACGTTCAGCGGATTCAGATTCCAAAGAGTGCCAAAGACGTTCGCCACAGCATGAAAATGTGAATAGCTGCATGCAAGCTAAAGTAATTTTTTGGTTTTGGGCAACAATCAAACTTACTTTTGAGCACGAATGTGCTTAATTTAAGCACGATGTGCTTGACTTTTTTTCAATCTGTATAAAAAGTGATTGCTGTGATGTGGCGTCAACTCATTATTATTTTTTATTTATTTATTTTTAAAAAAAACTTAAATATTTTATCTCGCTTACAATTTTGTCTTTGATTAAATTATTTAATCATATTTAATGGATTTATGTATTGTATCTGTATAAAGAGAAAAAAAATAGTATATATCATACAAAAGAGAAACAAGAAATAAACTGCACAAACGCACAAAAGCTAAACACCTCAAGGGTGCAATAAATATCTGTATTGGCTTCGAACAAAAAAAATACAAAAATTGCGTTATTCGTTTGTCTATAAATGTTGATATATCCGATACATACCATAGCATACTCGTACATATGTATCTGATATTCATATCCCTTGGGTTAACGCTAAAGTTTTGTTACAGACGAGCTAAACTGAACTGAATTGAGTTGAGTTAAGCTGAACTGAGTTGAGTTGCCAGAGAGATAAGCGCAAATAACCGCAAGAAAATAGTTATAATGAAAGTGTGAAAGTTCGGAGGACAAAACTGAAACTGAACTGAACTATTGAAACGCTAACAGCATTTATCGATATCATGTGACAAAAGCAACAACAACAACAATAACAACAACAATAACAATTGTGCATAAAAGGCAAAGGATATATTGTATGTGGCACAAGAAGATCCAATGAGCAAATTATGCCAGTTGTGTTTGTTTAGAACAAGTTAGCACATACGCATACGTATACGCATATAAAGGATAAGGAAAAGGACAACAAACGACGAAAATGTTGTTCAATGTTTTCAAAGTTTTTGACACTGCCAAGTGCTGTTGTCCTTGTAATCCCGACCTCATTGTTGGCGTTGTCCTTTTTACGATTTTATTGCTTGTTTACGAGCTACTTTCGGGCGCTTGCTTTTTTTTTTTTTTTTTTGCATTTATTTCATTTGGGTTTTTTTTTCTTTTTTGAAATGTTTTCAAGTCCTTCGCTCGTTCGTTCGTTCATTCGTTTCGTATATATTTATCTAGCTTGTTTTCGGTTCTTAAACCAAAAAAACCAACAACTATGGTTATAATGTGGTTTATTTGGGAGGGAGGGGGTTCAGCGGTGTAAAAGTAAGTTTCAAATAGTCGTATTGTATGCAGCGGCAAAGATGAGCGTGAAAGAGAATTTTTTTTTTTTTTGAAAGGATATAACAGCTTTGTGGTAATATATACAATAGCACAATAAGAATTACAATAACAACAACGACAACAACAACAACAACAAAACTTTTACGAGCATATAATCGAAAAAGTTTTAAGGTTACAGTTGACGCTTCTAACGACAACAACAACAACAACAAACACAATAATATTGCCCATCGATATCAGCACCTTTGACTCTAGCATCGACCACAACGTCAGTTTACCAGTCAGTCAGTTAGTCAATCAGTCAAACAGTCAATTAAATGCGTTTAAAATATATTCGAACATTTTTTATTCGAAGATTTTTTTTTTCCGGCAGACAGACATCGTTTTGGACTGACGGACATGATATCGTTGTTGTTCTAGAATAAGGAATAATTCGATGATCTACTATACTACATACCTACTTTCACAGTCTGTCTCAAATATCTTTTCGCTTCACTCCGTTTTTTGTTATTATTAAATTTTATACAAGGTGCTCCGTTTAGTATTGCCCGAAGAAATTAGGAAATTTCCTGAAGCCGAATAATATGGCAATTGGTGTGCTTAAATACAGAATCATTGGATCGTACATTTTTTCGAAGACAACAATGCTGGAACCGTCAGCGTGTTATTTTTGGCCTTCAGCATTATTAGTTTTAATAGGATGGCCCAACATGCCATACAAACGCTTAATTTCGATCTAAAGTCGTCCGACTGTTTTTCTATTGGGAATATTTGAAGGTAGAAGTTCATGCCGTTTAAGCAGAGTCCCGGACCAGCTCAAAGCCAATATATACCGAAAATTGCCTGTATTCAGAGAGATTTGCTGCAAAAAGTGTTGAAAAATGCTGGAAAAAAAGTACAAATTTTTGCGTGGCGGCTGAGTTTGAACTTTTGGCCGATATCATCTTCCGTAAATAAATTGTACAGGTTCACAAATAAAGGTTCAATCAAATATATAACAAGATTTTTTATGTTTTACTCAAAGTATTTACCAATTACATAGGTGAACACAAAACGAAACACCCTGTGTATTATATTTATTACACATTTTATATAAGAAATCTATCTGAACAAATAAGGTAATTATGTTTTATAGGATTTTTCAGTTGAAATTTAATTGAAATATAAATTTATTCATAAAATACAAAACTGCTAATCAAATGTCAAAATTGTCTAAATTATTATTAATACACTTAAAACTGGTATGCAAATGTATGTGTAGCAGTGGCGTTTTTTATGATTTAACTTCAGAGGGGGGCGCTAATTATTTTTCTCTTTTGCCTCAAAAGGGAAAGCACTCTTAACTTTAGATATGCAGAATCGGTTTGTACCTAGCCTTTTTTGGAAGAAGTGTTGGAATCTGTTTAATCTGATGTCACGTTCGTAAAATTTTGAAGATTTTCCCTTGTTTATTTCAAGCAACACCGAAATTTTTGCAAAATCATTGTGTAGGACTTTATAGCATCCCTTCAACTACTGCTGTTATGCATATGTGCAGACAGACAGACAGACCGACAGTCAGACAAAGAGTCTATTTAAATTATTCGTTACATATTGAATTAATAACTCGATTAGAACAATATTGGCGTTTTAGTTGAGTGGCAGCGTTGAGTGCTTTTTCGCAAATTAAATTTGCGTATAAAGTGAATCAGGAATATAATTTTTTTTTTTTACCTTTAACCACATTTTTTGGTTTTTTACCATTGCTGCTGTTGCTGCTGTTGCTGCTGTTGCTGCTGTTGCTGCTGCTATTTTTGCTGATATTGCTGCCAATAATCAGAATCAGAAATAATCATGATTGCAGCATCGTGGTGCAAGTTGAGCGTCAAAAGCATTTAAGGCCAAAGCTTTTAACTGAAATATTTTTCATATAAAAGCAGCCACAAACCTCAACGGGAGCCAGCAATATATACCGCCGCGTTAGCCTGACTGCCAGCCAAACTGCCAATCCACCGCATCCTCTCAAATGCCACCAAAATGCTGATGATGACGATGATGATGACGATGACAGTACGACCGAGGTTAGCAATGTCGTTGGCGATAGCTGCAACAGTGTTATCACACCTGAACTCAATTTATGCACTTCATAACTTCTGATTTATATACGCTACGCTCTGAAAATTGGGCAAAAAAAATATCATTTTGATAAGAGGAAATGCCTCTATGATAGGTTTGATATTATATATAAAAAATATTAATTTGATACAAAATAAATTTTTCTATAATTACAGTTTCTAGAAAGCTAGAGTGTCAATTTAATATTCCATGACCTTTTTCATGGCTGGCAACTCTTTACAGCGCATTAATATTTCGGTTTAATTTAAATTAAAATTAATAAAATCATGTTATAGTTAATTGCTCTTATATACACACACAGAGAAAAAGAGAGCTTTTATGAAAATAAGAAAAACTGTACTTGAGTTAAACACCTACGAAATCATGCACGAATGTGCTTATATTGAGAACAAACGTGCTTAAATCAAAAATAATAAAAGCTTAAATTACAAAAATAGAGAGAGATAGAGAGTGAGAGAAGTAATGAATAACTTTTACAAATTTTACTTTCCTAATTTTACTTTTAACCACGAATTTGCATGTTCTTTTCTCTCTGTGTACGCAAATGTATGTATTTGTACAGCAGCAGTAGCAGCATCAGCAGCATCAGTTGACCGCAAAATGTGTAATTAATTCAATTAATGAAATGTTTTAAAATCATAAAACGCTGCCAACGTCAATTCGAATGCCATTGCCACTAGCGTCGTCACTTGCGTCGCTAGCGTATTTAATTTTACTTTTTATTTTTATTTTTTTATTTTTATCTTATTTTTTTATTATTTTTTTTTTTTTTGGTTAAAAGCAATCAGCATCAATAGAGCGCAGCGTAATCGCTTGCGGTCCTTTAGCGGCTCTGGCAGCGTTTTTCAATGAACGAATAATTAAATTTTGGGCACAGCCATTTGCTTTCAGAATCGAGATTCGAGAATGATTTTCCTCTTTTTTTCGGTGTTTTTTAAAAACAAATTTTTACTAACTTAAATGGTTTGGCTTTTTGCATAATGCATATAATTTTGTGTGTTCATTTTTAATGAGTACAAATCTGTGTAATCCGAGTAATTTTATTTCATTTAGAATTTTTAATTTAAAATAAAATGCAGTTCTTTTTTTTTTCGTATTATTTTATTGAAAAGTAGCGAATACCCGGTTGCTCTAGGAGCTGGTATTGAAGCTGGTATAAAAGCACTAAAAATACCTGTTTCTTGTTTGGCGCTAGCATAAAAACAGACAAATTGGAAATTGGAAAACTTGAAAATCGACTTCATAAATGAACCGTATGTAACTAATGCATTATTTTATTGGTCTATAATTATATTTACATTGTTACCTTTCAAATGAAACCGGTTTGGAACTCATCGGTTAAATGGTTTCAACGTCCATAGCGGACATAGAAACGTTTAAGTTTTCAAACTATACAATTTGAATAAATTAAGTCATATTTGTATTTCTGTCTGTATAAAAGATGTAGATGTAGAAGAATCTGGAGATCTGCAAAACCCTAAGATGACCTTAAGACCGATATCGAGCGGTTTATTGTTGTTTTTTTTTCGAAATCAGCACTTAAAGATTTTAAAAAAATCCCCAAAAAAAAAAAAAAAAAAAAAAAAAAAAAAAAAAAAAAAAAAAGAGGAAAGGTGAAAGGTGAAACAATAATCGATCTATCAGTAAAATCTAATTACAAATTTCTAAAACAAGATAAGAAAAATTAAAAAAAAAAGAAAATTGGTGTTGAAAAATACTTAAGCCGACTGAGCTGCAGCTACAGCTTCAGAATCGAGAAGTAAAGTAAAGGCTTGTTTTCAACTATTTAAAGGAAAAGTGCTGCTGTAAGTTTAGATAATTCGGAGACGGAAAAAGTGAAAAAAAAAAAAAAACGAAAAGATAAAAGTGGTTGCAGAAATGAAAATGGCAATGGAAGCAGTAAACGAAGAATGGATAAAAGTAGCAATAAAATTATTTTACCAGGCAAAGAAGTGGAAAATTTCGTAAGGCTATAAAAAGTCGAAAGATAAAGTTTTAAATGCCGTTACAAAAATTTCTAACCGAAACGAGATGAGACGAGACGTGGAGGGTGTGGGGGTGTTCGGTTCAGTTCGGTTCGGTTCGAAAGAAAGAAAGCGAGAAAGTTGCAGTATTAACCAGAAAACTAACATAAAAAAAAACAAAACTAAACTAAAATGCCTTTTGCGAAAATGAGACAGAACAATGCATGAGTAAAAGAGATATCATGTATGCGATGCGATGAGATGCGACGAGATGCGTTGCGTTGCGTTAGGCGAATGTGTGTAGATAAAGTTTACGCTCGATTTTCCACAAAGTTTTTTTTTTTTTTTTTTTTGAGGACGGACGTTGACGATGACTGCGATGAGAGCGTTTATTGTTTTTGGATTTTTTTCTCTGTTTCTTTGCTTTTCTATAGATTCAATTTTTTTTTATTAGACTTGCTAAATTCGAGTTGTGGTGCAGCAGCAGTCGCAGCATTTGAAGCGGATGTATACTTTGGCTTTCATTGATTTGGCAGGCGGCATGTAGCTGCAGGCGTGTGCCATTGCCATACTCTGCAGGACTCCTTCTTTCTTGTTGCTTCTTCTTCTTTGTCTTCGTCTTCGTTCTTCTTGTTGAAAAGTGTCTCAAGGCAAAAGCGCGTTGAAACTTGTAATTAAAACCTTGCAGCAGTCGAAAACAGCAGCACTAAAAGATTTTTCAACACGCAGCAAAATCCCTGGTTGCCTGCCTTGCAGTGTAACTCCTTTCAGCGGAAATATCCTTTGACTTTTTCTCGTTGTCGTCTGAGTTGTCTGTTTTCTTTTCTTTTCGTTTTATTTCATTTTTTTTTTGGCTTTCTTACTTGCTATCTCTTTGCTCTATGTTGCCTGCCTTCTTGCCTTTCCAAATTTCCATTCCATTCCGATACGTTCTGCCACACAAGCAATTGAGGTACTTACTACATTCAACATTTGCAAACTTTGTCTTGCTCTGTTTTTCTAGCGGAAAAAAAAAAATTTGCGATTCGCACTGAACTGAACCGAACTGAACCGATCTGAATTGAACTGAACTACCAAGGCAAATGCCCCTGCGGAAATATTGATTCTTACGCTGCGCTGCTTTGAAATTTCAAAAAAAAAAAAAAAAAAAAATATACGAAAAGAAATTAAAAGATTTTTCTTTAACTTTTTCTCCCGATTCGAAGCGTTGCGACTTTCAAAGTTGACTTCATGATTTTATATTTAACTAATTTTCTTTTCTTTTTTTTTTCTTCTTTTTTTTTTTCTTCTATTTTTTTTTTTTTGTACAAATTTTCATGCGTCATGCTAATTATAAATCGAAAGTTCTTGCGACACTTTGTCAACAAGTTCTGAATAAGTTCAACTCGTTGCCTGGCTGACTGCATGCCTTCATGCCTCGAGTTGATACCTTTCCCGCTTCTTTCGTTTCTTGAATATCTTACGAAGCAAAAGCGAACGATTAAGTTTAAGAAAATTAAATTTAACACTTTTTTCAAAATCAATTCAAATTGATTTTACAATAAAAAAATGTAGAATTTTTCAAATTGGGCAAATTTAGGAAAAATGAAATAATTGCGAAAAATATGGGGGTACGCTAGGGTGGTTCAAAAATGTATGAAAATAATGAAATATTAAATGATAGAATGGCCTTTTATGAAGAGAAATATTGTTATCCGGTAAAAAAAATATAAATTTTCCAGGTTTCTACATTAAATTTTTCCCATGTAAAATTCATGGGATGCTTTAGGGCTTGGCGGCACCATAAAAAAAATTAAGTACTGCGTCCTTAACTCTCAGCAGTAAAGTAAATAAAGCTGTAAATCCGTAACTCTCGGCTATGAAATAAATAAAGCAGTATGACCGTAACTCCCAGCAATAAATATGATAATATTTAGATTTGGAAGTGGAATAAAAATTTTAAAAAACCAAAAATAAAATTTTGCTAGAAGGTTGGTGCGTGGCTAAACTCGAGAACCGTTGCTACCAAATAAAAAAAAAAATAAAAGGCAATTTTTTTGTAGGCAAAATAAAAAGAGAAATTTGACAATTTTAGAGTCTTATGTAACGCGCCTCGTAGTAAAAAGTGTTTAAATACATTGCGAATTATAAATATTTTTAAATTAAAAATCGAGTCGAAAAAGAAAAGAAAGCAAAAGCAGTGATGCCATTTACGCTTACGATTATTATTAAAATCGAATTTGATAAAAATGATTTTTTATTATATAAAATATTTTTATATTTCTTTCTGAAATATTGAAATTTAATTAAATTATAAAAATAGCAATAAACACACTCAAAACAATAGTCTGCATCAAAGTATTCAAAAGGTACACATACTCGTATGCATTTAAATTTCTGAATCAAATAAATTCCTTTCAGCTCACAATCAGAGCTGCTCTTATTTGTAAAAATGCGTGCACATTTTTTCTGGGTTTTTTCATGCTACTTGGTAAAAAATTTATTCATTTATAACTTTTATTTGATTTTTTTATATTGTGACGTGTTTGTGGTACCTTTGACCACAATTCGAAGAATTATCTTTGATATTCATGCTGTGCGCTGCACGATATTGCGTTGACAAAATACGAAGAAAATTTGCATTTTTTGCATTTTTTGCAAAATTTTTTCTAGTTTTTCATTTTTTTGTTTTTTTTACAACTTTTACATTCAGCTTCATTGATTAACTTAGCTTTTGTTTTGTATTGAAAAGAAAAGAAAAAAAATTCCCTCACACACGCACAGCTGAAAGAGACAAAAAAAAAAAAATAAATAATAATAATATTGAAATTTAGAATCATGCAAAAATGCGTGCAGTAAATTTTTATTTGAAGTCAAAAGAATTTTTAAATTTTTTGGCTTATTAAAAATATTTGTAATTTATTTTTAGATTATTTTTAAATTTTTATTTATTTATTTTTTTTTTGTAAACGTAAAAATTTATTTAAAATGATTGCATAAATCTATACTAAAAGAGATTTTCATTGCATAAAATAATTCTGATTTGGTAGTAAAAATTTTGCAAAATGCAGTTGCTATTCATCAGGATTCCGGATTAGAGCGACATTTTAGAGCTAACAAGGATTCCGCTGCAGCTGGTTTATTTCGAACTCTTAAAAAATTGACTTACTTAATACTTTCTATTAGTGCTGGCAAAAAGTGTGATTTTTTGAGCGACTGCGATTTGACAATCACAGTGATCGCAAACAGTGATTAAGTCGTGGTTCGCAAAAAGACAATCAGCGATTACTAAACGGGCGCACTGTTTGCCGTTAACTGAACATGTTCACTGAGGAACAAGAAAATGCAAATCACTTTTTAAATCACTGTGAAAAAATCACCGAAACTACTTTCTATTCAAAATGTTTATTAAGATTATCACATAAAAATCTCGAATGCAGCTTAAGCATAAATTTAATTTAAAAAAGACTCACTACAAATTCCTTCCAACAGACCAATGCCAATGACGACTGACTACTCAGACATCCTTAAGGAATTTATTTGTATACATAATAACAAAATAAAAGTAAAGCGCTCTGAGAATTCCATAGTATGCATATTCTTTTACAATATAGTATATTTCTATCTACAATGAGTATATCTACTATATCGTATGTACGACTTACATGAATTGGTTAGAAATTTGTACCTGCTTATTGTTCTATTTTTTTTTTTGTTTCTTCTTCTATTTTTGTTGTAAGCAAAATAAAGAAAGGTAAAACCAAAAAACCAAAAACCAAAAACTATAATACAAGTCTAAGCTGTGTGTTATTCATTTCTTTGCTTGCTTTGGCACTGGCAGTGGCACCGTTGAACTGAACTGAAAAATAAACTGAATTGTCCTGTTCTATTCTATTCCATTCTATACTAAAGTTGGTCCAGTTGGAATTCCTTTTGTTTATTGTATTACGTGAAAGTGTGAAATGAGAATGTGCCATGGACAGCAAACAGCAATGGCAACGGCAACGGCAATGGCAACAGTAAACGTAAACGTAAACTACAAAGAATCATTCTAAAATAAAATGAATGAATGTGGATAGATGGATAGATAGTTGGATGGATGGATGGATGGATGGATGGGAAAAAAAGAAAACAAAAAAAAAAAACAAATGAAATGAAATGAGCAGCACTGCTGTGAAACTTCAATTGGTGTTGACCACTACTGTGCACAATCGAGTGTAATAATGAAGTACGATTTGATGGTTCCATTGGGAAAGGACCACAGTCAGCGCAAGGACAGAAATAGAGAGAGAGAGAGAGAGTGATAGAAAAAAAGTACAATAACGACAAACAAGTGAGAGATCTGAGGTTAACTGAAACAAACCAAACCAAACCGAACCAAACCAAACCAAACCAAACCGAACCAAAACGAATTGAATGAGAATTGAATGGAATAGAAGTAGAAAATGATTTCGAGTTAGTGGTATGTAGCAGCATAATGTAAAAGGTTCTACTATATCAGTTAAGCTTAGTGCTGTAGCTTATAATAAATACAAAAAAAAAAAACCTAGTGGAACAACAATAGTTCGAGAATGCCTTTAATATTCTAAGCTGTATACGATCTAAAGTCTTCGAATGCATTTCTTCGGTTCGGTTTAGCGGTTCGTAATGCCTTTTAATGAGCTGGTTTGATAAACAATTTGAAGCAAAAACTCAAAATGCTGCGGTACGGTTTAAAAACTGGTTCGGTTTAAACCGGCTTGCAGCGCTGATATTTTGCAAATATTGAAAAAATTGAGCTTTTTATACAGAAATCAAGATTTTGATCTTGAACTAGTTTTAATTTCGAAAATGTCGATATTTTAAAATTCTTTGCCTATTTCGCACCTCAAGGCACTCTTTTACAATTGTTTCGCGCTAAACTCTACTTCAAGGCAATATGTTTCACAAAAAACAAGTTGCAACAATATTCCAGAACTCTCAGAGTGTTCTTTAGAGATTTTGAAGAATTGCTTGGAAATAATTAAATGAAATATTTTCATCGAATTTTTGTTAGTCTCTTCTTTGGTATAATTTTTTGTTTTGTTCTAAAATTGTTGTTCTTGTTTGTTTGTTTGCTGTTTTATTTGTTGTTGTTGTTGTTTTTGGTTATTATGTCAATGTGTTTGTTTCTCCGTCCGTCCGCTCGTTCGTCCGTCTGTCTGTTTGTCTTTTGTGTGCATTGTGTGAAATTCCTTGTTTCCACTTCATTTGTATTTGAAAAGGACGAAAATTTACTCGACTTGAACATGACAAAAATAGTTGTTCATGCATATATAGACTATTTCCATCTCATCGTTTTTTTTTTTTTTGTTTTTGTTTTATTTTTTTTTTTGCTATATTTTTGTGTGTAAATTTGTTGCTTGTTAAAATATTTTTAACTCATCTTTTTTTTTTTTTTTTTTTTTTTTTTTTATTTTTATTTCTGACCCAAACGAACTGGTGTAACTTACCTCTAGTCTATCTCTATCTCTCTTACATTGCTATAACTCTATCTCACTCTTGCTCTCGTATACACTTCATATACATTGTGCTGACCATTTCCTTGCATAGATTTGTGTTCAGAGTTTTGCGGTATTTTTGCTCTTTCGGTTTTTCTATGTGTAACCCCTGACCCCGACCCCGACCCCGACGTCTTTATTCATTTGTTAAACTAAAAAGAACTCCAAAATAATGTACACGACTCAACTCGACTCGACCCTTTATTTCATTTCATTTCATTTCTTTTATTATTAACAAGTATGCCAAACATTTGTCAGTTTTGTTTTGTAAATAAAAATATTAGTTTAACATTTTTCGTCCTTATTGTCCGAGCGTGCAAGCGAGCAACTCCTTCTTTTATTGTTGTTGTTGTTGTTGTTTATATATCCTTTTAGTTGACCCTTTCATTTTATTTTGTTATTATTGTTTGTCCATTGTTAAAAATAAATAAAAACAAAAAACAAAAAAAAAAAAAGAAGAAAAAGAAAAGTGAAAGTTTTTCATTTATTAAAATGAACCAAAGTTCATTTTTTGGTCTCCTGACCACAGGCTGAGAAAATTATTTGTCATTATTTGCTCATTGACAGGTGATAATGTTACAAATCTTGTTACAATGCCTACAATATTTCTCATTTAGTAATATGTTTTATTATTTTGGGCCTCTGTTCGAAGTTGATGAACTCAACTTTGATTAATGTTGCGTAAAAGTTAAGGGTTAACGTTGCGTATAAGTAATTTTTTTTTTAGATCAATATTTAAATGAGATTGAGAGAGAGATAGATAGAGTGAGTGAGTGAAAAGGTGCGAAGAGGGGAAAAGGTAAACAGCAAACTGTTTTTTTTTGAATTTTTATGTAGATGTGTTAATATAGCGGACAGACGGACAAAACGCACTTAACAATATTTTGTGAGCATCTTGGCTGTGAATGCGTACAACTTGTAGATCTGAAGAAATTTGAGTTAATCAATCAATGTAAACAATGCTTCCCTTTTTTTCGATTGAGCTGCTTCATTTTCTGCATTTCAAGTTGTTTCAACAGCATCCACATTCGCATTTACATCCACATCCACATTTGCATCCACCATCTGATCATTCGTATTTGCATTCGCTTCGCAATATTCGCATTTGCATCTACATTCTCATCCACATTCGCATTTGCATCCTCATTCGCGTAAAACGCATTAGTAGTGTTGTATAGCGAAATAAAGACCTGTATTAGCGCATATCGGACTTTAATGCTTGGGTTTGTGTTAGGGTTTGGGTAAGGGTCTGGGATTCACTTTAAGTTTGGATAAGGGCTTGGCTTTGGATTAGGGCTAAGGTTTGGCTTATGGTGTTAGTTCGGGTTTAGGATTGGGTTTATGTTTGCTTTAGGGTTTGGATTAGGGTTTGGCCTAGGGACAAGGTAAGGGTTGAGGGTTAAGGCTTAGACTATGGTTTCGATTAGTATTTGAAGTTATTGATTAGAGTTTATTTTACGTGTTGCCTTTGGATTAGTTTGAGACTTAGCGTTTATGACTTGTTTTAGGTTAGAGTAAAAAAAATCTATTTATAAACCCCCTTATACCTTCCCCCACAAAAAAGTGATGCCTTTAAATGCTTACAAAAAAATATTTCAACAAATTATTCATGTTGCATCTTTTATTACAAAATTTCCAAAGTGCGAAAAAATTTGAAAGCAAACAAAAAAAAAAAAGACAGGAAAACTCTTTGATGTAAAATTTTGCCTCAGTTCTCGACCCTCTCGACGCTTTTAAGCTCTTTGTGCATACGAGTGCGAGTACGAGTATCTATCGCTTCGTTTGCAGTCAATTCAATAAATAAATATTACTAATACGCCCCAGCGACGATGCTACTTAGCTGCAGCAGTGAATATGAAAGCTTATTCGGTTTTTTTTTAACATTTTTTTTTTTATTTCTGATGCAACATCAACAGTAACGGCATGCAGCATGCAACATGCAGCAGATCATTGAGCATTATGCGAGCATCGCAGCAGGCTTTTTGGGTTGTTCAATGGATGGCGGTAAACGGTACGGTACGATGCGATGCGATACGGCATACGGTATACGGTATACGGTTACTTTACGGTTAGGTATGGTAAAGGGAAAACTCATTCACTAATGGGTCTCGTCATCATTGCATTATTGTGCTGTGATGCTGTGATGCTGTGATGCGATGTGATGTGCTGCTGTCAGGTTTAGCGTAGCTCAGCCGCTATGAATACCATTCACCACGGAATGGCGTAGCCGGTTGAATGAATGTTGCCAACTGGCATCAATGGCAACAACAACAACAACAACGACGTTTAAAAAAAAATTAGTATGTTTGAATGTATTTACTATTGGCAACATGTGGCGCTTTTATTAAAAATTCATTTGCTCAAAAACAGACACAAATATATACACACACACCCCCACATACACACACAGACAGAGGCATCCTTCCTCAATAGCAAAAGGCACATGCAACGTATGCTCTGCTACTGCTACTGGTGCTGCTTCTGCTACTAGTGCTGCTGGAACGCCATATGGTCTGCTGCCTAAATGCTGTCCATAGTCGCCGTCGCCCTTTATTCAGCTTATAGCTTAACTCTGTTTCAATAGGAACAACGCGATGCGATGCGACGTCGATAGCCTCTTTCTTTTACACTCTGCCGCTGCCTCTTGCTCTCTAACATTTTAGTCTATGCCCCTTTTTGCCCTTTTATCACTTTACCTCACATTCTTATTCTCACATGCAAAATATTATGTAGCTCTGAAATCTCTCGTCTGGCGCGTCTTTTTCATTTTGACTGATTTTTAACCTTTAACAGCTGCTTCCACAGTTTTATATATTTTTGATTTACCCTGGTTCCGTTCTGAAAACCCAACAGTCTCTCTCTCTCTCTCTCTTTCCCTCTCTTGTTGCCTGTCTATACTCTTTGTCTGTCCGTCCGTCCGTCTGTCTGTCTGTAAGTCAGTTTTTTGCTGCTGTTACTTTAAATGTTTGTTTTTGGCCTTTTGAAAGGATTTTGACCCGCATATGCAGAAATCTTTTGATGGATTACTTAAATAACTTTTTTAGTTATCATTTTGATGTAATTTAAATTGCCAATGCGCTACGCTTTTAACCTATCGACAGCTTGTATAGACGAACTTCCCCATTTTTTAAATTTAAAATAAAAATAAATTTAATTTCGATTTAATTCGCCCACAATAAATGATCTGCTTATAAATAAATTTAACATGAAAACCTATAATTTTGTTTTCGTTGTTGTTCTTTGGCGGCGTTTCTGGAATTTGTGATATAACGTGGCAAGCGATTACATTAATTTGCGGCGGAGAAGGAGGAGAGTAGAGTTGGGAAACGAAAGCCAAAAAAAAAAAAAAATCTATTATGACATTTTGCGTGCCAAATGCGTGACAAGTTGATGAAAATCGTTAATGATTAAGTCAAACATGCTGCCTTGTAGACGAAAAAAAAAAACCCCAGTCACAAAATTATTACAAAATTAGCTTTAGGCATTTGTGGCATCTAGATTGTTTTTTTTTTAAGCTTTGTAATTCCATGTTAAGGTAAGCAGCAATTATGCAGGGGCAACTAGGAGAGTGCCAAATTTTCAAATTGTTCACGCTTTTTTTTTTTTTTGTGCGGTTTTAAGACTGCGTGTCACATTTTTTCAGAGGCGTGAAAGTCAACACAAAAAAATCCAAGCAAGTACAACAAATATTAACAAAGTCAATGATAAAAAAGAAAGAAAAAAATGGTATAGAACCAACGAAGCTTTAATACGCTTCAGTCAAAAAAATGGTCAAGTTGTTTCAAAGAGTCAGACTGGAAGCCGATATTCCAGAACCAGGTTAATTACTCAAAATCATTGCTAACATAAATTTAAAAACAAGGTTTGTGGGGAATTATAATTGATTTCACCACGACGATTAATTTTGAGAAATAGATAAAGAGTGATTTTTTGAGTCACAGCGACTGCGACTTGAAAATCACAGTGATTGCAAACAGTGATTAAATTGCAGTTCCCGATAAAAAAAACAATCAGCGATCAATGAACAGGTTCACTGTTCGCGAAGCGTAAACAAAGAATTGAACATGTTCACTGAGGAACAAGACGCAAATCGCCACTTTCAGTCACAGTGATTTTTAAATCACTGTAAAGAAGTTATCACCGAAAGTGATTTTTGTTTGCTCAAAATCAAGAAGCAGAAAATTGGATATTTATGTGGTGAAATTATATAAATTCACCATAACATGCATACTCAACAAAGTTTGTTAACAAATTTAGAAAGAGGCAAACGTTTATGACTTTGAGGGAAGTATTATGAAGTGCTGTTGGAAAATCTCTTTTATAAAGTTTAATACCATTGCACATCACTTAACAATAAATTCTAAAGTTAATTTCTAGCAAAAATCTTAAACGTTACAAATGCGGACACAAAACGAATAAAACTTATGCATAATTAATGTGTAGCGTACAAAAATAGAAATAGGAAACCAAAGTGAAAATAATTAAGTAAATAAAAATTGTAATAAAAATGCCGACACACGAAAGTCAAATACCGAAACTATTTGTGCAACTCAAAAGCATAGAAAAATCTAAAAAAAAAAGCGTCACAAAATCTTTGTCCTTGGCGTTTCAGCTTGTTTCCGTTTCCGCTATGCTTCCGCTTGAATTCAAATTAAAATGGAAGCACAAAACAAAAAAAAAAAAAAAAATAAGAAAAAAAAATTATGACTGTGTGTTTGTGTGTTGTGTCTGTGCGTTTTTAAAAAACCAAAACTATTTTTATTTGAAATTAGGCAAACGTGTTGCTTGTTGCTACAAAAACACACATTTTTTTTCTTTTCTTCTCAACTCATTCTTCTGATTGCTTTATTTGACCAAATCTTCTTTTTTAAAAGAAACGAAAAAAAAAACAACAAAAAAAAACTCTCGCAAAACGCTAATAAAAAGCATGCCATGCCGCAAGCAAGCTTCAAAGCGCGCCTTAAAAGGCTTTGATTTGTTGTCGCTTTTGATTTCCTCTTTCTTTTTTTTTTTTTTTTTTTCCTCAAGTTTTTCACTTAGAAAAATTGAATCCTTTCGCTTTTTATTAAACAAGAAAAATAAAATGCTTTAAAGACCAAAAAGAGAGCGAAAGAGAAAGAAAGAATAAGTGAAAAAGTAGATAAAAATCGAAAAAAAAAAACATTAAAAAAGAAAATTAAATGAAACAACGAAAAAGTTAAAAAAAAATAAATAAAATAAATAAAAAAGGATATAAAAAATAAGCGAAAAGCGTCAAAAGAACTTTTTGATCTTTTTAAAACTCTTTTCACATACACGCAGCTTTTTTGTTGTTGTTGTTGTTTTTCTTGTTGTTTTTGTTGTTGTTGTTATTGCTTTATAGTTCTTAAGCGAATTGGCGAATAAATATAGATGTACACATAAACAGTGTGCATAAAAAGTATTTGTCTAAATGAAAAAAAAAAAAAAGAGCACCAGGAACACCTGGTACCGATGTTTGACTCAAAAATGAAGCGTGACTCTCAACTCAAATCTCGGACAACCTACTTTCTTGTACCAGTCATGCTTATCATTTGGCGAGCGAAAAACGAACAGACAGAAAGAGAAAGAAGGATATAGTCGGATCGATATTCTTTTCTGAAATTTTCGTTGTCTACTTTTAGGCGTTTTATAAGAACGACTAAGAGTTTTTCAGAGTTTTTGAGAGTTTGAAAATCCCTGAAGAATGCCTGGAAGATACTTGATATACCTAAGCAAAATTAAACGATCACTTCGACTGTGCGTCTGTCTGTCTGATAACATTTTAATTTATTGTGGCATATACTTTTCATAATCACTTTAAATACAAAAAAAGAAAAAACATTAAAATAAAAACAAGCAACATATTGAATTTTACTTTAAAAGTGAAACGAGGACAATGGAAATATTCATGGCGCGTCGCAGCTTACGTAAGGCAAGGGTTGACTTTAAAGCTCTGATCGGTGCGATGCGATGTGCAAGTGTGTATGTCTGTGATTGTGTGTGTGTGTTTGTGTTTGCTATGCGTGTACGCGCTTTTATGTGTCTTTTGTTGCGTAGTGTGTACGCTGAAAAAAGTTAATCGGATTTGAAGTTTTCTTTGCATTTACTTTTTTTTTTTTTTATTTTTTTTTTTTTTTTTTTTGCAGACTTTTTGACGCTGTGCGAAAAATTTCAAATTCAACCCGCATAAATCAAACACTCAGTGACGCAGTCATTCACTCACTCACTCACTCACTCACTTACACTTACTCACATTTTTTTGTATTGTTTTTTTTTTTTTTTTGGTTAAGTTTCACGCAGCGCAACAGTCACATCAAACTTTGACTTTGTTCAGCCTAAAAGTGTGCTATGGAAGCCGCTTTAGAGTCATAAGTTCTTCTGACTGTTCACTTTCTTGGCCTGTCATACTTGTCGCTTTTCAGTATTACTGTTGCTGTTGTTGTTGTTGTTGTTGCTTTTGTCGGTTTATACGAATTTTCAGAATATTTACGCCTCAAAACTTTTACCAAACTCATATTTAAACAGCCAAAGTAGCACTGTCTCTTTCTATCAGTCTGTCTGTTCTGTCTCTCTCTCTCTCTCTATATATATATTTCTGTCCATCTGTCTGTCTGTCTGCCTGACTTTGTAAATCTAATTTTTACTTAAATTGATTTTTATTTCACCAAAGTTTATTTTACTTATTTTTTTTTTTTTGCTTATTCTCAGAATAGTTTGAAAAATTACATAAAAGCAGCAAGCGTGAAAAGAATTTTTCTGTTATTGTTTTTTTTTTTTTTTTTTTGGATTTGATTTTCTTGTATATTAAATTTAGGCTAGTTTCGAAGCACACGCCTCATCAACAATTAAAAGAACTTACTAAAAAAAAGGGGAGACAAGAATGTAATTTATTAAATTAATCAAAAAAGAGTTTAACATTTTGTTTGATTTATATTTCCTACTTTTTTTGCTTGAATGCATTTCTTGACTTTTGTGAAAATTGCTTTCTTTTTTTCTCTCTTTTTAAAAAAAAATCAAATGAGCGTTTCTAATAAATTAGTGGCTTCGAATTGGTTTTTTTTTTCTTTAATTTTTGGCTTTGAAATTGAAAAATGTTTGACATTAGAAATTTTTCAACTTCTGTCTTAAAAAAGTTTTCGATGAAATTGCTGAAATCACCAGACGAAAATTTCTCTGCAGCATTCTGCAATACACCTGATTACTTATTCTCTTCAATATTTTTTTACATTTTTGAATTTGAAGTACAGGAACGAAGCATAGTAAATAACAAGGCTACAATTGTCTTCTGGACCTCTAAAAAACTTCAGCTCCAATGGAAGCAATGGAAACATTAAATAAGACAGGCCATTCTAGTATCCTCTCTTCCATTCCTGGCGTCGAGATGTTCAAGATTTTGGATCGCTTGACCACTTTATTACGCTTTGGCAGACACCCTTCTGTGAATGCCCAGCTCTGGCTAGACTTAGAGTCATGCAGTTCAGATCAATACTTTTTAACCCCTGAACATGTCAGACTTTCTTCAACAAAGAACATTCTCAGACTCATCTGGGCAGCAGAAAATGTCATTAGACTCATAACGTAACCGTACTGGGTCAGGGTAATAAAATTATCTTAATTCCATAAAGTGAACATTCTTTCTGAGCAGTCAAGTCAGATCGCAATAAAAACTTAAAATTTGTCGCAGCCAACTTAATTGAAGAAAAAAAATGTTAACAGGACTAAAGAATGAGAATGGCATGGCACAATAGTAAGGCTGAATAAAAGCAGAAAGCAACAGAATAATGCAAAAGAACAATGACGCAAGTACGTAGTACAACTCTGGACTTATTAAAGGTGAAATCCCAAAAAAAAAAAAAGAATGAAAATGGAAATGGCGACACCAAGCGGCAATAATAACAAAAAAATTAAGCAGTCAGGATAATGTAGACTACATCAATGTAATGAATTGAAAAACAGTGAAGAGAAAGGGGGACAGAGCGATTATAAGGAAAAGGTTAAAAAAAAAAAATGGAGGCGCAAAAGTTGTAATTTACAAGTTACGCAATGCAACAATAACTTTTTTTTTTGAAGATTTTTGTAATTTATTAAGAAATTACATATCAAACAGCTCTCGTACTGCAGCATAGCGCAGAACAACTAATTTAAGCCGTCTGGTCTGGTCTGGCCAGGTCTGGTCTGTTGCCACAGTTGAGACGCAGCGAAAATGCATTCGCACATCCGCACGCCTTGAATTCGAGTCGGATCGCCATTTCCGTTTCCGTTTTCATTGCCGTTGCCAACGTCGTCGTCCTCATCATCATCATCGTTCGAGTTTTCGCTCATGGCACTTTTGGTTCAGTTCAAGTCGATTTAATCTTTGACGACAATTTTATTTAAATTTATTTAAGCTTGCTCATTGTTCACCTTGCCTACTTTTTTTTGTACCCTACAAAATGGCTTCTATTAAATTGTTGTGAAGCTTGTAATACATAAATTTAGAAAATATTGTGTACATTCTTATTCACATTGAATGCGCAAAATCGAACTAGTTATATGCAACTGTCCGTCTGTCCACCTTTTAAATATTTTTTTTTCCACTTACACATTTTGAAAACTCTTTGGAAGTGTATTTAAGCTTTGGTTTAATGAAATTTATTTCTCTCATATTTTTTAAAATTTATTTTATTTTTTTTGTTTCATTTCTTTATGTGTAAACTACTCGCAACAAAGAAATTGTGGCAACAGCAATAAAATTGACTATAAGTGGCACTTAAAAATGGCATCAAGTGGGCAAAAAGTTGTTGCATTGTGAAGTAGCCGCAATAGCAGCAGCATTCGTACTGCCAGAAGGATAACAAATGGCAAACAGGATAAACAGCAACAATCCGAGTCTGAGACAATTGTAAATGTGCGAAAAAATTTAAAAAAAAAAAACTAAAGATGAAGAAAAAAAATCAGAAAATTATAACGTTTTAACTTCAATAAAAATTAACTGGTTAGCTGATTAACTGATTAACTTAATAGCAGTACAAATAAGCTGTACAGTTATTATATTTGCAAAAAATAAGCGCAATTGAAAACACGTCTAAATGAATAACTTTTTCGAATGCATAAAGACACTTGTTAGTCACGCTGATTCGTTCAGCTAAATAAGTCAAATTAACGGCAATAGTCTTTAGATTATTTTGGCATTAATCGATTTTGCACAAACTTGCACCGATAAAAGTTATTTAAAGCTAAAAGCGTTTTCATATTGCTTTTATTTTACACTTTAAAGCGTTAAAATCGAATTTTACTTTGTTTTCTCTTTTTCAAACTTCAATTTCTACTTTTTTGTTTGTTAAAAAAAAGGGGAACAAAAAACATAAACAAAACAATTTTATTTATTGCTGCTGACATTCGAAGCCAACTATGAATTCGTTTATTTTTATTATTTTTTTTGTTTTTTGGGTACATGAGTCGAACAATTGAGAGGACGATTGTAAAATTTGATCTCATCGTTTGTTGCATTTTTTTTTTTTTTTTGTATATTTTTATTTACTCTTTTACAATGTAAGTACACGCACATACACACACACACACACACACACACACATGGGTATACGCATGAAATTTATTTATTGTGAAACGCTTTTCACTCTTTTGTTTTACATTGTAGTGCATGCAGCAAGCACTTGAAGCGCATAAAAAATATGGACAGACATGTTTGCTAGAGATGTGCAATTTTCGATAACCAAAAAACTACAACAATAATGTGCAAGCAAATATAAATATATTTGATTTTGGAAAACTCTGTTGAACGCTTAAGCTTAGTTTTTATTTTAATAATTTTAAAAAATTAAATAAAAATAAATTGTTTGAAATTTATCGCGAAATGCGCATCACAAAAAAAAACAAAAAAAAAATGTTTAAATGCAAATAACGCGTTCGCTGACAAAGAGTTGCTGCATTGAGATTTATTTGTTAATAAAAGTATCTCTTTATTGTAATTTTTTATGACCAACAATTACAAAAAACAACAACAACAACAATGAATGTATCAAGCATTTTACAACATACAGATACGATATACTGCATACATGTGTACATACAGAAAAGTAATAGCACTTTTAATACTTTCTAACGCATACAAATACAGATTCAACTAGCAACATCAAAAGATATTAACTAAAACTATTTGAAGTGCTTTATTTGTTTAAAAGCTTTTTTGGATTTTTTTTTTATTTTTTAGACTTTATTTCCTATGTACACATATGTGTCTCTCTCACACATTCATTCGTTTATGCAACAAGAACAATTTACCCCTTTTTTGTGCTTTAAGTGTTTGTGAATTATAAACGAATTTTAATTGCATTGTGCATGAAAACAATTCGTAATTAGTTTATGCTTTATCGTTTTATAGTAGCGCATATCTCAATTTTTTTATTTCAAGTTTAATAAATTTATTTATGTTTTTAATTTTAATTTTTATTCATTTATTTTTTAAGTAAATTTTTTTGGTTCATCATTAACATAAAAAAAACATTCGGATATTCTTTCGGGAATTATAGGAGCGCTTTGAATATGAAAAATTTGCTCTTATTAGAATTTTCTTGCTGCGTCTTTGCGATTTGCGATATAAGAAAATTTATGCGATTTCAAATGGATCGTGCTTATTCGACAAAAGCAAAAGTTAAGTTTTATATTCTTGGGTTATACAGGCCTATACAAACCTTTCTGTTCTCATTCTAAAGATATAGCTGAATTCCGTACTCTGGCTATAAGGTTTCTCTTATTCTCAAAATTTAAAAAAAAAAAAATTAAACAATCTAAGTTAATTGGTTCGAAATAGCATGCAACGATTGAGTTTAAGTGAAAATTATCGGACTTTCGGATACCAATCAACAGGAAAAAGGGGGATTGTCGACTAAAAAAGGCATTTTACAACACTGCTTTTGTGTGTTATATTTTCTATTTACTTTTTATTGCATTTCTCTTACTTTACAAACTTCACCGAATTGAAATCGGTAACATTCTGCGGTTTGTGATTTACGTATATCGATTTGTGTTTTGAGATTTGCGTTTTGCGATTTTCGTTTTGTGATTTGAGATTTGCGATTTGCGATTTGCGTTTTGCGTTTTATTCGGTTTACCAAATATTTTTTTACAGATTATCCCGACTTTTGCTGTCTGCAGAACAACAAAACCAAAATAGTTGTCTTTTTGAACTACTAAGACTGTTTGTATGCTTTCAGTGCTGCTTAAGAACATTCTTTATTTGAACATCAGCTGCGTTCGATTACGATTTCGTTCAATTGCGAATAGCTAATAAAATATTTTTTTATTAGACGCCAGAGTGTAATGCAAAAGGAAAAAAATGAAAAATTGCAAAAGCAGCGAATCTATAAATTTTTTTTTTTTTTTGCAATTTCAATTAAAAATGTATTTATATAGCGAAAGCCACTTACTGAGGACACTTAAGGTACTTTCAAGTATCTACAATAATACTGAAGCGCAGCTGATACTAAAAAGTTGTAGTTTGTTGCTGTTGTTGTTGTTGTTGTTGTTATTTTAGTATTAGTAATTGAAATTAGATTTAGTAGCGCTTAACGCTTTAGCAGCAGAATGAGTCACGCACAACAACAAAAAAAAAAAAAAAAAGAAGACAACAGAAACAGGAAGCCGAACTGTGCTGTGCCGAGCTGAGCCGAGCAGGGCAGCCAATCTAATTGAAAGCAAACAACACTTTTCAACAAACTTTACACAATTTTAGTAGATTTTCTAACGAAAGCAAAGCATACAAAGCGTGGGAACGTGTATCCTTTTGGGTTAAACAAGAAAGAAAAAAAAAACAAATGAAAAAACAAAACAGGAATTGTAAGTGAAAGTGAAAAACAATTGAACCCTTGGGCAAAATTGGTTTTGACAATGTAAATAAATAAAATACAAGCATAAATATTTACAGCTCACTTTCGCTGCGTTGTATGAAACTTTTCATGTTGCGCCTAATTCTTGACAGGCAGGACTATTGCGTTGCGTTGCGTTGAGGCGAGGCATACACACACAGACAGACAGACACATAAGTAGTCAGCAAGATTACAGCAGCTCAGTAAAGTAAACTTTGTAACGTTTGCCAACGTTTTTGAGCCAGTTAGCATTTTATGTGTATGTGTATGTGTATCCTTTGGGTGTTCACACACACACACATACACACGCATACAACATTCTATCTGACCTTTAGCGCAGTGCTTAAGTGTTAAAACTCTAAAAGGATTTTACTTCATTGACTGAATGCTTTATTTTCTACTTTTTTGAAAAAGCGTTCATGGCATGCTGCTGCCGCTGCTGCTGCTTCTGTTGCTGTTTTGTATATCATCAGCATTTCGTCCTTTTATCCTTTTTGTAGTAGTCAACATTAGCACCGGCGGCAAACTAAGGCAATTACTACGTTTCTTAGAAAATTGAAAGTTTTCATTTGGAAAATTTACTACCTTTCAGTTTGGTCAGTAATTTTGCCTTTTTACGTTTCGAATTGGCTCAGATTCAAAGTGTGTGTGTGTATGTGTGTGTCTGTGTTCGCGCGTGCCAGCAGCAATTTTAGTATTTGCCATAGAAACTTCTGTTTTTCTCTTTCCTTTTGTGTTGTATGCCGAATGTAGGCAAACATAAACTTCAATTTCAAATTTTTGTTTTTTTTTTTTTTGGAATAAATACAATTTTCTCACCTCAAGTTTTTGTTGTTTTTGTTTTTTGGAATTTGTTTTGTTTAATTTTTTTTCATTATTGTTGTAAATTTATTTTGAAGTGTTTTAATTATTTATTTTTTATTAAATAGGAAAAAAAAAACAACGATTCAATGTGAAATTTAATTAAAAGATGCGAACTACGATTCGTGCGAGACTTCGAAAAGTCAGTAACAAATCATTTTCGGTGATTTTTTCACAGTGATTTAAAAGTCGCACTGCAACTAAGAGTAGTGATTTGTGATTTTCTTGTTACTCAATGCAAATGTTCGTGTATCGTTCTTCGCGAACAGTGAAACTCCTCATATAATCATTGTGATTTAATCACTTTGAAATTGTCACTGTGATTTAATCACTCTTTACAGCAACAGCGATTTTCAAGTTACAATCACTCTTTTGGAAGTAAATTCGCAAACAATACCGAAAACTTGATTTATGTTCAAAATAATAGAACTGTGATGAGCAGCCCGCAGTGAAATTAGCAAAACTGTTTTCGAAACATGAAATCTTTCGAATTTCTGTGACACTACAACGAGATTTATAAAAAATTTGCTAATGAATTCCGTGACATACCTGAATTTAAATCATAAAGCCAATATTTGTGAAAGGAAAGACAGACAGACGGACTTAAGTATAACGAATTAGCTTTGCATGCTGTCTGTCTGTCTGTCCGTTCTTGTTTATACATAAATTTAAACCAATTTAATGTATAAATATTGAAATACGATCACATATAGTGTGTATAGTATTTGGTATGTATCGAACAACAAACATAACAAATAAAAATAGAAAGTAATATATTTATTTATTTATTTATTTATTTTATACAAAATACTCAAATATTTATTTAGCTGAAGGATTTCTGCGAAATCAATTAGTTAGTTAGTTACATTTGCGCTAGCAATTAGAGAGGAAACAAAACAAAACAAAAAAAGGAAAAAAAAAAACAAAAAAAAAAACAAATAAGTAAACAATTATTATAATTGTAAAGCGTAATAATCACATTAATTACAAATCTCATAATCCTGTTTTAATAATATGTAATTGCGCTAGCGGCGTTTAGAACTGAACAGAGTCGACACACACACACACACACATACAAAACGAGAGTGGATATGCGAATGCGTATGCGGCAGCTTTGATATTAAACATAAACAACAACAACAACAACAACAAATAAAGTCAATTTGTAAATACACACAAACACACACACACACACACACAGACACAGATTTACATATAAGCCAGTTTAATGAGCAGCAATGTGTGTATTTAAATAATTTACACACACACGCACACACGCACACGCATGCACATTTATTAGACTTTGTTTATTTGTGGTTGTGCTGGGAACGCATGAAAACATATTTAATATGTGTTAATGATTTCAACTGTTTATATGTGTGTGTGTGTTTGTTTTTTATGTTTAGCACTTAATCCGCTGTGTTTACTTTAATTTTTTTTCTTGGAATGGCAACAATTTAAGTTAACAAAAAAATTATTGCATAACTTAAGGCGCAAAAATGATTTTAGTTTTTTTTTTAGTTCTTTTCTGTTCATTGAATTGATAAAAAGTTTTGTTAAACATTTTTATATTTTCTTACAGCTAATATCTAGCTTTAAAAAAAATTAAAAAAAAAAACATGTTACACTTGTTGAAATTGGCAGCAACGTCTGAAGTGAGTATTTCTGAAGTGAGTTTTCTAAAAAAAAAAAAACATTATTTTGTAAGACATTTTAAACATACTAATTAGTCTTTTGTAGCATTCATTATCAAAAGCAGTAATTAACGAGTGGGCACACACACAGAAACAACAAAATAGAAATTTTGTCGCGGTGTGCCTCATTTTAGAAATTACGCCTGTCACCTGCTGTCGCTGCAAACATGGATGTTGACGACGACGACAACGACGACGATGATGTTGAGCTTATTATTATTATTACGATTATATCGCTGTATGCATACATTTTGAGTAGATTTTGGAATATGCACAGATTGAAGTAAAGCCAGCCAGCCTGACAGCCAGCCAGCCACTGCTGCCGCCTCGGTTGGTCTTGATGAAAATGACGTTGACAAGGACGTCTGACGTTGTTTTAATGCCTTAAAAATGCTAAACCCACCTATATGCAGTAAATGTCATTCATATACTCGTATGTAGTATAGCAAGTCGCTTGCTTTTATGCCTCTTTGCTGTGTCTGCAAATTGGCCAGCATTATGCATGGCCTAGGCCTGCTCCGCTCCTATGGGTGCATAGAAATATTGTATCTTTACTTTATTTTGCTTTGCTTTAATTTATGCTGCGGATATAATATGTCATCGCGTCATTGTAACAAACTACAGCCACATTCTTGTCATCATCATCATCATCATCATCATTTTTATTATCCTCAGCAACAGCAACAATGTTCTTTGGATTATCTGGCTCTGACTATGGATTAATTGGCGGCCATGTTAATTTCGCAAAGACACTCACTCTCATTCACTGGCAATGACAATGTTTTAGCTTTTGATGCTTTTCAATCTCGGCTGTCATTTTGTGCAAAAGAAAAAAAAAAAAAAACAACAAAAAATGTAAATGTTAAGCGTTTTTATATTTTTAAAAATGCAAAAATCATGACAAATTTAAAACTCATGAATATACTAACATATTAAATAGTAGCTTTTGCTTGGGAGCAAGTAAGTTCCAAATACATGTTTATACTCTTCGAAGGCTCCACACATTTGCACAATTTTAATATACTCAGTTTAGTTTTGGTGTAAGTGTTTTTACACCGATACTTCGAGTGTTTTTATTGATTCCATAGTGTAACCATTTTTTAAAAATTAACAAAATAAGTTTTTTTAATGCATTTCATTTTATATGCTTGCTCAATGGAAAATAGTAATTGGAAAAAGTTTTGCGATTATAGTAAAATCGTACGATTTTCAATTATGTTATGGACAAAATTTATGTTTTAGTTCCACAAATTTGTTTTCTTGTTATCGGTTACAAATTAAGAGGTTATCGCTCGAACCACATCGCTCATTGTTGTTGCTTTGACTTCATTTTTCAGCTTTTTAAGTTGAAAATATTGATTTAAAATTCGAATTCAGAATCAATGATATCAAAATAAAAGTAAAAATAGCCATACTAAACTTGTTCAACATAGCTGCACAGCGAAGGGACATTTGTTACATTTCATCAGATACATAGTTACAATAAGTTATAAAAAAGATACATAAGTATCTTTTAGTTATTTCTACATATTTAGTTGATAAGTATTATATAAATCTTATTGTTATTATTATATAAATTATTTTTGTACACATTCGAATTTTTATGGTTATTCGTATAAAATTTCCCTTAACAAATAAAGAGCGAGCTTTCGACATTTTATTTTATTGTTTTTTTTTTTTTTTTTTTCGTTGTAGCTGCTTTGATTTTTATTAATTATGCCGTGTTCTATGTGTGTAATTTGTTGTCCAATTAAAATGTTTGTTTGTTTGTTTGTTTTTTCCAATCTGTAAGTATTCACAACACATATAAAACTGGTTAAAAAGTATTTCTTATAAGCGTTGCAATTACTTACAAAGCACAACAATCGTTCTATGAGATCAAAAAAAAAAAACAATAATAATAATTCAGTTGAATGATTAAAGTAGTTGTCTCGTTAAATTACAGTTGAATGCACCACTGTGCACGGTGGACTGTGTAACAGCAGCAGCAGCAAAAAAGAACTTAAAAGCGCTGAAATGATACAAGCACAAATGAAATAAAAACACAAATGAAACACTTTTGTTGCGAACATTTCAAATAAAAATATTTTCCTGTTTTTCTTTTATTTTTATTTTTTTTTTTTGTTCAAATGACACTTCAAATTGCCCACAAAGTGCGCTAAAGTGTCCACTTAATTTCGACGATGAACAGAAAAACAAGGAAAAAAAAATACAACGTGAAACAAATGATGAAATAATTGAAACCGAAGCGGTAATACATGTATGAGGCATTCTTATGCAAACGAGTGACCCGTTGCCACACTGCATATGATTTTTGATGTAGCAAGTTTAAATGGGTGCTCCAAAAGTGTGACACTTTTTGGAAGGTACTATAAGATGGCGTATGCAAAATGGCGGAAGAATGAATAATTTATTGAATTTTTTTACATTTTTATACAAAAAATTTAAAAATCAAATCTTGCGTTAATTCTGGGACACCCTTTATAGAAAAATACCCGAAAACGGTTTTCTTTGTGTGGCATTCGCCAGATTTGGCTCTCTGTGACTTTTTTGCTGTTCCCCAAAACTAAGATTGCCTCTTCGTAACGAAAGGCGTTTTGAGTCGATCGATGCCATCAAACAAAATACTCTCAAGGAGCTAAAGTCTATATCTCCGATCTGGAAATGTAAGGTTAGCCGCTGGTGTAGCGTTAAAGGAGCCCATTTTGAAGACGACGCAGTAAATTCCTTCGATTAAATTGAAAAATTTAGTTTTTTTTTTAATAAATTCCGGGTACTTATTTTACAGAATGCATTTTGACTGGAGCAGTGTCTTAAGTTGCGATAGAATACCTCAGATATGAGAGAGTGTTAAATAAGTGACTGATTAATAGACGAACGGATGGACATGGTAATATTCTTAAACGAATTACTTTGAAATTATTTAAATTAAAATTAACAAAAATTGTATTACAAACGTTTCGAACAAATTGAATATACCAGAAATTCTTAAAGTGAAGCGTATCAAAAATAAAAAAATAAAAAAAAAAAAAAAAAAAAAAGTAACTTACTTGATGAACAAATTAACAAACGGATGACTGTAACAAAAAAAAAAAAAAAAGAAAAAATAAAAAAATAAAATATAAAATAAAAAAAAAAAAAAAAACCAAACAAAGCAGAATAATTGCGTTGCATACAAATACATATATATGGCGTATATAACTATAATATAGGTGCTATATATGCATGTGTGTGTGTGTGTGTGTGTGTGAATGTTACAAAAACGCAATGCCATGTGATGTGATGTGATGCGATGCGATGTTGAGCTGAATACTTTAAGCTGACAGCGGCATACGCGGCATACAGGACACATCAACGTCAACAATAAAAGTTAGAGTGAAAGAGAGAGAAAAAAATTTAAAAAAACTAAAAAATTAAAAAAAAAAAAAACAACAACAAGTAGAAAAGCGGAAGCTGCTTCAAGTTGACTATAAACCACTTTGACTTTGTAAATATTTCGTGCAGTACGAAAGTAATTGCTCTCAGTTGCCAAAGCGGAAGCGGAAAGTAAGTGAGTGAATGTGTGTGTGTGAGTGGTGAGTGAGTGAATCACTTGCAGTCGTCCATTCGCATTCGCATTCACATTCGCATTTGTCCAATTGTCCTCTTTAGTTCTTGAGTTTGTCCATCTGTCCGTCTGTCGGTCTGTCTGTCTGTATTTTGTTATGCTCTATGCCCTTTTGACCTTTCATATGTCCAACTGTTTTCGTTTCGGTCTGTGGCTAGTTTTATTGTAATTTTTGTTGTTGTTGTTGTTGTTGTTGTTGTGGCTGCTGCTGCTGCTACTGCGCTCTTAGCTGCTATGAAATGCAAATTTAATTGAAAAATTCCTGTCGTATGCCAAACAATAAAAAAGCAAAGCGAGTGGCAATGTATACAAGTACCGACTTTACTTTATATACTACATATATATACTATTCATTCATACATACATACATATCGTACATAGATACTACTACTCATATCTCTATTTCTATTTTTCTATCTCTATGAATTGTATAAATTTAGTATTTATATAGATACGCTCTCTCCGCTTTACTCTAATAAAAAAAATAAAAAACAAAATACAAAATGTGTTGGCTACTATTCCGGCATTATACAATATAAATAAGTATTTGCATTGTCACATCTACAAAATATAAAATAAAATAAAATGAAATAAAATAATAAACTGCATAAATGTCTCACAAAGGTAACAAACAGAGTTATTGTTTATGCGTGTCTTCTTCTTTGTTTGTATTCGTCTGGTATGAAAAATTCTTATTCTAAGCAAAATTATGCATGGCAACTGACTGATTTAATCTGGTAAATTTATTAAATTATTTTCTTGAAAAAAAGAGTTTATTACGAGAGTTTTAGATTATTTAAATTTTTAGTCACTGAGTTTGCTTGACTTATACAGCGCATAATGCACAAACGGATGGACATAGCTTAGCACGATTCGTACTGTATTTCGCGGCTGAGGTAGTGTCACTCACCAACAATTTTGCTTCTTAACACAGATTCACTCTCTTTTAAGTTTTGTGTATATAATAAAAAAAAAAAAAAAAAAACTTCTTAGATAAAAATTGTTTCTATGGGAAAGTCCCTTTTTCAAAAGTAGTTTACAGCGAGAATTTCATATACTTCCACTGACAATGGTTTTGAAGAATTTAAATTAATTAATCAGACACTTCTAAGGTCGAACTCTGCCGAAGGTCCACAATGAAATTGAAACACGAAATAAAAAAAAAAAAAAAAATAGAAAATTATACGTCTTAGAATATTGAAACAGTCGCTCTGTAGAATCAGAGCATAACACTGAAGTTTATAAAAAAAAAAAAAATTTCTGGAACGAGAATTGGGTTTTATGAACTGGAAAAAATGACAATATTTAGCCAAGGCCTGATCGCTATATTTGAATGGTATTTGCAGAGTTCGTATTATCAAACACTCTTCAAAATTATAGCTTATCTCTTGAGGAACTAAATCTATATTCAAAAAAATAGCGATCCTGAAAACATATAGTCGTATATTTTAGCTGATATAAATGTAACATACCAAAAAGCAGTATTGTCCAATAATTGAGGCATTTCGGAAAAGGCGGGGTGAAAATTTTCCCCCTCCGTTTCCCTTTCTTTTGAAAGTGGGGCTTTTTTAGTTGCGCTTACGGCTGGTCTTTGGTCTTTTTTTTTGGCATTTTTAGCAGCAAGACTACAATTTTGGTGGCATTTTTGTCTTTTTTAGTGCAGTTCAAAATACATTGAGCTTTATAAAAACAAAAAAAGCTTAAACAATTTTGTATGGAAAAAGTTGTGAATCGACTTAATGAATGAATCGAATGTGCTAAATATGTTGTTTATGTGTTCTATAACAATGCTTCCACTGTTGTCTTTCAAATGAAACGGGTTTGGGACTCATTGGTTGAATGGTTTTAAAGTACATAGCGGACATAGAAATATTTTTACTATTTTATAAACAATACAATTTTTATTTAAATTTATATATTTTTATTTATTTGTATTAAATTTGTTCGATCAAGAAAAAAGGTGAACGAACAACCGAAATGCTGTAAAAACATTTTTTTTTTTGCTCCTCTCAAAAAAAAATATTATAGATGCAACTGAACGATTAATCGAAGCACATCTGCGTCTGGTCTGGGTTATTTTGCTCTTTTTTTTTTTTTTGAGTTATTGAACTATCATATTTTTTTTTTGTATGCTCTTTTTACAAATAATATTCAAATATTCATGCAATTCAAGGCAATTTTTAGTTTGAAATAGGAACAACAACAAAAACAAATTGCAAAGAAGACGACGGTGTCTGCGAAAAAAACTTTTGTGCAAAAAAATGAAAAAAAGAAGGTAAAAAATTTGTTGAAAAAAAAAATCCGCCTAACTCAACCAAACTAGAGAGCTGAAGAGAGAAAGAGAGAAGGTATAAAAGTAGTGAAGCAACAATCGAAATGAAAATCTACAACTTGTTGGCATGACAGTCTAAAAAAAATGGAAAAAAAGCAATGAAGTCAAATTAAATATGTAGAACCGAAACTTTAATGCTGTACAAAAAGTATGCTACTGCTGCAAAAGGCGCAATAGAATCCACATAAATACATTTACGTTCCACAAGAATTTAAAAGAACAAAATCCAAACCAAAAGCAAACCATGGATTGGAAACACTTTGGCATTTTTAATTAATTAAGCATAACTGTAGGGTATTACAAAAATGGGGAAACAAAAAAAAAAATAAATAAATAAATAAAAAACAAAAAAGAAATCATAGCAAACCGAAATGAAACGAAACGAATTGAACTGAACCGATTTGAAAGTGGTACTCAATTGTCATTGTCATCTTTGATGTTGTTATTGGTGGCATTATCATTTCTTGTTGTTGTTGTTGTTTTTGTTGTTGTTGCTGTTGTACTCGTACCATTGTCATGCTAATTCGTGTGTCGGCAACAGACTTAAATCGATTAAAAAGTCACAAGGATTATTTAGTGAAAGAGATTGAACATAGTATTTTGCCTGCTTCCTTTGCAAAAAAAAAAAAAAAAAAGAGAAAAACACAGAAAAACGTATTTTGAGGTGAATACAAAAAAAAAAGAAAAAAAATAATAGAGAAAAAGAAAAGAAAAAAAATTTAAATTTTGCAGTCTGGCAAATTCCAATCGAATAGTAGAATTGGTCGGCGTCGTGCAAAAACGAGTAAAAACGCCGCCAGTGCAAATCCATTGTCAGATTTGCACTTTACCAATGTACCACGTAACAGCTTCCATGTAAATGGCGCAATGATTGGTATTGTGAAGCTGAAGCTGAAGCCGGAGCCGGAGCTGAAGCAGAAGCAGAATCAGAAGCTGCCTTTATTCATTCAATTTTGAATTGTTCAATGCTGTTCTTGATTTTTCACTTCGAAAGGCATAACAAAAAAAAAAAAAAAAAATTATATAGAGACAACAACAACAACAATACTACTAACAGTTGGCGTTGAAGTGAAAATGGTAAACGGAACAATTAAAGCACAACACAAATACAGACAGACAGAGAGACAGAGAGAGAGAAAGATAGATAGAGACAAAGACAATTTGTGCTTCCGGGTTACGGAAATACTAACGACAATTATTAGACCATATGCAGTCGTTGTCAACAACATCAATAAATGGATTATCTTGTTTTATGGTGTACCAATTCAGCTCAACTCAACTCAATTTTGCATACATTTTTTTTTCTGTTTTGTTTTTGAATTTAATAGAAATGGAAAAAAAAAGATAAGAATGAGCTGTTGGGAAAATCTAAAATTGAAATATTGACAAATCAAACACTACGAGTTCGGCAGCTCAAACTGTATGAAATTATAAAAGGTGGTGTTTAACGAAACATTGGTACCTTGCAATGCGAGCGTATGGGAGTGAGTGGAAGTAGAAGAAAGCTCAATTTTAAAAGAATTAGGTACCTTTTCGTATGAGGCATGATTTATTTTATGAGTATATGATAAAAATACTTTCTATAGCAACCCAATTGAGAAATTGATCCATGGTTTAGTTGGGATCACTATGGCACATAGCCACCATACAAATCTACAAACCATTTTTGAGTATTTATATGAAAAAAAAGTTATTCATTTAGCGAAATACTTCAAATGTGGTCAAAATACTTCTTATAGCAACCCATGATCTCTGTGGCATTTATAGTGTAACGTGTTTCGAAGCTTTGGTTCAAAGGAACTCAAACCCTTTTTTTTTAAATTTATTTTTTTTTTGTGAGTCAAATTGAAGCGAAGAAACTTTGCCATAAACTAATTTCCGTCATACTTACTGCCTCAATTGAATATATTTTCAGCTTAAGTTGAAGTAAATTAAAACGCTTAAAACAAATTTAAGAAGAAAGAAAAAAAACATGAAAGTGGAAAATCAAGCAGCAGGATACACCAAAAGGACGTAGCAGCGGAGTGTTTGATTAACATAATCACGTTCCGTTTATAACAGTCTGAAAGCGCCTTTCGAAGCGCTGTCGAAGAAATAGAAACAGAAACAGACAAAAAAAAAAAAAAAAAAAAAAAAAAACAACAACTTCTTACTCCAATCATTTTCCTAAGAACCTCTTTCACGCCCCTCTTCCACGCTAACACTCCCTATCGTAGCAGCGGCAGAGCAGGGGCGGCAGCAGCAGCAGCAGCAGCTATCACTTGACTAAAGTTTGCATTAATTATGCGCAATTTAGCGCCTTTTAATGCAGCTCGCTGCAAAAGCGTTTTACTTGCTATCTTTGCTTTAACTATAATCGCCGCCGACTCGCTCATTATGCAACGAGGCGCTCAATTAACGCTCCCATTTGCACTAAGAAAATGACGGGCAAAAAAAAAAAAATGAAACTCACAACTCTCCGCCCACCGCCCTTTACGTTACGCATTGGCATGCCTTTGCTGCCTGACTGCCTGACTGCATACTGCCATACTACGTTTTCGTTTGGTCCTTCTTCGATCTTTCATCTTCATCTGCCGTTTCAACTTCCCTTCACATCGTTGTGTCTGTGTCTGTATGTATGTGTGTGTGTGTGTTTCATCTTTTATCCTAATTGTCTGCTGCTAATATTTGCACATTAAAAGCATCAAACAGTTTTAGTTTATGCATTTTATGCATGATAATGTTCTCTTCTCTCTTCTCTTCTCTCTTCTCTTCTCTTCTCTTCAGTTCACTTCTCTTTTATTCTGTTCACATCGTCTTCGTCGTCTTTGTACGAGTAGAAACTTTGACTTTATTCGAGAAGAACTTAAAAAGCAAACTATTTCCTACATAATTATATGCAATTACATTATATGTAGAACATTTCTACATCGATGTACCAAACTCGTAAAGGAACTATAAATGCGAAATAGGAAATGTAGCATATGTCATACATACACACAGACACACACACACACAGACACACACACACATACGCACATTGCACTTGAAGGAGATACAATGAAGAAGAGCTAATAAAGCGCTTGAGCCGATTCAGACTTCAATAAGCGTAATAGAAGAAGACAGACAGACAGATAGGCAGCACTAGTCTACAGCAGAACAAGATAGAACGCTAAAGTCAAGTATGCTCGACTGCAAGATACCCTGCACTCAAACTTTATGTACCTTAAGTTAACAGTAGTACCTACCAACCAAATACTTTATGGGTTCATCCTAAAGTATTTACTTCAAACAGATTTTTCGAACTTTGTGCGTAGGATGGATCGCTCCGATCTCTTGACACAAGAGACTGTAAATCTTATAACTCTTAAACAGTTCAAGCATATCAATATAGAACTCTCTAAATGATCGTTAGTCCTTATCTAACTTGTGTTGAAAGGCCACAACTGGCTCGTGTAATACATCCACATCCACATATTTATAAAGTTCATGCGACCACGCTGAAATTATTTTGTTATGCTTAAACTGTTTGAGAATTATAAGTTTATATGAATTTATTTGATCATTAAATTAATAAATTTTGGTGTTTTCAAAATGGGCTTGGCTCTACATAAAATTTATGCCAAAAAATTAAATAAAATTTATTAAAGCACATTAATACTTTTTCTATTATCAAAATTCTTTATGAAACTAAAGTTTTATCCTTTTTATACTCGAATAAAAGATATATTCAAAGTATTCACATGTAAGCAAGCAAAATAAAGAAGTTAAGCATATTAAGCAGCATTCTGCCTACAAATAAAAGGACAAAAAACTAAACTAAACTAAACTAAAAAAAAGGACATTTCAGCTCTATTAGAGATTTCACTATTGATTCAGTTTAGTTCAATTCAATTTCCATTCAATTCAATTCAGTTTATTCGTTTCTTCTTCACTCACTCACTCACTCACTCATTCAATTCATTCATTCATTCAATGCACTCACTTAACATTCACTTGAATAATCTATTCAATTTATAAATTTACTTTTTCTTTATATCCTTGCTGCTATTCGGCAACACAATTGATTTATTTGAAAATTAGAGTCCTTTTCTTTGGTAAACTAAGAAAATGACTTAATGAATTCTTTTCTTTCTTTATTTTTTTTGGCTTTCAAATTTTGAATGCTTTTCACTTTTTGAGTAAATAAAGTTTTTTTTTTTTTAAATTTATTCTTTTAGTATTTTAGTGAATTTTGTTGCATACACTTTGAGCTACTTTTGGAAACTAGAAAAAATTTTAGATAAAACACTTTTTCATATCGACTTTCTCTAAATTCTAAAATGCAAAATTAAAAAAAAAAAAAAAAAAACAGATTTTCGAATTCCAGTTAAATGGCCAAAGCTGTTTATTCGTTTTGTTTATCATATTACATCGTTTTTGCATATCGATACTTAAGAACTTGTAACAAGAACCGATTCATCATATACACAGCTGTACTAAATTCAGATGGACAGACAGTCAGACAGACAGACAGACGACTTGAGAACATTTTGAAATTAAAAACGATATTCGATTCGAGTGCACACATTTTCATATATCCACTTTCAAATGAATAACACAGAAAAGCTGTTCTCCGTAGTTTCGATCCAATTCCAGATGAACACTTCAATAATATAGCAGCTCCACAATAGAAAAATATGTCGAAAATTAAAAAAAAAAAATTCTTATTATTGAGAGAACAACTGCTTAACCATTTCCATTTGTGTAAATATTCACGTTGCAGAAAAAGAAAACAGAAATTTCTCTGTGAAGCGAACGTTTTTTTTTAAGGCAAAAATAAACATCCTTTAGCTGCTTCATTATTTTTTAATAATTCTGTAATTAGAAACACTCATGTGCAGCTATAAATTCAATAAATTTGAAATATATCGAGTTGCAATTTGCTTATAACAATTTATAAATTCAATTTATAAAACATATTTTTTTATTGTTGTCTACTTTTTGGCGTCGTTGTTAAATAAATAAATAAATATATTGCTAGCAGCAATTGGTCTATCTCTTTCTTTATTTCTTTCTTGAAAATTCTTCTTCTTTTTCAATGACAATTATAATCGACGGACGGACGGACAGACAGACGGACAATGAAACAAAGCAACAAATACAAACAAACAAAATGACCGAACACAACCAAACCGAACAGACCAAGCAGCTAAAGAATATTTTGTTAAATTTTGTAAAGAGCGGAAATCCAAAATTTCATAGTTATATGCGCTATATGTGCGCCTATGTGTGTGTGTCTTTCTGTGTGTGAAAACGGAAAAAGCAAAAGGCATAAAACAAAGGCTTACAACATCCGTGAACATATCCGGTAAAACGTTTAAAAGCGTAACATTACTACTCATACGTATACTGTACTACGTATTAACGTAAATATGCGGCAAACAAATAAAAATTAAACGTTCTTGTGGCACTTTCGTCATTTTATGCAGCAACAAAAATTAAAATGCGTTGTTTTTGTCGTTTTATAGATCAGCCCTATGCCTGCCATGTGTTTGTTGTAATAAACCGAGCTTGTGTGTCTTCAATGCTTCGATTTGGACCGTATTTTTGGAAAGTTCGATTTTTTTTTGAGAAGTACAAGATTTTTCAACTTTCCTAAAGATTTTCGTGATCTCAACAAGGACCACCTGAACGATGATCCAGTGCAATGCGTCGAAGTTACTTGAACCGGAACCGAAAATTAAAAAAATCGCTTAAGAATAAAAGTAAATTTAAAAATGTAAAATTCAAAATGCCATTTTTTATAATTTTTTTTTTTTTTTTTTTTATAAAGTTTATCGTAAAAGTGGCTTTCAGCGTTGAAGTATTAAAGAACGCAACACACACACACAAACTCATTTTTAGTTCATAATTCATAGACACGCCCACATTTTATGCGCGCTATGCAGCTGATAAGAATTACTAAAAAAAAAGAGAGAAAAAAAAGGAAAAAACTGGAAGAAAGCAAAAGGTTTGTCTAAAAAATTTCACATATTTCGCTGTGGTTTTAATAATTTTACGCGTAATTTATTTGCGCGCCATAATATCATATTTCAACGCCTTCAACAGAGCGACAGAGATAGAGTGTGCTTAGAAGATGTACATAAAGAGAGAGAGAGAGAGAGAGAAGGAAGGAGAAGGAAAAATGTGCTAGATAGATGGAATGGAATAAAGTCAGTCAGAATTCTGTTAAAAAGGAAGGACAATGAATGCTTTAACGGCTTTTAGAATTATAAAAGTGATTCTAAATACAGCTGTGTGTGTGTGTGTGTGTGTGTGTGTAAGGGACAAAGCAACGGAAAGCGTGGAAGAAAAAAAAATTCATCGGCGCACTTCCGTTGAATAATTTAAACGAACACATGTGAACAATCAGCAGCACAGCGAGTAATGCGGTGCGGTGCGGTGCGGTGTGGTGTGTTTGCGTTTGTAGCGTGAAAATAGGCGGAAGACGATTATCAGACATTTTGCACACAATGTCGCTGTGTAAGTGTGTTTTTGTGTGAGTGTGTGTGTGTGGCACATTTATTGCCAAAATTAAATGACAATGTAGTTGTGTGTAAATGAAAGAAGAAGGGTCTCTTCATAGTTGTTGTTGTTGTTGTTGTTGCATGATGCTACCATTTAGAGTGAGAGTGGCTTGGCTGACACAAAAACGTTTTATGTTTTTTTGTTGTTGTTTTTGTTTTTGTTGTAACCGGAGATAGATGTGGATCATTTTGTTTTTGTTGTTGTTGTTGTTGTTGCCACTGCTACTGACGCTGCTGTTGCGGCTGCTACTGCTGCTGGTAATAGTATAAACGGAAACGGAAATACTGCGATAACTTCTTCTTTTAGTGCTCATATGGTGTATAAAAAAAAGAGCATACGAGTGCAGTTTGATAAATAGTTGTATATATAACAAAATTTTGATGCGTTTTTTTGATTTTTATTTTTTAAAAGAAAGTTCTACCACATCTAAAATTTAGAAAAAAAAATATATAATGGAGAGTAGACAAATGGAGAGCTTTTTTCTAAAAATGTCATCGTTGTGTATCTTCAATTTCATGGTAAACAAAAAAAATTATAGGATTTTGTACGAAAAAAATTTTAAAAATCTAGAGTTGTAAGAAAATATAAAAATGTTCATCATAAATTTTTATCAATTTATTCATCAAACTGCTCTCGTATATTAATATGACTCAGTTTCGGTGTAATTTTTCAAGAAGTTTTATACGCATTTATATATTCGGCGCTAACTTTTTGTGCGGAAAGGAATTTAAACGTTGACGCCATTTGCTGCTATATTTCGCTAACCCCCTCCGTCCCTTCCTCCCTCTCTTACCTTTGCCTCTTACACAAATTATTTAACACTTTGCCTCTTGCCACATACGACGCTGCAGTGTAGTAATGGATGGGGGGAAGGGGGTTGGGGATGTGGGTAAAAGTTACTGCCAGACTTAAATGTGCGCATCTTTTGTTGAACTTTTGCATAAGATTGCGCAGTAAATTGTCGAAAATTAATTTTCATGTTAAAAAAGCTGCAAAAAGCTGTATTGAGGTGAAGAACACCAACAAAAAAAAAAGAAAAAAAAAATAATAATAAAGAAAAAGAATAAAGACGAAGACAAGTACGTCGTACAAGATTTGGCACAAAGCAATGAAGCAGCAAACAAAAAAGGATATGCTGCTGCCTGCCTGCCTGCTGCCTTTAGTTACTTCAAACTTAATTCTTTTTCCTTTTTCCTGGGTTTAAGATTGAGCGCTGCGCTGCGCTGCGCACACTTGAGTTGGAGTTTGTCAATTAATTTCTTCAATGGTTTTGCCTAATTGAAATTTTATGACTTTTTGAGCGTGTTTTCTTTAAGAAAATAAAGCTGCTGCCAGACAATTGTGTGTGTGTGTGTGTTTGCTTGCTTGTATTTTTGTAACTTAGGTTTTGTTGCATGATTTTAGGTGCTTTAATAAAAAAAAACCTTATACTTTCTGCAGGTTGAGACAGCGCCTTAATGCGTATTTTAAGAAATAATTATCTCAACATTTAATTTTAAAAAAGTCAAATATGCAAGAAAAAAAAAATGATTTAAAAAATATTTAAATTGCAACATTTTAATTTTTTTTTTTTTGTTTTTTATTTTTCTGCATTTAATTTGTTCAGTAATCAAAACATTTTCAATAATTACAAATTAATTCAGCGTAAATAAAACGCATAAATAACGTTCATACACACACACACACACACACAGATACACACATACGCATATATTTTTGCGTATACGGACAATTCAACTTAATTAAAATTGCATTTAGACAGCAATTTTCACTTTCGACCGCAAATTTAGTCGAGCAAATGAATGGATGAATGCATTCGACTGACACTCATGCCATGCCAAGCCATGCCCCGACACTTCTAAACCAAAACGTCCGACCGACACATTACCTTTGGGTCATGAAATGACAAAAATAAAACAAAAATAATTATTTGCATGGAAAAAAATATACTCTTTTCAAATATTAATATTGGAGCGTATTCAGAGACGTAAAATATACAAAGAATTTAAATTTATATAAGAACTTGCAAAATTTGCGGTCAAATGAATTAAAAAAATATACAGTTAAGCACTTAACTAGGCGACTTAAAAGTGCTTTAAAATTTAAAGCAAATTAGCGAGATTACCACCGTTGCCGTCGCCATTTTTGTGAAACATCACTGCCGCCATTTTGCTCCGTGTAATCGATTATACGACGTCTCGTGCGGCATATGTATTGCTGCTGTCGCAGATAGATCTTCAAAATACCCTTGACACTCAGATATGTAAGAGCACCGAGAGTGGCGCGATGTATTGGCTTTTCGACAAAACCAAATAGAATATTACCAACGCTCGTTGCAATTGTAGGCAGCAAAAGGGCACTGGCGATCAAACGTATCAGACTCAAAGGATCGGCATATTCTGATGTATGTTCCACTTCCAACGTTTCCACCGTTTCCATTTCCAGCGTTTCCGTTTCCGTTGCAGTGCTTCCGAAATGCGAATAGGTGCGCTGCATTAACGGCAATTTGCGCAGCATTGTTGGCGGACTACGTAATAAATGCAATATGGCTGGCTCCCATTCTATGGTGTGTGCCAAGATGAGAAATACTGGAATACTTGGTAGAATCATGTACAAAATGAATCGATCGTCCTCCTGTATAATGGCGAGTGTTGCTTCGCTGCCTATAATCTGTGAAGTGAAGAGAAAAGTTTTTGAAGATTTTTGTTGTTGTTTTTGTTGTTGTAGCACACACCCACCTGCATAACGCTTACAGCGCCATACGTTAGCGCGGCCCAATAAATCGAAACGGTAACAAGACTCCCTACCAAAAATGGACATATTTGTGTTGCCAGATTATTTAGCGTTTGTAAAACGTTTTCAAATGTTCCCACACGCGGCGCATCTGTAATGTACGTCGTTCTGCATTGCGGACAAAATGGCAAACGAAACAGATTCTGTTGCTGCTGCTCGTTTACCCAACGAAAGAGGCAACTCTCGTGCACCCATTTTGAAGTGCCGCGACAAAGGCATGGCTGCAGCCATTTTGCCGAGACGCTGTCCTCGTCGTCGTCATCCGTTCCAAAGCAAATCCAGCAGATGCGCTCATAACTAAACGATGACGACGGCAACGACGACGACGAAGTAGAACTCTCTTCTGCGACATCTACGTCAACGCCAACGCCATCTGTTGTGTCACTCAACTCTCTGCTCAATTCTGTCATGGCACTCCGCATCTACGAATTCTTCGATCGCACGCCGGCTTCTATCGTTTGTTGCCCGGAAGCAGACACAAAGTTATCAACCTTGATTTTTTAAAATTTTTTTTTCACTTTGCACAAAAAAATTTCTAATTGCACAAAAAAAAGAAGTATCAAAAATTATTCAAAATAAAAAAAAAAAAAACTAATTTTAAAATATTTTTCTCAGCGGAATGTGTGCCTGTCGAGACTAAATGACGAATATAAAAAGTTTTATTCGTTTATTTAATTTTTTTTTTAGTTAAAAATTACATTTTTCTGAAAGCTAAAATGTTAATTTTTTTTAAATAAAAAAAATATATTCTTTTTTTGTTCAAATTTGTAGGATTCCGTTTAATTATTGCTGGCGTGTGCGTCTGCGCAAAAGTGACTTACGTCGTTTTTTTGGTATATTTGCGGCATCATCAAATAAATTTGGTATTTTTAATTTGTTTATCAAATTTACAGGACTTATACGCCTATTATTATTTACGCCTAACGGTAGTTCTTTGACCTCAAACGTTTTCATATTTACGATGTTTTCATCAGCTTCGGTCGGTTTTATTATTACCAATGATCTTGGTTTCTGAGTTGACTTCTTCTGCTTCTTCTTCTTCTTCGAATCACTCGAACGCCTTTGCTTTGTTGTATCTGCTACAGAGTCGATTGCAGCAACAATTAATTTATTCACTTCTCTTAGATCCTTCAGACTCAGATCGCTTAGCGCCAATTCGACTTCGTCATCGGTTAGACCCTGCGTCAGATCGTTCATTGTGGCATGCGAAAGAGAATGATTGCAATGCCAAAAGCAACTAAAGCAATGAAAATGTTATAAAATGTAAACATTATCGGATATAGACTAACTCAATTAAGTTGTGAAATGTTTTTGATTTTATTGAAATTTTATACAAAAGATTTAAAGCCAACTTAAAATATTTTTTTCCTTTACAATATAAACCCGAAAAAAATGACTTCTCTTGAATTTATACAAATTTCGTGAAGTGCAAAAATAGAAAAAAAAAAATGAAAAAAAAAAAAAACGCACGTGTTCTGCAGCGGAAACGGATATGACACAAAAGTCTCCAAGGATTTCTGCTTGTTGTTCTCTTTGCTAATTTCGCATGCAGCGCTCGCAAGGAAGTCAATGCTTGAGCTTGAATTGAGCAAAAAAAAAAAAAAAAAATTAAATAATAAAAGCTGTGAAATACGAAAATAGTTTCCAGTGAAAATCGAAATCAAACCAGAATATTTCGTCTTTATGATTTTTTTTTTTGATAGTCCAAGCATCAAATAGACACGTACGCATTTTGTCGATAAGCAATCATACACACCCGCCTGCCCGCACGCACACACACATACACACACAAAAGCATAATAGTCCTGAAAATGCAGCGCAAGGATTGAACAGCAGCAGCAGCCGATAACTTTGGTTTGCAGTTTGCACAGCACAGCAGCGACCAAAAAAAAAAAAAATGGAACTATTTTCAAAATATTTTATTATTATTATAATTTGGCATTACAATCATTTTGTTTGTATGTGTGCATTGTAAGTAAGAAAGAGACGGAGAAATGATTATGCTGCGTATGCTGGGCACGTGTGTCCGTTCGTTGCGTTCGTGTTGCATACTTTATGGCGAAATCAGTAAATGAGAAACAAGCAAACAAACAAACAACCAAACAAACAGAGAGAATATTGTATATAACAATTACATACATACACATGCATACATAAAGTTATATACTTAAGTGTTTATATATGTATATGTGCAGACACCTTCATTGCGTCAAGTTACATTTTGGCAATTGAATCAATGCATTCATCCTCCTTCTCCTCTCAATAAACTCACACACAAAATGCCAATAGATTTACAAATATAGATTGTACAGTTGTGCAAATATTCAGATACTATACATAACATATGTATGTATGTGTGTATGTATGTATGTGTGTATCTAGTTATGTAACGTGTATAATTTTAGGATTTCGAATTATTTATATAATCAAGTGTTTGCCGATTCTGTGTATTAAATATTTAAGAGTTATGGTGCCAACCATTGTCATATGCATTATAATCACAAATAACTTAGTTCATAAGTTGCACAGATACAAGTGCAATTAGCAAAAATATTTTATATTAAGTTTATTAATTGAAATGTGGAATTTAAATATTCTGAAACTTTATCTAAAACTTTGAAAGATTTTAATTTAACTTTTGTTAAATGTAAAATTTTTAATTGATTTTATTTCGGCTACTAGTCGGACACCAGCTATATTTGCCAGCCACCAGCTATATTAGCCAGCCACCAGATATAATTGCAAGCCACGTGGGATGCCGCGGGATTTTGGTCCGTCGCCCATATCTAATAGAAGAAGTCTTAAAAAAAAATAATATGGTTTTCTCACAGTGACTGAAAGTAGTGATTTGCGGTTTTCTTGTTTCGCAGTGGACATGTTCAGTTATCGACAATTTTGTGTATCACTTTTCGCGAACAGTGAACCTGTTTCGTAATCGCTGATTGTTTTCTCGAAAACTGTGATTTTATCACTGTTTGCAGTCACTGCGATTTTCAAAAATCATTGTTTATGCCAACACTTTTAGAAACCTTTTACGAAGTTTTTGTTTATTATTAAATCTTTTTAACAAATTACATTTGACGCATGTTTTTAACCCAACCAAGGTACTCTATTGCTGTATTCAAATTTAGCCTAATCAATAATAACGTTTTAGGCTAAGACTTTGATTTTAGCCACAAATGCATTTAGCATTATTTGATAAAAGTCGTCTATATGTATATATAAGTATATATAATATATCTGAATATATGCGTATATATATATTTGTATATAAAGTTTGCTTGATTTTGGTATACAATTTAGATACAAATGTATCTATTTATCTATTCTATTTTATTCTATCTTTTCATTGAATATATTCGTTTATTTAATGTATTATTTTATTTTCGGTTTGATTGTGGCTTTCTCTTAAGTAATTAGGAGCATTTGGGCCTTGATGTGTCTTCCTTTTTACATTTTTTTTTTTTTTTTTTTTTGGTTGAACAAAAGACAAAATTTTAAAGAAAAATTCGAAGCAAATATATTGAATGTACACGTACGAGTATACTCGTATAGTGTAGTACTAAATATGTTATATGAAAGCGAAAAATCACTAATGGATTTTTAATACAATAAATGTGCATTATATACTTCAATAGAAGCATATATATGTGTGTATGTGTCATAGATGTATAGTAACCACAACATTTTCTTGTCATCCATTAGTTGCGTTGATTTATATACGAAAAAAAAAACGATGAATATTGGCCTCGAAATAATAGAATAGAACAGAACAGAACAGATAGAGCCGAAAGATACTTAGATACCCTATTATGTGTATTAATAACGTCAACATAAAAGGTTTTTGTGATGTACAAAGTGCTTTGCCACAAAAACCGCCATGAATAAATACAAAAACAAAACTAAAGATACACACACACACACACACACACACACATGTACATGTGCAGTGAAGAGCATTCTTGTTAGAAGTTTAGTTAAATTTAGTACAAAAGTAGGCAGACAAAAGAGTTATTATTATGAATAAAATGTGCATGAGTTGTGTTTTCAGCTAAAGGACATTTTAAATTGTCACACAAACACACGCACACACGCACACGCACACGCACATATATTGTATGTATGTGTGAGTGTGTTCTGTATTTATATAGCTATAAGCTTCACATATGCCATAAATCGAATTAAAATGCATTATTATGAATTATTGGATATATTCAATACAAACACACACACACACACACGCACACAGATCACACACACACGCACATACTAAATATCTTGCGCAAAATTTTTGCTGATATTGCAATAAAATTAAATTAAAATAAATAATTTATAAAAGCACCAACGGCCAAAATGTCATTGGGGATTTTGATATGAAAAAATAAGTTAAAAAAAAAAAACCAAGAGAATATTTTAACATTGGCAAAAAAAAAAAACCAAAAAACAAAGCTTTTATGCGCTACACTTGCATATGAAAATGTTAGTGCTGAGCGAATTAAAGAAAGTTTCTATGTGCCAGTACAAACGGATGAACATAACTGACTCGATTTAGCTTTATTTACTGTTCAAGATTTATAATTTGTTATTTTATTTTCGATATTTTCGCTGTGTTTGTGTGGGTGTGTGTTTTTGTAAAGTGAAGTGTATATAAAAAAAAAATAAATAAATATAAAAAATAGGAATGAAATGATACAAATTTAAATAAAATAAATCAGATTTACAAAAATCATTTAAAATACAAATTAAAGCGAAAGCGATTTGTGTAATCTTTCAGGGTGTGATAACGAAAATATTTAATAAAAAAAAAATTAAAAAAATAAATTGGAATAAATAGAATGTAATTTAAATGAGGCGTCTAAGTTTAAACCCATACAAATCTACTCTATGATTGTCCCAATGAAATAGACCCATATGTTTGTTTTTATTTATGAATGTATTCTCTAAAAATTGGCTAAAAACAATTCTAGTGTCATTCAATATTAAAAGCAAGGTGCCACGCCCATTTTTCGATATAGCCCCCATACAAACCTAGCGCCCAATTTTGAGTTTTTGAAAATAGTTCTTATTTATGAATGTATTCTCTCCAATCTGGGTAAAACTACTTCTATTGTCATCCTATGAATATACTGCCGATATGGCAACGATCGGGCCACTATAACATACAGATCCCATACAAACTCACCTTTCATTTTGTTTTATTTTTCAATTTTAAACATTTATATATGTATTTTCTTATTTGAGTCCCCTTTGGAAATGTTTCGTGTGACAGGTTCTACCGAATTTAACGTTTTTCTTGGCGTCTGACTGGAGCTCTTTGCATCTTCATAAATCTTTGTTTAAGTTTTCATCGCTTCTGTAGACGCTTTTTGGTCTCCATTTTTCGTACTTCTGCCGAATTTTGTATCTGCCTCTGAGGCCTTCGCTACAAAGCGTCATTTTTTACTCGGGATCTCCAACTGCTTAAAGGAAAAAATCTTTTAAAATTTGGTAATTTTTTCTAAGCTTTTCATATGCGTTTTGGCCGCGTTTAATACTTACATAAATCTTGATTCATAGCGTTTGTGATTATTGCAGTCAATGAAGTTGTTTATACTTTTCCACTTTAAGCTGTGCAGTTGATTTTTCAATGCAGTCCTTTATTCACTCATTTTATCATTTTGTCAGTTAGTCTGTCTGTCTGTCCGTCTGTCAGTCATTCGTACTTTCCGCCAGTTACACAATAATTCATTCATACACTCACTCGACTCGCCTCGACTCGACTCGCTTAAGTTATTTTAGCCTACTTAAGTTCTACTAGGCAACTTGTTTACACAACAGCAGCATACTTATCTTCTAGGACAACGATGGCGATGACGACTTAAGATGCAAATACGAAAGAAGAAAACAAAAAACCAAAAATAAGAAGTAAAATAGAATAAAACATTTTATGCGCAGATTATAATGAAAATCCGACTAGAAACTGAAACTTTGACCAAGAAACTGTTGAACTGAAACACGACGATGACGACGAGGACAACGACGACAGCTAAAGGCAACCACAAACTACTCGCAACGGAAGTGAAATGAATGAAATGAAGATGCTGCTTGTTGCTACTTGGCTATTCTATTGCATTGCACGGCACGGCACGGCATTGCATTCGGATCGGAACTGAACGGATCGACTTTGAAGTAGAATTTCACGGTATGAAATGAAAAGAAAAGAAAAACAATCAAGGAAGCACTTAACCGAATGAAACACAAGCACAAACAAATGAAAGTGGGCAAACAAAGCGAAAAGTGTTTTCAAGAGGAAAAGGGTTTTTCGAATATACAACACAAGTACATAGGTATGCTATACATTCACACACACACACACACACATATACACACTCGCATTAAATTGAGACCATGAGACAAAATGAAAATAGTTGAATGAATGAATGAATGCATTAAGTATGCAGATACTAGCTGCTTTGCACTCTGAAGCAAAACAAATTAAATAAAAAAAAAAAAAATATATAAATTTCCTTTCAAATAGAATTTTCTTATATAAAACTGGGGGAAAAAACCGATCTGATTTCAGTCTTATTGGCAAATCTGATTTGAGTTCAAAATGCTCAAAGAAACATTTACAAAAAAATCTAAAAGAATAACAAACACTTTCAATTAAATTTCATTTAAGATAAGTTAAGATACATTTCTATTGACCTATTTAAAGTTATTTTTAAGGACAGATACACACACACACACACACATACACACACATACACAGCATGTAATTATTGCAACAAGAAAACGCAATGAAAAAGTTTTTCGATAACTTTGATATTTTTCAAAAGTATTTTTAATGTTTTTCTTTGCATTTTTGTTGTTGTTGTTTTTGTTGTTTCAAAAGTGTTGCAAGTGATTTTTAGCAACTTGTAAACAAGCAATAATGTTGATAGTTATGTACTTATACACACACACACACACACACTCACACATATACATATATATCATATATCGTATATAGCTAAAAAAAAAGTTATTCGTCAGTTAGTCCGTCTGTCCGTCTTTCTATTCATCTTTCAGTTCTTCTGTTTTGTAGGCGATTCTGTTGCAACCAAATTTAGCAAACAAAAAAATAAAAGTTTAAGATTGTTGGCGACATGTTTTTCTGATGGTAATAACATTTTGAATGCACAGCTGTATCTATCTATATAGTGTGTATGTATAATATAGATAGATTATTGAAGATGTGGGCTGTTTTGAAGGTTTTTAAATTTTACAATTTATATAACAGACAAACGGAGTAACGGACGGACGAGCTTAATGTTAAATGGACTCATCTTGTCGCATAGGAGACGAGAGCTGAAAAAAAAAACAGCACAGAAAGCAGCATGAACGAATCGGAAGACAGGAAAACAGACACACTTTGTCTATTTGTCTGTCTGTCTGTCTGTCTGTCTGTCGTCTGTCCAGTCTGTCTGTCCGTCTGTCAGTCCGTCCGTCTGTCCGTCCGTCTGTCCGTCTGTCGTCGTCTGTCTGTCCGTCTGTCTGTCCCTCTGTCCGTCCCTCCGTCTGTCTGTCTGTCCAAATTATTCAGTTTGCTTGATAAACTTTTCAAGTGACCCATATTCTTTACATGCGTACAAGGGTCACCAAGAAAAACGATATTTTGTTTTGTTTGTGTTTGTTTTTTTCATCTTTCTTTTGATGCTTCTGATTTATTGCATTTGCTATTTGCCACATTAAATATCATTAAGAGCAGCGAATGTAATTAAAAAATTAGCCAGAAACAAGAAATCGCATTAAAAGGAAAACTAAATAAATTTGAAATGTATCTGCTGCCATGTTTTCGCAAATACACTTGTACCATTTAACACACACACACAACACACACACACACTTACGCACAATGATATTTGGTGTGTGTGTGTGTGTGTGTGTTTCTTTCTTTTTTTTCTCTCTGTTTTTGGCAGATATCATTTTATCGTTGAATATCACAAAAAAAAAAAAAAAAAGCCGAAGAAAAAAGTTTTTCTTAATGCAAGTCACGCGCTTTAACTTGAGCAACCTTCAGTCGAAAGCATTCGGTCAAAGCAATACAAAACCCAAACTCAAACCCAAATTGAACCAGTTTACATTTTGGTCATCCATTTACTCGTTCGCATCCTGTAGCGCCTTTGTCACGTAGTTATTGGCTTAGTTATCCTTGTAGACGCCGCCGTTTTATAGCTTTCGTTCTTTTGGCCTCACTTGAGACGGTGCTATTTTTTTTTTATTATTCTTTTTTTTTTTTTTATTTGTCGTTGAGTGTTTGTCCTCTTTATTCACGTGTTAGCCAATTTTGTTGTGCGCCCCTGTCTCTCTGTTTGACCTGCCTAACCCAAAAGTTCATTGTTTTGTGTGTGTGTGTGTATGTGCATTTCATGTTGTCATTGACAGCGTACGAAGAAGAAGAAGGCTGCTAAAGGATATCAAAAGCGAAAAGTAAGAGAAAAAAATTAAAGCAAAGATATAGGCGAGGTAGTCGAAAGGATAATATTGATTCGCATAACGAAGTGCCAGGCGACAATTTTTCTTATTATTTCATTTCGTTGGTTATTTTTTTTTATTTTTGAATTTAGGCAAAACGTTTATTGAAAATCGCACTCAATAGAATGCGTTGAACGACGAACGCCTTACATAACAAAAACTGAATACGTAAAACAGTTTCGTTTGTCCTTAAGTAGCTGAAAAAATTCAAAAATGTTTTACCATATTCAAAATGATTAAAAGCTTTTGAAATGTTTAAAGAAAAATAAAATATAATAGCTCGTCTACAACATGATGCAATTATACTTGGTGGCCTATTCCGCTACTGTCTCTTTCTAATTTGCTGACAAATTTTGTTTTGAGTATGCATGTTATGCTAAATTTATATAATTTCACCTCACAAATGATCGCAAAGATGTAAACTAAGTAAGCTGTGTTTTTTTTTTTTTTTTTGATTTTTAGGTAAGATTCTCAAATTGTGAAGTAAGCCAAGAGAAATACATTTTATCTTTTTCAACTGGAAAGAATAAGATAGAAAAAAAACCATCCGATCCGAATAAAATAAAGTATTTAATTTCTAAACATGTTTGTCTTGCGTGCTTCGATTTTATGCACTCTATTTGCGGTGATTTCGGTTGCTTTCGGTGGTGTTAAAGTCGAAAACGATGCCAACGACGATGCAATTGCCACAATGAACGATCTGACGCTGGGCCTGACTGATGACGAAGTTGAATTGGCGCTGGGCGAACTAAGTCTGCAGGATCTAGAGGAAGTCGATAAACTTATTGTTGCTGCTATGCCTACCGTAGCAGATAACACAAAGCAAAGGCGTTCGAGTGATTCGAAGATAAAGATTGAACAGCCGAAAGAGCAGAAGCAAAAGAAGCAGTTGCCAAATCTCTCGTTTATCTGCCAAAATCCAAATGCATTAGTTGCAATTAAACCGGAAAGAGCGCATGAAAAAATCATTAAAATTAAAACGTTTGGTCTAAATAATCTGATGAATCCGATTAATATGGTAAATATTGTAAATAGTCCAAGTTCATATGCCTCGCATGCCATAGCAAATGTGCCCAAGAAGCGGCGTAAGTCATTCATGTGCAAACGTCGTCTACGTAAATTTAGTAAACCGGAATAAACGCTTTTTTTCTTATTGAAATTGAAAAATGCATCGTAATGCATTCATACACGAACTTTTGATTCGTGAATTTTAACTTTAAAACGAAGATAAAGTAAAAAAAAAAAAAAAAAAAGGAATAAAATTTAAAAAAAAATTAAAAAAATAAGAAAAGCGTAGAGAAGAACAAATAATAAAAAAGTCAAATGAAAAAATTTAAACTGAAACGTCCACGACATTTTTAAGCGATCCACAACATATTTTTGAATTTAAGGATTATTTTATTGTAAACAATTTTTATATATTTTTTTTTTTGGTGTTTATTGAATTTTATTTGTAAATTAAATTTCTTTAAATTAAATATTTTATTTATTTTTTAAAATTTAACATTTTTATATGAAGTGTTTTGAAATGTGAGTTAAGTTCATGCAAGGCAATTAGCGTAAGTATCCAAAAAATTATTATACATATTTGGGACAATTTTAGATACTTTAAGATACTTTAAGATACTTTTTAAGATACTTTTAGATACTTTTAGATACTTTTTATACTTTTAGATACTTTTAAGATACTTTTAGATACTTTTAGATACTTTTAGATACTTTTAGATACTTTTAGATACTTTTGTACTTTTAGATACTTTTAGATACTTTTAGATACTTTTAGATACTTTTAGATACTTTTAGATACTTTTAGATACTTTTTAGATACACCAATTCCGTATAAAGCAGATTTCCGATTTTGTATTTGTAGCGTATAAAAGCCTTGGTTTTTTGTTATTCCTTTTTGTTGTTCAATTTTTAATTCAATGCGTGCGAATAACAATTTTTTCATTTTTGCTTTTTTCCATATTTTTTTTTCTTAGAATTTTTTAGTTTATTCTGTCTGTCCGTCTGTCTGTGTGACTTTCATCTGCATTTGATAGTTTACCAATTGGAAAAGTAAAATTTTGCGTTTCGTTTGGTTTCGTTTGACTTGAACTCGAATTAAATTTAATGCGTTTCAATTCAATTCGTTGCGATTCGTTGCGGTTCAATTGAATTGCAAAGACTTCTGCTGCAATCTTGAATCTAGAAATTTTTGTCTGTGCTGCTGCGATCAATTAAAATTATTTTGCAAATTTTACTTAGCACCGCGGAATATTTTATTTTCTTTTATTTTATTTTTTTATTATAATTTTTTGGAATAAATTAAAACGCAAATTGTTGCCGATTGCTGCAGGCATTAAAAGTTTCATTATTTCGATAGCAATTTGCGTGTTTTGCTAACATTTAACATTTCACACAAAATTTGCTACTTAAAAGCTTTTTTGGCTTCAAATATAAATAAAAAAATAATAAAAATTGCCAAAATAAACGCAACTAAAGTCAATTTCGAATCGAAACGGAAAATGGGAAATACATCTTCTTCGACAAAATGTTCATTTCCGTTGTGGCGGCACTTCCTACTTCTCAACTTCCGCCAGCAAAAATGAAACGAAAACTGCTTCTGGTCACTTATAAACTTTGCAGCAGTTTCGCCAGTTAATAAAATCATTTTGAATAACTTAAATGAAATGCTTTAAGTGTTCGAAAAAGCGAAAAAAAAATATTTGTTTTGTATTGGTTTTGCCGTTAATAAGCATTTTTAGTAAATTAGCGGTTGTGCAGCTACGTCGACGTCGACGTCGACGTCTACCTCAACTCTTCTCTATTTTCGTTAATAAATCAGCATAATGCGTGCGGTTGATGCCATTGACGGCATTTTGCATGTTAACTTCCGCTTTTCATTTAGTTTTCTTCCGTTAGTTTCGAATTCGAATTTCCTTAAACTTTTCAGGAAGTTGTTAAAGTTACATTTTGCATATTGTTTGCAAACTTGAAAGATTACTAAAAACTTTATGGAAAGTACTGAGCAGTGAAAATCGAAGTGATTCTGAAATAGTTTGACTATCAATCTGCCAGTCTATCTGTATTCATGCAACAGTCTGGACATCTTTTCAAAAAAATATATTTCAATTTTTAGTATACAGATTTTTGACGAGATTGTACCAGATTAGCCTACAGTTCCAAATACAAACTACGAAGAACTAATGGAGATTCTGTTCCCTTTTTTGGTAATTAAGTTCCCACACAGTTAATAAATCTATGCTGAAGTCAATGATATCGTACCTACTTTTTTCTCAACGACTTTGGAGATAAATTAAGCAAAGATGAAATCGTTGTAGTCGTAAAAGTTAGAAAAAATTATTTGGACTAAGTGTATTAAAAAATGTTAAAATATGCTTTTTAATCTTGTGAAAGAATCGATACTCTAAGATACTCGATATTCTGAAAGGTTCGATACTCTAAAAATATCGAAACTCTAAAACTATCGAAACTCTAAAACTATCGTTACTAATACTCTAAAAGTATCGATTCCCTTCGCCTATAAAGATACTTTAAAACTATCGATACTACATACTCTAAAAGTATAATATAAATATAAAAATATCGATACTCTAAAAGTATCGATTAAGCAAACTTCAACATTTTGCTTAAGTGAAGAGCCTCAAAAAATGCAAAAAATATACTTCCTAATTTTCAGGATGATAAAAAATAGCTACAGGGTATCACCTTGTCGAGCATAGTAGACTGAAGCGTTCTTTCTTCTTTTTTTATTTTATTTTGTTAATAATTTTTTCCTTTTTTTTTTTTTGTTTTCCTTTTGGCGAACTTGTCAGTTACAACGCTGACATGTACTTGGCATTGCGTTGACAGTTTCCAGCTGAATTCTGCTTCTAACGAAGTCTGCCTTTTTTCCATACTTTTTTGTTGTTTTTTTCTTTCGTGACACTTAATTAAATGCACTTAAAGTTTAAATTAACCCTCAATTTCGTAACCAAAATAAGTAAGAAAAGAAATAAATAAATAAAAGAAACGAAAGAAATGTAAAAGGCAGCAAGCAAACAAAAACTGCAAGAGTAGCGTTGAGACAATGATGCGCTCCAGCTGCTTCATCATTAGTAAAATGTGAAGATTCATTGAAGGCATTCATGTCAGTTTTCAAAAAAAAAAAAAAAAAGAGGAAGTGGATGAGGATGAGAAATGATATTGCTGCAAGGAAATATGTTGAATTTGTAACTAAGTGAATCTGTGTGGGTGTTGGCGCGTTTTTGTACTGCACTGTTCTGTACTGTACCGCGGAACATTATATCCGTAAGTAGTGCAGCGCATCATCATCATCATTGGCATCGTCATCAACTGATGCGCAACTTTCGCCGCAAGTCATAACTTTGTTAGCTAATTTACATCGTTATATTTTAATAGACTAAAGAATGCAAGGCGGCGACGGCATTGAAGAAAGAACGTTGAAAGCTGTTGATGAGTTCTACTCTACTACGACGAAATGTGTATGATGTGGCATGCAGCAAGTTGTGTTTTGTTGCAAATTAAAGTATTTTTTTTTTTTTGGTTAAAAAAATATAAAATACAAAAATAAACAAAAAATAAAAAAAAACATAAATTTCTAAAAATAAATGAGTCCAAATTAAAACCAAGCAAACAAATTGTAAATTACAATAATTCGGTTAGCATTGTTGCAAGCTGCATCTTAAGTTCGTGACTTAAGCTACTTTGTTGAAAGCCTTTTAAAGAGCGAGTTCAAGCTGCTATTTTTTGGCTGTTTAAAAATATTTCAAATATAGCAAAAAAATTCATAAATTCAAAAATATTTTGAGGCAAATAATATTTTAAGAAAACTTCCATATACGATTTGTCATATAAATTAAGCAGCATGCAGCATGTTGCTAGAGAAGTGCATTGTAACGTTTTAAGACGTAAAGTAAGACGTAACTAAAATATATTTCGTAATTAGTTTTTTTTTTCTAACAGAAAATTGAATAGAATTTTTTAAGAGTATAAAATAATTTTTCTATTTTTTTTTTTTTTTTAATTAAAAACATATTTTTGAAGTCACACAAAATACTTTGGCTTGCATGCAACATTTGTTGCCAGCAACATGTATCTGAAACGCAGCATAAGCCGAACATTGTAGAAATGTTGCTTTTGTGCTTTCGTGTTGTCATCGTGTTACGACGCCACTGGCTGACTTGACTGGTTGACTGGCTTAGCTGGCTGGCTACACGGCTACACGGCTACACGGCCGGCCGGCTTCGAATGCTGCTTTCAGTGCTCGTGCAACAACGAAACGCTTCGCGTCGTTTATGCAGCTGAGTAATTTGATAAAAATTTTGTTTAAATAAAATTAAGCAGCTCATGCCAAAGTGTTTAAATGGTAAATAATAATAAATTTTATTTAATTTTTTTTAGTATTTTCTTGCCTACATGGCGTATGCTTATTTTTTTTAAATATTACGTATACGTATTTTTTAAAAATAAATTAAATACTTTTTTCATCTTTTAAGCAAGAATTAAGCAGAAATAACTTCAGTTAAGCAGCTACAGTAAAAAGTTAAAAAAAAATGTATTTTTATATATAAAAATAGCAAAGAAATGGCAGCATACAATTTCAAGTATTTCATTGTATTACCTTTCTGCATTCTTTGCTATTGAAACCAACTCGCAACTCGAAAGCACCACAAAACGCAGCAACAACAGCAAAAGGCGGTGCAGCAATTTGAACCCAATTTAAACCAAAAAAAAAAAAAAAAAATAAAATTATTTAAAAAAACTTCACTTAACCTTTGCTGCTTAACTTCATTGCGCTGAATTCTACTTTGATTTTTATTTTATTTTTCTAGCATTTTTGTTAAGAAGCACAACATCGCTTGGACTTAAAGTTGTAAGTTGTTTCTTAAGTTCTTCCAGCAGCAGCAGCCGCAGCAAACCGCCGTAGCCAAAGTAGCCACAGACTCCGCAGTAAAGGCTCCTCCGTCATCGTTAACATTGAAAAACATTACTTGAAAACGTTTTGTGGTCGCAACCGAAATTCCAAAGCGTTACGCGAGTCAGTTTTATGGGTTTCGGTGTTTCTTTCTTTCTTTCTTTCTTTGCATATTTTACTAAATATTTTCTTTAAATTTGTGATTTTTTTTCCTGTTTTTTTCTTTGCTGTTTTTATTGTAAATAAAACGCAAACAACATTTTATGTTTATTGTTATGAATTGATTTTAATCAATACAAATTTTATAACTTCAGCTAAAAATCAAAATAAAAAGAAATAAAAAACTTTCTCACAAATAAAAAAAAAAAAAAAGGATAACTTTTAAAATTGCTACCAGTTCATCTGTTAAACCATTCCGCAGCAGCAAATAAATATGCAAATATAATAAAAATCATATAAAAACCAAGAAGAAACGTTAACCTCGATGAAATCGAAGCTCAAATACCCACCACATCTGGGTTTAGTTTATTTATGATCAAAATTTGGAGTGGGAGTAGGCTTGGAGTCTTTAGTCCGATATCAACCAAAGTTTAGACACAACAATAGTGTATAGGGACTATAACTTGATCAATTGTGTATACATTAGGGTGGTCCAAAAATCTCCTACCCCTTAGGATTGTTGTACTTCTACGCCCATTTATGAAGAGAAACATTGTAATCCGATTTAAGAATATTAATTTCCCAGGTATTTACATTGAATTTACGAGAAAGTTTTTGAGTTTCTGGTCATTATATTCTAAAACCTAAGTTCGAATGAATTGCATAAACACAGTCAGACAGACGGACATGGCTCGTCTCATCGAGGTCCACGTTGTCTCCTTTAATGCATTACAAATTATCTGACTAAATAAAAATACTCTCCATACTATGTATGACGGATATAAAAAAGAAACTACAATAAGAAGTCAACAAATTCAAATATAGCAAACGATTATCAAAGCGACGTACTGCACCTTGTATGCTCCTTATACACGGTGCAGTTTGTTTGTTATCCTTCGACTAGTTGCTGTGCGAAAGAACGAAAAAAAATAAATAAATTTTCAAAATGAAATGCACTCAGCATTGGCAAACATTGCCAGTTAGCCAAAAAGCAGTCAACGAAAAGCGAAACAAGCTGCTTTGCATCCATGCTTTTACATTATTTCTTTTTTTTTTTTTTTTTTGATTTTATTTTATTTTGTAGCCTTAAGTCTGAACACTGAAGGCTGTCAACTTAAAAGCTTTATGCTTGAGTATAGCAAAGTTTTTATGCGCTTCGTTCTTAGAAGCTGGAAGGACTTTACATGGCGCTGAAGTTGCAAAAATGATTTAAATTTTTTTTTTTTTTTAAACGTTACAAACTGCAAAACAAATTGTTGATAGCTCATATTAAAGGGTATTTATTGTATTTTAAAAATGCAAAAAAAAAAAATATATCACTTCTACTCTAGTTTATGCGACACAACGCGACTTAACTCAACTCGACTCAACTCAACTCGATTGAAGTTGACTTGGCTTTGCCTTGGCTTGGCTTGCTGTGTGAGTGTGTTGACTTGCTTTCCGCAGCATGAAATTTATTGCGTGCAAATGTAAATAGTGGCACGTACAAAGAATGCAAACATGCCGCAAAGTGCAACAAGGACGTAGGACAACGGACAACAACAGCAACAGCAACAACGATGACACCACGACAACGACGACGTGCGCAGCAAGCCACTCGTCTGTCTGTCTGTCTGTCTGTCTGTATATAAGAAAAACGAATGAGTTAGAGTATCATAGAACGGGTATACTACAACATCAAATGGCAAAGAATCAGCACAGTAAAACCAGCAGCAGTAGCAGCAGTAGCAGCAGATAGCATATGAAATAAGAAATAGTTGCGACAAAGCCGTACACGAAGCAAACAGGAGTAAAAAAAAAAGGACAAATGATCTAACTGACTCTTTTGGGTTCGTTGGTATTTGAGAATAGTCTATACCAGCAGAATACGCTGAAAGCGTAAAAAGCGCTGAAAGCATAGCGGAAAAAACATTGAAACGTTTTTTTCTCATACTCTGAACTTGACTAGTTGACTGGCTGACTGGCTGACTGGTTGACTGACTGAGTTGGCAACTAGCTTTGCCTGTGCAAATATATATCTATCTGTATCTGTATCTGTTGCATTTCTCTTGTGTAAGTCGACCCAGCCAGACAGACAGCAGACAGACAGACAAACAGCGACCTACCAACATGGTCAACAACACAGAAATATGTAGTAGCAGAGTATGTGGTGCGGTGTGGTGCGGTGTGGTGTGTGTAGAGAGTGCTAGCAACATTGCATATTTGTCAGTTCAAATGTATTTCTTTTACGACTATTTCCGCTACCGACCCAAACAACCAACGCATTCCCAGACCCCAGCCGTAAACTGTGTGTAACTCAGCTGCGAATTTACTCATTGAGCACGTTTCACTTTAGAGCGTTTTTCTTTACTTAACTTTACTTTACTTTTACATAGTGAAAGAGAAAGAGAGATATATTTTTTTGGAACGCTTTAATATCAAAATACAAATTTACAAAATTAATTATAAAAAAAAAAAAAAAAAAAAAAATATAGAAAAAGTAAAGAAATCGTTTAAAGAAACAAAAAAAAAAGTATTCAATCAACTAAATAAATAAATAAATCAGCCACAAGAAGTTAGGCATAAGTGAAAGCGGAAGCGAAAATAAAATGTTAGTCGAAAAAAAAAAAAAAAAATATGGCGCAGACAGGTAAATAACAAAAATGGCGATGATGCTAACAGCCAAACTAAAAAGTAATTTTGCAAAAACATTTCTTATTTTTTTATTTATTTATTTTTTTAAATCAAACAAACAGTGACAGGCAATGTCTTGAAGTTGAGTAGCAACAAAAAATGAAATAAATATTTAGAAAAAAAATGTTAAATGAGTTCAAACACTTTGAAAATAATTTTTAAAAAGTTGGTTTCTTTAAATTTTCTAAAAAATATTTAATTAAAAAATTTCATGAGCTTCAATGTGAGCATCAGAAACAGATTCAGATCATTTTAGCCAGAGACCGTGAGATACAATTGCTAAAGATTGTAGCCAAGAGTTCATTTGTAACCAAGTTATGAAACATATAAGTACGAAAGTGATGACAGATTTTCTCTATCTACTCAGTTTCGTATGTAGTTTTGCAAGTGTAAAGAAGATATTGAAGTATCTTTAGAGAATACTATCTGATCTGTTCTGTACCTCAATCTTACCGGAGTATCTAAAGCGCTTAGATTTGACTGACCAAACCCAGAAGTCGCTTTGCAGCGCGTCTCTTGACTGTGACCATCCTTTATAAACCAGTCGTGCTGTCATCATTCTGCACCAAGTTCAGCTCTCTGTAGTTAAAATGCAATGTCTTCATTTTATAAATTAATTCTTAAGTTATTTGATTTGATTCGTAATCGTATATCTTTGAAGCAGAGAACAGAGAAGAGAGAGTGATAGAGTGATAGAGAGTAAAGAGAGAGAGAGGTGAATCAACTTGGTCAACTGGGTCAACGTTGTCCGCAACTGCAATTTCGTTGACAATCCTTGAAAATTTCCATTCCAAAAATAGCAGCAAGAAAGGCAGTGAAAGAGAGAGAGAGAGAGAGAGAAAGAGTGAGAGTGAGAGAAAGCAACAAATCAAAATTACCTTAAGAATAATTGTAACTGCGGCGACGATTGTGTCAACGCAACTGTTGCGGCGGCAAGTGTCGCATTCAAGTGGCGAAATGCGCTTGAGTCAAGTGGCAAAAAGAAAAGAAAAATAAAAAATAAAAACATAGAAAAGTTGGCAACTTGTTAAGCCAAAGCGATCTTGCGCGAGCGAGCGCAACAAAGATGTGCGAGAGTTGCTATACATACACATACACACACACATAAAGTAAAATGATGCCAAAGCACAAATAAACACACACACACAGACACATACACCCATACACACACAAACACGTAAATCCTATAATACAGTTTAGTTTGCTTCAATTGAATCCTATAGCACCGCTTCGCATACTCGTACTATAAAACATCAAACTCAAACTCAAACTCAACAGCAGCAGCAGCATCAGCCTCAGCATAGTCTTTATTCTTATTGCCATACTTGCCGCCGTTGTCGTTCTCTTCATCCTCAACCTCATCCTCCTCATCGTCGTTGTCGTCCTTGTCTTTGTCGTTGTTCACTTGGTAAAACCGAGTTAAAGTTAACTTAAGCAGCTGCCAAGTGGCTTGAAAGCACTTGAGCACATCCTTAAGCAGCATATCAACTCGACGCGTTGTTGAAAGGAGAAACGTTAACAACAACAACAAAAACAACAAATAGAATGCATGAAAGTTGAACTGAATTACTGAGCTGAGCGGCAAATGTATCTTTGTATTATATATGTATCTTTGCATCTGTGTGTGTGTGTGTGTATCTTTTTGTATATAAGTTATAAATAAGCTGTAAACGTGCTGCGACAGCAAAGCAAATCAAAGCCAACAACAAAAACAACAACAAAAACAACAATTGCAAATAATACAAGGACAATGATGTTGGCGATGGTAACAGTACAACAACAACAACACCAGCAACAGCAACAATGGGGAGGTCGACGACAACGACGACGAAAGATACGTGTTAGCGTTTTATTAGATACGTGCTGTATCTTTTTAGCTAACATTGATATTGGTGTTAATATTTTTAATATTGTTATTGTTGTTGTTGTTGTTGCATTGTCCTTATTTTTTAAATATTGCTGCTGTTGTTGTTGTTGTCTCGGTTATTCAGCTTGTGCATAACTATTTATATAGTATGTATCTTTTCCATGCATTATTTAACAAGCTTAAGCCGAGCATTGTCATTCTATCATATTCTTGTATCTTCAAAACAAACAAACAAAAAAAAATTGGCAAGGTATTAACTTTATACATGCGAGTATAACAAAAAAAAGTGCACCGTATGCTCTTTGACGTCAAGTTCTTCTGTGTATGTAGACAGTCAGTCGCTGCCTTTAATCGTCCTTGTGACCACATTGCTTGCTTCTAGCTTTACAAATGCGTTTGTTTGTAATTTTTTTTTTTTTTTTTAAATAAATAAAACTAAGCCACAGTCGACTTGTTTAAATAATCTGTGGAAACGTATGGGAATGGGTAGCGACATTACCTTGAAAGCTTTTTGTCTACTATTATGTCTAGCTTAAAATAATTTTTAAAAACAAATTAAAGAAGAGTAAAATAGAATCATATTTGCTTGAATGCCGAACCTGTACAAATTCGTTAGTGTGGAGGGTATTTTCATTTATATATATTCTAGCCATGTCCGATTGTCCGTCTGTCTGACTGTCTGTATTTATTCGTTTCATTCGCTTAGTTTTAAAGATATTGAAACTTGAAACTCGAAATTTAAGCTGTTCTCAGTCTTAAGCAGTTCATGTTAAAATCAAGGTGCCACGCCTATTTAAGGTATAGCCCCATACAAAATTACCTCCTTTTTCGATTTTTTGTATGAAAATAGCTATTATTTATGAATCCAATGTTAAAGGTAAGATGCCACGCCCATTTTAAGGTTTTTTCCCCATACGAACTTTCCAACCATTTTCGTATCATGCAAAATTTTGTTAGCATGGAAATTGCCCTGACTATGTATAATCTTTCTGTTACAGGGTGCTTCGTTCTGTGGTTCCCGATGTATAGGTATAGGCATAGGAGTAAACAACGACAGACCACCACGTTCTTTCGATTTAATGCCTTTAGACTTTTTTCCATGGGGATAACTGCAAAAAAAGTTTAAGCCGAGATACTAGAGTACCTAGAGTAAAGCTCAAAGTCAATTGTAGCTAATTCATCATAATTTTATATTATCGAATCTTCAACATTATTAATAACATCATCATTATCAGAATAATTATTAACATTCTTATCAACAGCAACAGCGACTGCGATAACGGCAAGTTAAAATGCATTCAAATGTTGCAACAAATATCAATAATAATAGCATAAATATGATTCGCTGCAGTTATAATTCGATGTCTGTGTGTGTGTGTGTGTGTGTGTTTGTGACAAGTGTGCACTCTGTTCATTCCCGCATTCAACTGTGGCAAATGCGATTGCGTAATTAATTGAATTTAAAGCGAATTTTCGCTTCAGTGCAATTAATGTCAATATTGTTGCATTAAATATGCGGTAAGGTGCAGTGTGGTGCGGTGTGGTGCAGTGTGGTGCGGTATGCCGTTGTTGCTGCTGCTACTGCTGCTATCAAATACCAACAACATTCCAAACGAACGTTCGAAAGAACAAACGAACGAACGAACGAACAACTTTATTCGAAATGAATGAATGTGCAACGAATTGTTGCATTGTATTTCGTTGCAGTAAAATACACACACACACACACTACACACACGCAGATGCAAATGCAGTCGTTCAAATATTCGACCACCTTGCCACAAGGTAAACTTGTTATTTGGTAATTCGTTTATTGTACTTAAATATAATATTTTTATTGTAAATATTCTTTTTTTTTTATTCTTTTTCTCTTTTTTTTTTTTTTTGAATGCATACACGAAATATTTCTGTGCTGGTTTCCCTTCAAATATGCGCATCGGGTATATTGATTATTTAAAAATTTTTGTGAATGTGACGATTGTGGTTTTAGTTTTATGACTACGCATCGTACGGGATCGAACTTTGAACCGTTTTTCCTTTAAAATCGAATCACAATTCGGTTCGTCTTATACCAAAAACTTTGTACTTAGCGCACTTCACCGATCTGAATCAAACATGGTGCCTTTTGGCGAAATGTTACACCTTTCATTTTTACTCGCAATGGTCAACGGACCATTGAATCGAGACAACTTATCAATCATAGCATGAACTTCTTTGAATTGTTTGTTCATTATACTTCTTGTGTCTTGAACATTAGCTAGTAGGCATCTACAATTATCTTTTATGTTGTAGTGTCAAAGCTAAAAGTAAACTTAGGATCTAGGATCTGTGCACCATAAAAATTCGATTACAATATTTGATATAAAATTATTTTTCCCAATGAAACTAATCATGAACCGGTTCAAACCGAACCGAACCGAACCGAACCTTAATTTTGTGTCAATTAAATGTTTTGATTACTGTTTTAAAACTATTTTTCTTTCAAATGAATTTTGGTTTAGGTTAAGGTTCGGAGAAAACACTGAAACGCTGTTCCGGTACGATTCAGTTTGATTCGAAGCCTGAGTTGAATACATCTTTTTTACGCTTAAATATTTATGAAGCAGCGCATTATAAAGTCGTACAAGTTGACTCGAGCTCCGAGCTCTTTTGGAAAGTATTTCTGTTTGTTTTTTTTTCTGTTTTATTTATATTTGGGCATATTTTTTATTTGTTGCACATATTTATTTATTTATTTTCTTTGTAAAATATTTTATTTTATTACGAATATTCTTTGTCATACATACCTTTCTTTATTATGATTATTATTTTTATTCTTTATTTTTAATTTAATTTGTTTTATTGGTTTGCTGCTGCTGGTATTCAATTATTTACAAATTATTCAAAAATTCACAAAAACAAATGAACGAACGAAACGAAAATCTGTTGGCAATCCTATAATGCTGCGAACAAAGGCAATAAAGGTGCAAATACTCGAAATACCCGGCATTGCTGGGCACCAATCAATATTTTTCTTCTTTTGATTTAAATTATGAAATTGATAAAATATTTATGAAATATGTCGTATATGTAATATTTTATTTATATTTATTAATTATACAACATGTTGTGCGCAATTATTGTATTTAAACCAGGGCTGCAAAACAGCATTTTTGAGTGTTTGTTCCGAACCGTTAAACAAATCAGCTCTTCTGAAAGAAAATGGTTTTGAACCATAAACCAAATCATATAAACGGCAAAAGTGATTCGATTCGAATCAAACCAGCAGTTCATCGCAGGCATTGCTAACCACCACCAATTTTTATGGTTTGGCCCTTAAAAACAATAATTTTCATTATTAAAAAAAATAAAAGACGCTAGTGATGTTTTCGACAATGTGATCATTATAAAGGTGGTGTTAAGCGAAACGATGGTACCATGTGAACCGAGTGCAAAAGAGTTAGCTCACTTTTAAATTTTACTCCATTTTTACAAGTGTGAATGAGATAGAAAAATATACAACTGACATTGGTACGCAACACGTTCAGAGAGCAAAAGCGCTTAACAAAACCTTGTGCAATTAAATAATGCGCTAGACGATTCGTCTGAGCGATAAGAATATAAGAATGTAAAGATATAGGATCTAAGATGTCTACAAATTTGCTGACAAGCTAATTGTCAAATCTTTGCAAAACCTAACGCACAACAATTGATTTTATATAGTATAAATGAACTCGTTTAAATAGTTGTAGAAGACAAAGGAGAATCATTTACTAAAAAAAAAAAAATAAAGATCAAAATGAAATCAAACCGAAATACACAAATAAATATTTCATTTATTGATAGCCAGATTATTATTTTTATTAAATACTACAATGATGACAGCAGATTCAAAAGGATTAAATGAAAATGATTGAAAACAGTTTGAAGCTTAATGCTTCAAAATCAAAATTGACATCATAAATTTAATTATTTTTTTGTGGATAGAAATTATGAAAAGTGCGAATCAAAGAAAGCCACTTAACTAAATTGAGACACAGGATAACAGGACAACAACAACAACAATAATAATAATAAAAATAATAATGACAACCAACTAAGAAATCTAAACGCAAAGGCAAATTAAGGAATTTACTTACTCAAAAATTTGAAAGTCACGCAAGCATAATTTCAATAAAGAACAACGTCAGTCAGAGAGACAGACGAAGGACGGACGGACAGACGGCAGCACAAAAAAGAAGAAGAAGAAATCAAATAGGACACTTAAAAAAAAAAAATAAAATATATATAAATTAGTATAAGAAGAAGAAATTTAAATGTCAGCAACAATGTCTAAGGACAAATCATTCACTGCCGTTCGCTGCTGTAGCTGCCGCTCGTTTCACTTCCGTTTCACTTCTTCGCATTCCATTCCATTCCATTTTGCATTCGCGCAACTCGACTCGTCAATGAAAATACTTTATTATTTCTTATTGAATAATTATGGGTCATTTGTATGCGGGGCGTTGCGGTAGGCGTGCCGACAGCGCACATTGTGAGTAGCGATTTTTATTTAGAATGTTGTAACGTGTAACGTGTTACGTGGCATGGGGTTTCCATTTTGTATTTTTTTTTTTTTGTTTCCTTGCTTTTGCTTTTGCTTTACGTTTGCATAGTACCCCACGTGCTTATCTTGTTTCCGTTGCTTCATTTAAAAGTTAATGACTGCTTTTAATGTGCACTGTACGCGACTTGACGCCAATTTCTATACAACCTGCTGCTGTCCTGGTGTCCTTTCCTGCTGTTCTGCTGGTATGGAATCCCACGCTATTTCGGTTTGGCTCTTTTAAGCATTTACTTTGCCATGAAGTAAAGCATTGTCTTCCGTTTCGTATTGTTGCATTGCGTTACGTAAATGTATTGCGTCGTTGTCCTCGTCGTCGTCTTGCATTAAGCAACGTTGACGCTTGGGTAGCCGAAAAATGTTAAAGCAATGTTGGCCCATGTCCGGCTTTGCTTTTTTTTTCTGCTCGTCATCGTCGTCTGCGTTTTTTTTTTTATTTTGTTTTTTTTTTAGTTGCTTTACTTTTCAGTTTCAAGTCCTAATTGATTAGGTTTTTTACAACGCCCTCTAATGCGCCCCCAACTGGGTAACGTACCGCCCCATTCCATCCCATTCCGCCCCGGTCATGAGAGTCATAGCTCGTTGAAATGAAATCTGGCGCGAGTATTGCATACATTAAGGCGCAGAGTGTCATAAAAAACGTAACAGAGAACATTTTGACGGGCGAAGCGAGGAGTGTGAACATCAAAATTGAAATTTTGTCGCACATTATGAACGACAAAACTGTGCGCACAGTAATTTGTATACTTAAAATGAAGTGTATATTAGGTTTTAGAAGAATTATGTAACATTTTGTTTCGAAAGCTATAAAATCGGAGTTACTTTTTGACGAAATTATGCGCTTAAAATTTAAAGGAGTCACTTTGAAGCTATTAGAAGCTTGGGACAACAGGAACCATAAGTCACGCGGCTCTCATCTCAATTAAAGATTTAGTCCCATGCTTTGCTGCCTAAACTGATTAAGGTTTCTTTCTTAAGTTAAACTGTCAAATCGTTATAGCTACGGTGTACACTACAATGTAATGAAGGGTAAAAAAAGTAGCACAAAAAAAAAGAATCATTTTTTTTTGTCAATATGACATTTTTGTTGTTGTTGTTGTTGACGATGACTAGCTGATTACGAGGACGTCGACGACAAAGCAGAGCAGTGGCAGATTGTCCATTAAACACGAAATTGTTTTACAAATTGAAAGTCACGCAACAATTGACCAACGAACAATGACAGCAACAACGACAACAATAACAACGATAAAACAATGTCCTTTGTCCTTCCACTGATTAACCGCTGCATTGAGCGATTGTTTAGAATCTTTACCTGCCTTCAGTTCAGTTCAGTTCGGTTCAGTTCGGTTCGCATTCACCTCATGCGTCTCATACTCAGTTACGTTATTATGGTCAGTTTTTGGTGTGTTGTGTCGACTTCAGAAACTTGTGTAAAACCACAGACATGCCGACTGCCGCTGTTACTTTATTATGTACATCCTTTGTGCGTGCTTGCCATTATGTCTGTGTGTGCGTGTGCGTGCGCGTGTTTTGTCTGACGGAATTTAAGGCACAAATCGCATTAATGTACTCAGCAGTCAGTCAGTTTTGTTGTTGTTGTTGTTTAGTTCGTTTGCAATCTATTAACAAAAATGTTATTGAATCATTAACACCTTGAAGCGAAGTGTAGTGAAGTGAAATTCTCGTAAACGAAACGAAATGAAATGAAACGCCCACAAAATAAACGCCTCAAAATAGACTTTTAGTAGTGTTTAAGTAGTCGTTTAAGTACTCTATAAAATCGTTGTTGTTGTTGTTGTTGTTTTAGAAAATGTTGTCGCACTTGAATAATGTTATAAAATTTGTTACTTTTTTACTTTTTACCAAATTATATTTACGCACAAAACGGAAACGGAAGTTTGTTGCCGAAGCAAATTGAAACGAAACTTTCTATGCTTCTGTTCGTCCGTCTGTCTGCTGTACGTAAAATACTTTTCATCACATTCAAAATAATCATAAAATGTGAAAACCTAATAAGATAAAAGATTTCCCCAATTTACAATTTTTTTTTTTTTAAGAAATTTGATTTTGCGTTGAGATTGGCAGCAAAAAAAAAAAAGGAAAGAAAAGAAGAAAGAAAGGAGAAAAAAGAAAAAATATTTTTTTTTTTATGCTGGACAACAGTAAACGCGACAAACTGATATGATTTTATTTAAAACTGAAAGGAGCGTGTGTATTCTGTCAGTTTGTGTGTGTGTGTGTGATCCTTGTTTTTTTACTTTTATTGCTGTTTGTATCTTTCGTTTTATTTTTGGTTTATTTAAAAAAACGAAGAAGAGAGAAAAAAAACATATAAGTAAATATATATAATATACCCCAGAGCACAATAAAGGATGATGGGAATTTAAGTAAGAAAGAATTTTTCATTTCCTTTTGACTAACTAAAAATAATGCATATGTATGTGTGTTTATGTGTGTGTATGTGTGTTGTATATTTTCAATGTTTAGTATTATTGCTGTCATGCGATGTGATGCGTTGCGTTTCGAAACTATTCAATATTTCTCAGCATATTGTCACAAAAATGCGCAAAGAACAAACAAACGAGCCAACGAAAGAACGAAAGAACGATGGAACGATGGAACGATGGAACGAGGATACAGGCGAGCGGAAGACAAAATAGAAAAAAAGGAAAACAAAAAAAGTAAAGTAAAGGCAACTATCTAACTTTATGAAAAGGCATGAGTACATTATTGGGTACACTCATTCTAAGCGACAAAGCGGATATTGGTTTCTTGTTTTTTTTTTTTTTTTTTTTGGCTAACAAAATACACACACTCACACACACACATACATACACACATGTATATAAATATTTTTTTTATTTATGCTCATACTTGTGAAGTTAATTATAAATTGAATGATGTCTTGCGCGCGCTCAGCTCTGTCATTTTCGACATAAATTGGAAAAAAAATTGAAGAAAATTTTTTTTTCATTTTCATTTTTTTTCCTTAAAAAATAAATAATAACGACAATAATAAAAGTAGATGTAGCAAAAAAAAAATAAAAAAAATATAAAAAAAAACCACAAAAGTAATTTCTCCTCGATTGGAACACAAAAAGTTGTCAAACCTAAAAATCTTTCGATAATTGCTGCCAGGGGAGCACTAAAAACTGCGCGCTTGTTCAAATGTTAGAGAAAAACTAAACAAATTGTTAACGAAATCGAGTTATTTACAAGCTTCGAAACTTTTACACAGCATAAAAGTCAAAAGTTAAACTAGTGAAGTGACACGAATAAAGACAACTGCAATGCCATTGTTTTTTTTTTTTTTTTGTTTAGAAATATTATATAACTTGTTCGACGCTATGATGCGCTACTAAGATCTTAAGATTAGCTTGAGATACAAATTATTCAATTTTTTGACCATAGACACTGCTCTTCACATGGAGCAGAAGTAAGGCAGTGGCGTTTTTTGGCTGTTTGAGTTGGTGCTGCTGGGATAACCATAAATTACTGCACAGCATCGAAGGCTAAGTGGACATAGCCATATCTGTTAAGAGAACAGCTCTCGGAGACTATCAAACTTGAAACTTAGACTTTCCAGAGCCGACGTAAATGGAAGCTTATTAAATTATACCAAACAAACCCAGATTTTCCAGAGATAGTCTTCACACAAAACTAACTTGAAGTGTTAGTCCAAACAAAATAAATCAGCACATCGCTACGAACCTTTCAATTATTCCAATCCCATTCATTGAAGTTCGTTGAAGTTTTCCCATGCATTTTACATGGAAAAAATCACTTTTTCGTAGATTTAATGTAGAAACCAGTAAAAATATATTTTTTTAACCGGATAAAAATTTTGTTAAACAGTTTTTCTTAGTTTTTATTTTCAATAATGTCGGGATTAGACCATTCCATAACATTCACTATTTTCTAGTTTATTTCCGATTCCACTCATTCCTGCATTTGTTCCGCTGTGCCGCTTCCATTTCTAATTCAAATCAAACAAAATTAAATAAGTACTTTCTATGCTGCTACGTGATAAATATGATAAATTATATAATTAAACAAATACAAAAACTTTTCTTAAGCTTAGCAAAGTTCTTTTGTAGAAAAAAAAAAAAAAAAATATTGTCAAGAAAACTAAGCGTATTTTTTGCACATCAACTTGTTTTCCAACTAAAATTCATAATATTATCAACTCTTCAACTTTGTAATTATTTAACTTTTTATTTTTTTTGGCAAACTAATAATAATGCAATATTGCGCTAAATATTTGTTGAGAACAACAACATCTTTCTTAACTTTTTGTTGTTCATTACAAAGGAAGGGGGGAGTCGGGGAGCCGGGGGGGAGGGAGGGGGGAGGAGTGTTGATGATGACGTTGTTGCCAACGACGAAAACATTGTCGGTTTCTTTTCATTTGCTAAAAATTACTTTTTAACAAGTTTGTGCAAATGTTTTCCATTTCCAAACATTTCTATGAAAATGTTCTACTATCTTACGACTTCTTCACCATTTTCATCTTCTCTACTTCCGCATCTTCATTTGGTACGGCTTCAAGTTTTTTGGCTTTGGATAAAATATTTTGTTGCATTGCATTTCGCTGACTAATTAAATATTAAAAAAGTTTACAGTGCGTGTCAACAACGTTTGGCAACATTGCAACATCGTCTTCATCTTCATCTTCTTTTTCTCTCTTCTCGAGTCGTGTAGTGCTGTGCATGTCCTTGCTAAGCTGTCTTCTCATATACGCATCCTTGCAGAGTTTTTACTCGTATTACAAATTCTTATGCAAGTCCAAATACTTTGTGTAATCTATCCTAATTGTGAAGGAGTTGAAGCGTATTTCTCTTTTTTTTTTGCTTTTTTCTCTTCGAGTTGATTAAGTTGCTGCATTTTTGGAGTAGATTAAATTTCGAATGTTGTCAAAAATGCAACGGAAAGCAAAACAAATTGTATCTCATGTGACAGCAGCGAATTAGAAACGAAAAATATCAAAAAAACAAACAAAAAACAAAAAAAAAATTATGTGAAAAGGAAATAAACTTTTGAAAATTTATAAAGTGAAAATTTTAGAAATAAAAATAAAAATACTTTTTTTTTTTATAAAAGAAAAATAAACATGTGCGATTTGCCACAAACAAATAATTGGAGTAACCCGTTGAATGATTGTTCCAGAACCTTTCTATGGAAATCTGCAGTAGGTCCAGATACGCTTAATGAACTAGATTGTGTGGAAAACAGGCAAGGTAAGAAAGATCTGATAGGTTTCTATTATAACAAAAGATTCGAGAACCGCATCCCTTGCCTTTCACATTTCGGGGTGCTCTCCCACACCCTCAAAGTGTGTTTAGTTTGAACCTGTGAGTTTCGGTTAAGTCTCGGTTTGGTGCTCGAGGAAATTAGCCAAACTAAAATTATTTTACAATAAAATTAAAAGCTTAAACTGAAGGCTTTAAATTTTGTATTTAAAAGCAAACATTTTGTTAGTTCAAGTTTCTTCAATTTTTTTTTCGTGCTTAATTCTCTTCGAAACAAAAAAAAAAAAGAAAAAAAAGTGTAAAAAAATCGGTTCAAATTTACAACATGGTGTCTATATAGTACATATGTTTTCTATAGCTTGTCTACTATATAAAAATTATATAATCGTCTTAGCAAGGCTTTTGTCATTTTTTTTTTTTTTTAGTTTGTTATTTTTTGTTGTAGTCCAGAAGGCTTTAAAGAGCAGCGACTTTATCAATGCCGTGGCGTGAAATTGTTTTGTGATAAAAAAAAAAAAAAAATTGGAAAATAGAAAATCAACGTAGAGGATAGGATGGATATGTTTGTATGTTTGTATATTGAAGACAGACTAGAAATCTCTAAATAGAAAAATAAAATTTTCGATTACGTATGCCAAACACGAAGCGAAACTTAAAAACTTTCGATAAGCCTGATGACAGAATATTGAGAAGTGGGCTTGGGCTTGGGAGTGGGCGTGGGCCTTGGAGTCATGCGGTACAATACGATACGATGCGATACTAAAGTATGATGACGATGATGACGACGTCGAAAATTGTCAGGGGCTGTCAACTAAAAAATGGCATTAAGGCTGAAAATCACGTACGCCGGATTTCTGTTGTATTTCTATGTCAACGATGACGACCGACCGACGAACGAACGACAGAAGGCCTAGCAGCAGCAGCAGCACCGCATTTGCTGATGAAGATGATGTTTTTGTTGTTGTTGAATATGTTGCATGAAGCCACGCTGATTTGATTCAATACTCAATTCGTTGCGATTCGTTTCGACTCGACTAAAAAGAAGCGTTTCATTTGTTGTTATTTTTGTTGTTGTTGGTTGTCATCATCATCAATGATGATGATTATTATGCTATGAGATGAACGACAACGATGACGACGACGAGAACTGTTTTTGAATTGAAATGAAATTGAAAATTACACTTGTGATAAAGTTGTTAAGTGAATTTGAGTGAACTCACGATAAAACGATTCAAACAAAAAAAAAAAATACAAAGAAAATAACTAAATAAAAGAAATAAAAAAAAAGAGTAGAATGAGCTAATAATTCTGTGTAAAGTTCGTTAGGCTTAGTTAAGCTTCAAAGGAGCAAAGGAGTTAATAATTCGTTGCACTTCTTGGTCAAAAGCTGAAGGGCAGCGCTTTGAAGTAAACAAAAAAAAAAAAAAATATTTGCGAAAAATTTGCAGTTGAAGCGAAATGATTCATTTTTATTTTTTTTTTTTTTTGTTTGAATTATACAATTTCTTGCTTATAAAATTTTTTGGTTAAAAAAAAAAAACAAAAAAAAAATTTGTTGCTTTTTCTTCAATTTTTTTTGTTTCTTGAATATCGAATTTAATCTGGCAAATTCTGACAGCTCTGACGTATCCAAGCAACCCAACCCAATCGCTTGCGCTTGAAACGCGTTTTATCTTTATCGAATCGAAATTGAATACCCTACAATACCACAAAATGCTTAAGGCGCTTCTATGCGCTGCAGGCGACACAATTCACTGCAAATGTTAAATAATCGTCAGCGTATTCCAAATGCATTGCAGCAGAAGCAGTAGCAGTGGAAAATCTCCTCAGTCTCTCTTTCTCTCTCTCCTCAAGCAGCATTTTTAAAATAAACACAATTTTAGCGTTGTCACAGCAGTGCTTGAAAGCGTTTCAAAATGCTGCAGCTTCAGCTTGAACGGATTCAGATTTTGTTTGAATTTTTTGTTGCTTTAGATGGTTACTTGTCCTTGTCCTTGTCCTCATCCTCATCTTCGTTGTTGTAGTTGTAGTCTTTTTGCTATTAACTCGAATGGAAAAGAGTTTCGCGGTTTGTTTTCATACTTCAAAAATGTTTACACAATTTTACAATTTTCTTTTATTTCTTTGCTTAACGCCAACGTCTTACATTGCCTTCGTTTTTGTTATCCTTTTTTATTCATTTTTTTTTTTTGTTTCTAAAATTTTTTTTTTTTTTTTTTTCTGGGCTAACGAAAATTTTATTACAAGTTTTCTATAATCGACTTGGGGCTTTCTGGGTTGTTGCTTCTGCTTCAGCTTCTGCTTCTCTTCTTTGGCTTTGGTTAGCGTCAATATCATAAAACAAAAGTCCGGAAAATTCGCTCCATTGCATTTTATAATATAAACTGCAATATGTGTTGAAGTGTTTTTTTTTTATGTGTGTGTGTGTACGTTAATTCGCAATTTTATGAATTATAGAAAAAAAATATATATATATATATATATTATATTAACTTTTATTGAACTTAAAATGAAATCATTTTTTTTTTTTTATCAATTTTGCACAAAATTTATAAATTTGTTTTAAAGTACAATATTTTTTTATGTAGTTTATATGGATTTAATGAAATACTCTCTGTATGTTTTGAGATATCAAACTAAAACTTAGACACACAGATAGACGGCCAGACAGACAGACAAAAAAATGACGTAAGACAAAAATGTATTTTAATTTTAATAGATTTTTCGCATGATGCAGTCATAATAGGTAACGTATTGCGCCACTGTCTCTTTCTAATTTATTAATAAATTTTGTTGAGTTTGCATTTTATGGTAAATTTATATAATATTTTATGTCATGTTGAAATTGTATATTATTCACCACAATCTAAGTTGTTCAATTTATGTTAGCAAAGATTTCCGGAGTACTTTATGTGGTGGAATATAATAAAAAAAAAATAAGAAATAAGAAAGAACTGCAAGAAACCCTGTACCCAATCATTATGTACCATAAGTTAGGTTCCATCATATTACCATCCCTCATTGCATTGTATTTTTAAACAAAAACTTGAAAAATAGGGTAAATTTGTATGGGGATGTTTTTATACAAAACCCCAAAATTTTATGGTAGATTTGTATGGCACACATGACAGCTTAGGACAGTCTAACTTTCAAGTATGGTAGCCCGATCTCTAATAGTCTCCGAGATAATCGTTTTCAGACGGCAGACAGCATTACAGACGGACAGACGGACATAGCTAGTTCGACTCCCCTTCTGACGCTGATCAAGAATATATACATTTTTATAGGCTCTATCTAGCCTCCATCCGTCTGTTATATTCATTTGTACATACTTATTATACCCTTTTATCCTTTGGGTACTTTTGCACTCTCTCTAAATGCTGCAATTCTGCAATAAAGTTGACAGCAGAAACTGTGAGGGAAAGCAAGCTGTAAAAACTGTTGGGTTAATTTAAGAACTCTGGAACGCCTCAACTCTAGCTGTTCAGACAAGATTTAAACATCTTAATACATCACGACTTGCAACACTGGAAGCGGCGATTCTTAATCAACTTTTGTCAAATTCGCTAAAAGATTACAGGACTACAATAACACTTCGCCTTCGCTAATTGGCATTATTAAGGTTTAAATAATTCTATGTATGGGATTACCGATTACAATATAAATTTTATCGAGTGTTAATCCAGCTAATACAGTAAAATCAAAACGCGTTTAAATGCGCTTCAAAAAACAAGTTTAAAAAAATATTTCGAATATGCATAAAAAGTGACGTCGTTCGTTGGCATTGATTTGTTTGTTTGTTTTTTCGTCTGCTTCTCATTGACATCATTGAAAATCAAAGCTAATAAACGAGTACCAAAATCAATAAGAAGAGTGCAAATCATTTTATTTTTTATTTTTTATGTTTTTTTTTAGATTTTTTCGTTTGTTTTTGATTTTCTTTCCGCTTTGTCGAAAATCAAAACAATTCGAAAATGCTTTTGTTAAAAAGCACAAAGGACATGAGTACAACAAATTTATATAGCAGCAACAACAACAACAATAACAAAAGCAGAAGCCAATAGTCAAAGACAAAGCCTAGAAATAAATGAAAAAAAAACAAAAACAAAAAAGGAGAAAAAGTAGTGCAAAAAAAAAAAAAATGAATATTGCCAAAGGGGATAAATGGGAAAAACAAAAAAGTTAAAAAAAAAGAAAAACAAAAGTGAAAAAGAAGGAAATGCTTGAAAAAAAGAATACAAAAGCAAAATGCTAATAAAAAAATTCCAACATCAATCTGTGGAATTTGTGCTCACATATGCGCCAATAATGTTGCCACACACACACGCACACATGCATATAAATACTATGTACCTATATAAAAAAGAGACAAATACACCCACACATATCCACACACACACACACACACATATATATATATATATATATATATGTACATGTATTCGCGTTAGTAGTTATAGATGAGGTCGATATGTTTGCTTAGCTGAATGTTGGTGATGATGTGCAAACATTTACATGACGTGCTCCAGTTTATTTTAACCTTTGATCGGCTCAACACAGGCAGCCATCCAGGCAGGCAGGCAGGCAGTCACCAGGCATTATGGCATTAAGAAGTCGCCGACAATGGCAACGGCAACGGCAACGTCAACGACAACGACAACGACTACGTTTGCCATCATCAGCATCATCCATATTCACATCCATATTCACATTTGATGTTGACTTCAACGTAAGTTGGTTGGTTGCTTGTTTGGTAAAGTAGCTTTTTCTATTGGACTTTTTTTTTTCTTTTTTTTCTTTTTTTGCAACCTTCATGCCATTCTGTCTGTCTGTCTGTCTGTCTGTGCGTCCGTTCGTTTGTCTCATTTGTACGTACGCCTGAAAGTAGGCAACATAAAATATTTGCATTAAAAATGATTTGCTTGTGCAAGTGTAAAATGTAAACGCATGCATACGTGTGTGTGTGTGTGTGTGTGTGTGTTCTCTCTCTCTGTGTATAGCATACTTATGTCATAGATTTTTCTATATAGTATAGTGATTCCCCCTTTTTTTTTACCCATATTTTATAATTATTATTTAAAAATAGAACATATCATTTGCATATATATTTGATCCAATTCTTTGCATTTACAATTTTCGTTGCATTTAAATTAAAAATAAAAATGGAAAAAAAAAAATTAATGCAGTTTTATAAAAAACAAACTAATGCAAAAAAAAAAAATATATTTTTGTAACAATTTGTTTTTTTTTTTTTAAACTTTTTTGTTGTTGTTTTTTTACTTATTTTGAATTTATTCGTAAATTAAAGCATCCGCATTAACTAAAGAACTTGTAGAAAATTTAAAGGTTTTATGCACATCACACCGAACTGAAACGAACTGAACTGAAAAAAAGTCTCAAGTGTATAATAAATCTGACTTTAAAATCACACAAAAGGCGTTTCTATTGTTTGCCTATAGTCTTTTGTGATATTATATATAAATAAATGCATATACTCGTATATGTACCCTACGCTAAGCATAAACCTACATATGAGTCGATTAATTTTATTTGTTAAAATATTTTTTGCTTATGTATAACATAAAAATTACGGAAAAGATGTACAAAAATATTTGTTTAATTCGTTTATATATTTCTTTTCGATGGCATTTTCCAATATTTTTTTCGAAATATGTTGGGTCTAATTAAAAAACGTACTAAAAATACCATTTTTTTTTAATTGCAGCGAGTCCACAATATATTGGGGCTAGAATAACAAAAACATATAAAAAAACCAAACATTTTTGAGTTTCAATGTACATAGCGGACATAGAAACATTTTTTTTATTATATATATGTAAATTAGTGTAGGGTATCATATAGTCGCTTTGCAATTAGTTTTCATTTCCTTTCTTTTTGTTGCAATGAATGTAACAGTTGTACTCATGCCTTTAACTTGTATATTGCTACTTTGCCCTGAGCTACTCCGTCCACAACACCCTCGCTCGCTCCAGTACCACTGGAATTATCTATTTGTGGTTGTGTTTACATGTATGTTTGTGCTTGCGCTTCGTTTTATATTTACGTATGTGTAAACAAAACCGGGAAAACGTGCCGAAAATAGCCTGCAACAATAAACAATGTCCTTAACAATACAACAACAACAACAACAATGAGGACAAAAACACAAAAATGCGCAATAAAAAAATTGTACGACCAATTGAGAAATATATATAAAAAGAAATCCTGGCTTATTACAAATAATATACGAATTTGTAATACCCTACAACATTAATTTAAATACAAAATTAATCAAAAATATTCGAAGCGATAAAATGTAAATTTCTTATGAGCTCTTGAATTTCTTTTACAATTTTTTTATACGTATCAGCCATGTCCGTCTGTTTATTCTTCCGTATGTCTGTCTTTCCAGAATAGGCTCGTCAATCCCTATGATTGGCAATGGACCATTCTTTGGGCTCCGTTGGGCCTCAGAAACATTTCAGAGTCTCAACACTGGCTACAGCATCCTGGTCGTCGACTTATATATGCTCGCAGTACCCATTTTCCTGCTTAGGAAGCCCGCCATGTCTACATTCTTTTTTTATGTTTATGGTTATGTCTGTCTGTCTGTCCGTCCGTCAGTTTACAATTCGCTTAGTTTTAAAGATATAAACCTAAAAGTCAACAGCTAAGGTATTTGAGCTTCGGTTTTACCAAAGTTAGCGTTTTTCCTTTTTTTTTATTATTATTCCTTTTCTTTCTTTTGTTTTTTTTTTTGTTTCTGCTTCATGTCACGCCCACTACTGTTACTGCTCATTTGGTCCTTGTGGCGCAACAGCACGCCTAGATTTCAATAGAATGATGAACGCCTGTCGCGCTCGTTTTGTTTCTCGGACAAAAGGACATATTACGGCGTATGTATATGAAACGCATAAGAAATTTCCGCGAGCGAATAATCGCAAAAAGTTATAAAAAAAAAAGAAACTTGAAGCATAAACGCGTAATTTGGTGGTCGGCTGGGGGGTGTACTGCTTCCGCTTATGATGAAAATGAGCAGCTGTTTCAAATTTTCCGGACTTTTCTTTGAATTTCTTGCTTTGTTTGACAACAAAACAACAACAAAAACAAGAATAGAAAAACATTTGCGGTTTTGTTAATTGTTGACTTTTTATATTGTTTCGGTTTCTCATTTCATTGCCAAACTGTCTCGGCAAGATAGACGGCTTTGTCCGTCCGTCCGTCCGTCTGTCTGTCTGCAATTGCAAGGACTTTTTCACTCATATAAAATATACATACAAAGAAAACATAGGTCAGTTTAAGACGTGTTTCTGTATGTGTAGTCATTTGTCTATTGTGTACGAGATTTTGAGCTAATTACTAGAACCACTCAACAGGTTTGGCTATCTTTTTTTTTTTTTTTTTTTAAAGTGTCGCACGTGAGTTGCTTCAATAAAAATTTTTATGACTTTTGATAAATGTCCAAATAATCTTTTGTAAATGTGAGATAATTGACACATTTGAAGGTTGTTGATTTGCTAAAAGTTTCCGACAGATAAACAATTAGCTTATTCGATTCACTTTTTCGATGATATTCCGGAATGCTTGTATGAGCTTTTTTTTTAATTGCATTTGACACATTTCAAAAAACTGTAGCGCAACTATTAAAAAAAAAAAAAATTTATAAATTTATAAAACTGTCAAATGAGACTTAAAATAATTATTATTTTTTTTTTTCCTATTTTTGCAATGAGAACTCATTGTGACGATTTTTTTTTTTTTGACTCTCCCCACGAACAAAGTATCTAAATGTTTACATTGTATCTACAATTTGTACAATGTATTTCTAGATTTCAAGTTGCGTGCATTCAGTCTTTTACATAACTGTGCGTGCATGTCTGTCTGTCCGTTTGTGTTTATGTCAAAGTGTCCTTGTATCTATCAGTGTGTACGTGTGTGTGTGTGTGTATTTATGCAAACCAAACGACAACAAATTGCGGTGCTTGTTATTGTTATTCAACTTGCTTACGCTCAAACTCTACGTAAAATATATATACCATACCATACCATACCATACCATACCATATATATATCTATCCAACTAACTAACTAACTCTATATGTCACTATTTCTAGATCTATCTATATATATAACTAGCCTTATCTCACTTACACATAATAAGGCGAACAAAAGAGACAGCGCGAGGAAGGCACTTGTTCATAGGAAAATGAAAACTGGAGCGTGAAACACTTGTCATTCGTAATTGAAAATGAAAATGCTAAAAGGAAAAATAGCAAACGAGAAAATGGAATGAATAACCTCAACGGTACTGTTCGGTAAGAAGGAAAGGAAGGAAGGCAAAAAAACTAACTAAATAGTTAACTGACAAAATGGGGAAAGCATAAACAGTACTAAGAGGTACTTTACAAGAACGAGGGTATTCTGATAAGTTTTTATTTTGCTCAAGCGATGCAATCTACAGTCTGAAATGCTGCTACACAGAGATAAGGAAAGAGAGAGAGAGAAACGCTGTTACGCTATTAAGCGCCATTGTTGTCTTTTGTTTCTGCTATGAAGGTAGCACAATGTGCTTGATTTAAGAATAATGTGCTTGTTTTTCTTTTTTCTCTCTATCTCTCTCCTCTCTCTCTCTCTCTCTCTCTCTCTGTGAAGCGAGTGACTGCTGTCTTTGAAGAAATATAATTTTAAGAAAACTATATATATTTTTTTTTATACTACATTTAGCTAAAGAACACATTGATCTACTCTCTGAAAAAAATCAACAACAAAACAACAACAATTTGTATTGTAACAGTTAACATATAGAGCTGAGCACGCGAATAACTGTCAATTTATATGCCGTTAGCGTGCTGTCAATGAGCAAAAGTGGCAGAATATGAAGTGGATGCGGCCAAGAGTGACAGAGACAGACAGAGACAGACAGACGGACAAAAAGACAGGACGAGTTAAAAAAAAAAAAAGAAAGAGCGAAAGAAATATATGAACACATACATACATACATATATACACACCTACTACGTACAATACCATTTGACTCTGTTCAACTCAACTCGACAACACAACTCACAAACACAACAAAGGACTAAAAGCAACAAACTAAGGACATACTAATCAACAAACATTTACGCCGACATTGCGTGCATATTAAACACGCTGAACGCATAGACAGACAGACAGACAGACGGACAGACACATGCATACACATACACACACAGCGTAAGCTGCTCATTCCAGAAAAAAAAAAAACAAAAACAAAAAAACAATTCTTAAATATTATAAAACGAAAGAGTTATTAACTAACTCAACGCAATGTCAGCAAAGTCAGTCATTCAGTCAAGTCAGTCAGTCAGTCACTCAGACAGTTTTTCAGTTCAGTTCAGTTAGTCGTTAAGTTAAGTTCCCATCGTCATCATCATCATCATCATTATTATCATTTTCTGTTACTGCTGCCGCTGCTCTCATTACTTAAACAATATATTCAACAAACCATCCATTCCATCCATCCATTCCATTCCATCTATTCTTTCATTTAAATTCATTCATTCGTTTATTCAGTCTGCGTAAATTATATTTAGCAATTTATCATTTAAAACTTTTAATGTCTTTGTACAAATTAGTAGCGGCGCAGCATGAATTACGCGCTTCAAGCATAAAAACAACAACAAAAACAATTGTGTTTTTTTTTCAAGTAAAATTTGAAGATACTTATTTGTAATTGCGTAGAGAATTGCTTTGGTGTTCTCATTTCACAAAACGTTTGTCTGGAATTTTTCGGCTTAGAATGTTTACAATTTTTTTTTTTTTATTGTTTATCAATTTATCACAAAATTGTCGAATCGATAAAAATGTTTAATGAATTTAACGCATTTTAAATTATTTAAAAAAAACTTAATATAAATAAATATTGTAGTATACACTACAATTAAAGTTTTATAGAGGCTAGAGCCATCTAGCCACGCAGTAACTATCTAGCGAAATCCTTTCAGCATAGGAAGACAAAAGACCGTTTTGATCTGACTTGACCCCAAAAGATTGGGTATTTCGACGCACAGGACTTCATAGCCCCGGGAGAAAAATTTCGGACGAAAAAAACTGTCTATTATTAAAAAAATAGAGGAAATGAATTACTTTTGGGTCTACATATATTTTAAACTTACCAAATACTTTCAAACAAATAAAAATGGTTCTTAAAAATTTCCAAAATTTGTTAGGTCCGAACTCAGCCAATTTTAGGCTGAAAGATTTGACATGTTATACGAAGCACTTTGCAATACACTTTCGTATAAGCAATTTGGTAAAATGTTGTGTATTTGTATGGGAACTATACCTAAAAGTGCGAGTGGCTTCATTGTTTTTAATATATAAATTTCAACACAAAAATAAACTAACCATCTTCACTCCTTCCTGCACCTTTCTCTGCAATTTTATGCCAATTGGTCGAGCCGTTTTCGAGTTGTGGTGTGACAATAAAATTACACTTCTTTTTATAATATAGATGTAAGATGTAAAGATATACTTAATTAACTTCGAAAGCAATATACTAGATATTTTTATTTATTTTTCTAAACCGAATTTGAAACTAGAAATTTCTTAAGCAACATTTCATACTGAAATGAAAAGTCATTAAAATATATAATTATTTATTTAGATATTTCATCTTGCAGATACATTTTCACACACACACATTCACGTACACATTCACACACACAGTCATACTCGTACATAGTTACTTGTACATTTAATTAGATGTTTTGTAATTGTCTGCAATTTATTATTGTTTATTGTTATTATTATCATTATTATTGTTTCAAATTGCATTGAAATGTTGTAAACAGTTCATATTTGTATCTATTCTATCTATTTTATGTAGTAAGTATCTTATTTGTTTGCTTCTCTGTTTATTCGCTCGCTCGCTCGTTCGTTCGCTCGTTTGTCTGCTTGCTTGCTTGTTTGGTTTTGTTTGATTTGGTTTAGTTGAGTTTGGTTTTTGGTTTGGTTTGTCTGTGTTAACTGTCACGTTAATCTGTTCGTAATACGCGTGTTCATTATGTTAAACACTTAACATCAATGTAAGCTTTATTTATATACAATACACACATACATACATACATACATACATGCATATGTGTATATGTGTGTTTGTATGTTGTATGTTTTACAAGTCCCCATACAATAAATGAAAGTGTAACACTCTAATTAGTCTTGTGTGCGATTCATAATGATAACAGTAATTAACATGTATGCATGCATGTCTGCGTTTTTACCATACATATAAACACACGTACATACTATATATATGTATATGTGTATGTATTTGTCAATGTATCTTTTGTATTTACATAGAATACCTTGCCACGGTGTTGTTGTTGTTGTTTTTGTTGTTGGCATGCTTAAGCTTTGGCTTGTTTCTTGCGCTTTTGACAGTCAAGTTGACAGTCATGGAACAGAGACGCTGTTGACGTCAAGCCTTTGGCGTTTATTAATTCCTTAGCGTTGCAAGTAACACACACACACACACACACACATACACATATAGAGATACATAAAGCTATTGCCTGGCATGATTTGTCTATAAGAAATGTGAGTAAGGCAGTTGACTTAAAATACAAACCATACAGTTACTCTTATTGTATCGTGGGTGTACGATATGCTACACACACACACATACACATACATTTATTGTATCTCTTACTATTTATAGTATCTTCATATATGTATGTGTGTTATGTATTTGTGTGTGTTTTATATGAGTGTACTTACGCTTGATCCTCGTAGGATGCCATGTCATGTTTTCATTATGCTCATGTGTCTAAACAATTAGCTTGCAGGCATAATTATACTCTGACGTTTATAAGCTTTGACACTTTCGGTTTTCGCGCAACGTTGTCTAAAACACAGTTACAAATCTATACATCACACACACACATACATGCACACACTTACAAGTATATTGAATTCATTCAACTGCTTACAGATATATTTTGTTGTTGTTGTTTGTTGTTTTAAATGAAATTAAAAAAAAAAAAATAAATAAAAAAGCAAACCGTTTCGTTGTTCGACAAAATAATTTATAATGAAAATATTTAAATAGAAACAAGGAATAACGCTAACTTCTGTGGAACCGAAGCTCAAATACGCTGCACAAATCTTTGAATAGTTCATTTATGAACATGATTATTTCGGATACTATAAGAAATATAGCTTCCATATTTGAAACTTATACTTAGATTTCATATAAATCTACTCCAAAATATTGGATTTTGCATAAAAACTTTATTGTTTCCTGTTTGTTTAGACAGTCTAAATTTAGTAAAAATTAAGTCTATGATAGACCGAGCAAAATATACCATTGTGAGTAGGACCAAACAAATTATAGGTATAGCCCCTATACAAATATACCTTTTAAGTTTGTGTATGAAAATCCAATACAATGAGATTCGGTGGATAGAACTTAGGTTAGTTTTAAGTGGCTGGGTGCTCAGACGAGCACTACAAATCATAGGCCAAAAGAGGACCATATTCTCAAAAGAGAGCTCAGAGACATAGGATAATAGGTCACTACCCTTTTGTTGCCTTAACGTATTCTCAGACTCTTTTAATAAAAAATTTTTTTAATAGAGGATTTTACTTTTGATATTTGATGAGATCTGTGGTGCGCATAAAAGAGCATTAAAAATTGTACAAGTTCAGACCACAAAATGCAAACGTGTAGATTATTCGATACGCATATACATCTGTGTGCTATTTGCTATTTACAATTCAATAGCTGCGTTCATATGTCTGTCTGTCTGCCTGCTTTTTGGTATTATGCAAATTAATTTTCGGTAACACCAAACATTGACATAACCAAAGAAATTAGTTGATGAACGTTCGATTAAATGGTCGCATGTAACAGGGGAATTCACAATGATTATGATTATAATGATGATGATGAAGTTGAACAAGAAATAACAAAAAAAAAGATACAAAGAGAGTAACACAATATTTAATAAATATGCAGCTTTCCGTACAATAATAAGGATGAAGATATTCTTAAGGTTATTTATGAATGCAACAATGCAATTTACAAAATGCATCAAAAGCGACAATTGCAACTTTTGGCAATCGTCAGCAAAACTTCCATAAATTAACAACAGCAAAATCTTCTACTCTAAAAGGCATTTCAAATGTATCTCATCATTAGCATCAACATCATCATCATCATCATCGTCATAGATAAACTTCATTCAACATGTGACGATTCGTTCGACCTATTTTCTTTGGTTATGTCAATGTTTGGTGTTACCGAAAATTAATTTGCATAATAGCAAAGAGCAGATAGACAGACAGACAGACAGACAGATGAATAGACAGACACATGAACACAACCAATGAATAGCAAATACACACACACACACACAGACAGACAGACAGACACACAGACACGTAAACTCGCATACTGTTTTGTGGTTTTAGTTTGACCAAATTTCAATGTTTATGTGAATTTTTTTTTTTTTTTTGGTTTCGAAAATTGTCATTGAATTTTTCGATTAATTTTGAACGAATGCATTTTGCATATTTGATTGTATTTGCAATTTCATACGTTTTTGTTGTACTAAATAACTGCATTTTAGTTGAAACAATCTTCCAGTTGTGTTATTAAGTATCTTTCAACAGTTTTGAGACAAGCTAACTGACGCTTATGTCCGTAACTCTCAGCAAAGGAGCATAGCTTTCAGTTTCATTGTGCTGAGCAAGCAAAACATTTTGGCCAATGAAAAAAATTCTTATTGAAATATATATTCCACATCTATATTTATATATATGTAATATAAAACAATAAAAATGTTTCTATGTCCGCTATAAATTTTGAAACTATCCAGCCGATGAGTTCCAAAACAATTTCATTTGAAAGGCAACAATGCAAGTATAATTGTAGACTACAAAAACAATGCATTGAACACATTCGGTTCATTCATGAAGTCGATTTTTAACTTTTCCCAAACAAAAGATTTAGTTTTTTTTTTTTTTTTGTAAGTTTTTTAATTAGCCCTAACATATTATAAAAATTGTATTTTTTAGTACTTTGTCTTGTATATTTTCATACTAGCGCAAACCATAATATGTGCTAGTTGGGCTATCAAAAAAAAAAAAAAAAAACCAAAAAAAAGTACAAAAATGCCATCCAAATAAAAAACTGCAATTGCACAACAAATATTTTTATTTATAATAAAAAATTATGTAAAAAAAAAACAAGCTTATTGTATTTAATATGACAATTGTAATATTCAAATATTTTTATTTTATTTATTTATTTTTTTTTTTTACTGTTGCACATTTGTGAGATTTTTCTTTTAGCAAAGAAAATGAGTTTTCATATTTTCAATGTTTTTGTTTGTTTTTTTTTTTTCAAAAAATTAACAACAACAAAAACAACTCATTTCATTGCTCTCATCAATTTCGATATTGTTGCTTTTATAGTTGTTGCTGTTGTTGTTCTTGTTTGTTGTTTTTGTTGTTGTTGTGAAAAATTACTGACATGGCAAAACTTATTTTGGCGTAAAATTGAAAAATTCTTTTGTATAAAATTAAAAGTTGATTTTTTTGTTTTGTTTTTGTTTTTGTTTGTTTCGTTCATTCAACGGAATTTTTTTGCCATGCAGTGTTTTTTAAGGACTCTGTTGTTGCTGTTGTTGTTGTTGTCGCTGTTGGTTTTGTTATCCAATATTTTATTATGCAAGAAACAAAAGTTTCATTTGTTTGTCCTTTGCGTTCGTTAAGAAAAACCATCAATCATTTGCCGTAAACTTACGTACTTACATTTGCATATATATACATATATACACACACACATACATATACAAATAGATACAAAAGAGCGTGAAACACTTAAACAAAAGAATTATACATAGCAAAATACTTATACATACATAGAAACATACAAAAAGATACATTTATATTGTATGTATCTAGATACTTTTAAACATTTGAATACATTAAAATCGATTGCAGCATGCAACACGTTTTTCGCTAAGTTTTTTTTTTTTTTTTATGAAAGCTTTGAGTTTCGTTAAGTTTATTAAGTCGTGTCTATTCGTCCGTCCGTCTGTCTTGTATCTAGTATCTGAAAGATACAAAGCAACAAAAGTAAGTAAGTAATTTAATATTATTTATCGAATTAAATCAAATCACAAGAAGAATGAAAACTTAACTATTTAATAAAGTTGCATAAAAAAGTTGTTGGCCATTTAAAGTTTCTTTTAGTCTGTTTTGTCGGCGTCATAAAACGTTTTTCGTATTTTAAAGCGCATTGAAAAATGTGTTGAAGATAATTTTAGACTGCATTTAATGATAATAATGATGACGATGATGATGATGATGCTGCTGCTGATGCAAATGATGATGATGATGATGATGATTGTGTTGATGTTAGTGAGTCCATTTGAAATTTGTACACGCCGCGTAATCTCCAAAGTAGTAAATTATCAAATACGAATATTGGCGTTGGTTAGACATACACACACATACACACACACACACACACACACACACACAGCACAAAGACACATACATAGACAGAGTGTGCTCTCATTCATTGGATTATTCATTTGTACTATAGCCTGTATAGTCTTTGAATGCAGCAATTGTGCAGCTGGATAATTTGGAAATGAATGTTGCAGCTGGCTTTGGCTAGCACAATTCAAGTAAACATTATTTTTGGTTATTTCGTGTTGCAATTGCTGATGCTGATGTTGCTGTTGCTTTTGCTGTTGCTGTTGAATAGTGCTATGATGTGTCCAGAGTGTAATTCTATTCATGCAACTACAACACAGGCAGATAGACAGACAGACAGACAGACAGACAGATACCATTTGCTATTTGCTAGTTGTACCAAATTATATTGTATTGAGTTTTGCCTTTTCAATGATAATTTTTTTTTTTTTTTGGGCAACTTCTTTAGAGGCAAAATATTTGGCGCATAAATTTTGAATGAAAAAAAAGTTACAATATTGTATCTGAATAGCCAAAGCATTTTAAAGTTAATTTATAATAATTGTATCTTGTAGATACATTTATGTGTGCGTTTGTATTTGATTTTGTTTATTTATTTATTTATTTATAAATACGTTAAAAGGCCACTTTTAGTTAAATACAATAATAAAATATTTTATATAAATTAATTTCTGTAAATGATTTTTTTTTTTTTTTTGTATTTATTTAAGATAATTTATAGATACGAAAACTAAAACGTTACATATACTCGTACAATATAAACTACAATTTAGCATCGATTTTGGTTTCATTCACTTAATTGCTATTCTAAACATGTTGCACTTTATTGTTGTTGTCGCCACAGTTGAAACAAGCCAAGCCCAGCCAAGCCCAGCCCAGCCATGCTTTGAGAATTCATAAGAACGTTTATATAGATACAAATTGAAAGAAGGCAAAGAGATGTTAGACGTAGACTGATAGGCAGTCAAACAAGATGAAAGCATATATTTATATATCTCAGCATACAAAGTGTTACAAGATAAGATACAAAAGTATCTTTAGCTGCAAGCAGTTAGTTTACATAAATTTCAGATACTTTTAAGTAAAGCTTTGTACAAGAACAATTAATACACAACTACAATTACAACTACAATGACAATGGCAACGACAACGACAACGAAGAGTCTTACTTGGAATTTTGTGGTAATTAAATTATGTGCTGCAAATGCGTTGCGACTGAGGCTGCCAGAATAAGGCTGTCCTAGATGGATGGATGGATGGATGGATGTATGCCTGAATGAATAGAGCTGAATGTAAGGCAGATTTTCACTAAGACATTGCGGCAAATTAAGTTTGTCTTTTGTTTGTCTTTAGCTTTTACTCATCTATCTGTGTGTGTGTGTGTGTGCGTATCTGTGTGTATGTGTCTATCTATTTACATAGAAATGCTACATATGCATGCATCTCTTGAATTTTGTTAGATTAGCAGCTTTCATTTGACGCCTCAAACGTTTGTCCATTCATCTGTTCGTCTGTCCGTCTGTCCGTCCGTCCATCCGTTCGTTCATTCGTCTATCTTCATTTCAGCCTGTGTGTCACTTTGGTGTCGTCATCGTTTTGAACATAGAACGCAAAGGATTTGATTCATTTTATTCTTAACTTTTCATTGGCTTTTTGCATTAAATTGTTGCTCAAGTTAAATCGTTTACTCACTCATTCATTTATACAGTCAGTTAGTCAGTTAGTCTTTCATTCATTCAATCATTTAGTCAATTCAATTGTTCATTTATTTATTGCTTAGCTTCATTGTTGCACGTCGTCGTCGTTGTTGTTGTGTATTTTTTTTTTTTTTTTTTTTTTTTTCGTTTCATTTTGTTTGTTTTGTTTGTTTGTTTTGGCTTTAATTGTTGCAACTTTGTTTGCGACTTTTAAGTTTGACTTTATGCTTTTACTTATTTTATTCATTTAATTTGTTTCATTTACTTGCATAGTAAACTTTCTACTTATTTTGCCAAAAAAAAACAACAATTTTTGTTTATTTTATTTTTTAATAGTTTTATTTTATTTATTTATTTTTTGTTTCTTTTAATTGTTTATTTGATTAACAGTTTTATTTGTAGTGAAATGCATTTATTTCTGGCATTTCAATTAGTTTACGTAACAAATTTAATGGCCATAAGTAAATGTTTAAATGAGGCTAATATTCTTTGCCATAATTCTTTGGTAAATTAAAATTTTTGAGAGAGATTCTGTTTGAAGCTGCACCAAATGCTAGATGCGCTGTAACATAGGCCACAAAAGTGCTCCGGAACAAACATGGATGATCCGGAGTCATCTCTGTTGAGCACGTCAGCATATTCAATTTCATCAGTATCTGCCGCTGTGAAAACCTCGAAGAACGCAGCAAATAGTTATTTTCCTAATTTGGGAAGAAGTGTCATGAGGCCACCGCTTTGATGGCAGCTTGACTATGCGAGAAGATTATAATATTTGCTTCCCGTAAACTATGTGGTTCTGAAGATAACGGGCACAGGCTTTTAAGGCATGGATACATCAGTTTTCACCATTTTTTATACCCATAAAGTTTATATATACTTGATCAGCATGATTAGGCGACTCGATTTAGCCATGTCCGCTTGTTTGTTCGTCTGTCGGTTAATCTAAGCACCTTTTGTGATATAAGAACTTCTTTAAATAAAAAAATAAAATATTTAATAATAAAACTAAAAATCAATATTGCCAATGATAAACTATTTTTTTATTTAACTTTGTTTTTTTTTTTTTGTTTCCAAATGAATTAAAATTGAATATAAAATAATATTATTTCGCTTAGTGAGGAAACAAAGGTCAAAACCAAAAATAAAAAAATAAAAAAAAAAAAAAAAGCAATCATTTAAAATTCACAAAAGTTTGTTTCGCGCTCAATTAAAATACAAAAACAGTTTATAAATGACTTAAACAACAACAAAAACAACAGGAATAGCACTAACAAGAGCGAAAGAGACAGACAGTCATGAAAATGCTGACACTGCACGGCATACATAACATCAATTTAAAATCATTTAATAAATTCTCACTAAATTTCAATTCCGTTTTCATTAAATACGAAATAAATTATCCTTGAATGCGTGCAAAATTTTAGACGCGTCGAAACGCATGGAGGGCGTACTTTCCCCTTTTTTTTTAACGCTTTACTATGTACGAGTATGTATGTATTGTTTTCTCTTTCTTTTTACTAAAATATTTGTTTTTTTTTTTTTTTAATTCATTTCAACGAAAGACATAAATTTTTTTGTTGCTTATAAAATGGCGTGTTCCCTTTTTTTTTTTTTTTTTTTTTTGAATGGGAATGTGCGCCTCTTTGGTGTATAAAATGCTTTTAATTTGTTGTTGTTGCTGCTTTTTTTGTTGTTGTTGTTGTATTACATTTAGCCACATTTTCAAATTCGACCTCAATAAAAATTTTATATAGAGAAATGACTTAACCAGATAGTGCGAAAAATCGACAATCAAAAATTTCGACTGTTTTTTTCTCTCTCTCTCTCTCTCGCTCTCGCTCTTAGCATTTTGGCGCGTATAACGACGGAAGTTGATGTTGGAGGTTATAGTGCCAAACAGCAAAGGACAAGTCTCAACGATTTGTACATTCAATCGACCGTTTTGTTGTGTTTGTTGTTGTTGTTGTTGTTGTTGCTGCTGCTGTAACTTTTGCCAAAAGTGTTCGTTTCCTTTATGGCGTTATCGCCACTTCCGGTGCTCGATACGATACGAAAAATTACGCCGTTTGCTTACAGTTTAAACAGTTTTACAAGCGTAAAACATTTTAAGTGAACTTGAAATAAAGTAAAACTTTAATCAAAAATTAATTAACTAAAAATATATTCGATATTTATTTAATTAAAACCGCAGCAGCAGCAGCAGCATGATTTAAAAAGCACTTTAGGCGCTTTACAAAATTTTCCTGGAAAAAAAAATGCCACTTTTGGTCAACAGCTTTTTAATTGGCTTTCTTAAAATATAGACACAGTTTTTCCAGTTGAGGTGTTTCGGTTGAATTATAATTTGCTGCGTAATTTAAATTTGAAGAAGCGAAGAAATTGCAAACAGCAAACAAAAAAAAACATTGAGAGACAAAATCATGCATTACAACTGCTGCTGCTGTGGCTGCTAGTGTGGCTGTTGCTCATGTGGCAAAAGTTCAAAACGCTTGACCGGATGCACAATTCGAATTCGTATATAGCCGCGTAGCAGTAACAGCAGCGGCGGCAGCAGCGGCAGCAGACGACGACGTCAACAAACGAACGCTGACCTTTGGCAATTTTATGCGAAAAATCCAAGCCAAAACTTGGTACATAAATTTAATTAAATTCAGTTGAAAGAGAGAGATAGACATAGAGATAGAGAGAAAGAGAAAGAGAGTGAAAAAATTGCACATGAAAAAATTTAAGCCAGAAAATGTGCTTTCTCTTTTATATGAAAAGGATAAAAAACAACAACGACAACAAACAACAGAAAAAAAAAAGGACAGCCAAATAAACATTGCAGCAAACACTCAAATGCATTAAAAATTCAACAAATGAAGCAGCAAACGGCTGAAGTGCGCACAAACGAGCGGTAAAGAAGAAGCGGAAGTGACGTGTAAGCAGCGCAAGTCTAACAGGACGCGGTGAGCGGTGAGAGGTGAGAGGTGAGAGGAGCAGCGTGAAAGGCGCAACGCAGATGCTCGAAAGGCATTCGTTGTGAAGTAAAATCGCATGAACCGGAAATGCACAAACTAAACGGATAATGGCGGCTATGCGAAGCGAGCGAACGAACGACAATGGACAGAACTAACACACACACGCGCACACACACACAAAAAAGGCAATGAATGAATTGAGAAAGGGAGCAGCGGAAGAAGAAAAAGCACAAAATATTTAGGTACTACATACAACAACAAAAACAATTGCTTTTGGCTGTTGTAACTAAAATTGCAACAATGGACTACATACATGCATGCATATGTATATTTTTTGGTGTGTGTGTGTGTGTGTGCAATATAAACTCAAAATAACGCTAAATGTCATGGTTATGTTTACATGCGGTGAAATTAAACGGAAGTGGCTGTTAAAGTTCGCCGCGACTATAGTTGTCAACAACAACAAAAACAAAAAAACAACAACAACAGCGACAACATAAAATCAACTAACAACAAGAAGAGAAGAACATTGTAGCTGCATGCTGCGACAAAATACAACAACAACAACAACAAAAAAAGCGACAACATTTTGTGGCAACAATGACAACAACAAAAACAACAAGTAGAACCGAATTGAAACTAGAATGTTGCAGCAAAAATTAAACTTGGCCAATAAGCATTAAAATAAAAGTTTAACTTCAATTTTTTTTTTGTAAAACAACTTTTTTTATTTTTTTTTTTGAAGTACGAAAAGACAACAAAAAAATTTTATTATTAAAATTTTTGTGGAATAATTAAGAAAAAAAAGAAAAACCATTTAGTTTAGTTTGTGTTATAAAATCAAAATAATTACTTAAAGCCAATGCCAAATGCATTTAAAGTGTGCAGCTGCTGCTGCTGCTATTTTGGCTGTTGTTGTTGTTGTGGTTGCTGCTGCAATCAAAAAATAAGTTCAAAGGTCAATAGCGAATAACAATCAATTAAACTGCAAAATAACAACAACAACAAAATAAACACTTTAACAAAGAAGTTCAAAAAAAAAAAAAAAAAAAACTTCGATTGATGACTTCAACTTTTACAGCACATTCTACAAAAGGCTAAGAAAATTCCAAACAAAATGGAGAAAATTAAGCGGAAGTCAAAGTGAAAATGCCGTCAATGGCGTCAATGGCGTCGACCGCAAATTATATTTAGAGTAGCAAAGTGCAGAGTAGTTGAGTTGAATTGAGTCGAATTGAGTTGAATAGGGTAAGTAGTCGCTCAGTCGCTCAGCCGCTAATTTACTAACGTTAATTAATGAAAAAACCGAAATTTTTTGCTTTGAACTTTCAGAGCATCCATCCAACCATCCAACCATCCATCTATCCATTTAAGTTATCCAAAATAATTTTATTAACTGGTGTAAGTGAATAAGAGCAACTTTAGTTAGCGGAAGTTTGCTGAAATGCCGCAACAAAGTAAAAGCAAAACACTTTATTCGAGAATATTGAAAATTTGATGTTGTAGAAAAAAAAAAAAAAATAAAAAAATAAAAATTTTAAATAATTCTTGTAATTTTAATATGCAATAACACGGACAGAAGGACAGATAGATAAATTAATAGATGTAGTAATAGACAGACACACAGACAGGTGGACAGACCGACAGACAGGTGGACAGACACACAGATGGACCACTTTGACATATGACTATCAGCCATGTTCCCGTAATCGCAATCGCAAAAAATTTTCCAATTTACTTTTCAAATCGCAATCGTAAAATATTTCCGATTTCAAACCGGCAGCTAATTCATAATATTTATAACATTAAAGAGATACTGTCTATTTTTTAAAAATGTTTATTGAAGTGCAAAGTTAACATCCAGAAACGGATCAAGAAAGCAACGATTGCTTTGTATTCCTGTTCAAAACTTTGCGGCACGAGTTCGCAGGCCTAACGCCGAAGATATTGTTCTGGTTCTATACAGCAGTAGTCCGCCCCTTGTACCTTGGCCTGGTGGCGGATGCAAAAGCTGCAAGGAAGAAGATGAAACAGAAACCTTAGAACACTTTTTGTGCATTTGTCCCGTTTCTTGGACAATGGCAATTCCAACCGCTGAATGAGCTATCCAAATTTACCCTTTAGCAGACTACTTTTGAGTAGACTTTACCAGCTCGATGCAGCAGGTTCTATATACCAGTTTTGGTGACACAAAACGGCGCATTATGCGCTTTTTGTGTGGGAATCTGTAGCGTTCCAAAGTCACTTCGATCAATTTGCGATTTAGTTAGACCGATAACCTTTAAGTTTATAACCGATAGACTTTTTATTTTTTGTCATATACAATGCAATGAAACGTTTTGGAAATGAAACAAAACTATTGCAATTGCCAGAACACGAAAAATTTGAAATCGTATAAATTTACTAAATCGTAAATCACAAAAATTTTGCGATTTTTGCGGGAATGGGAATATTTCCAAATCATCAAATCAATTTATTGCAACTTTATAAAATAAGATACTAAATAAAATTATTATTTAGGCAATTCGTGAAAATTCGCTTTAAAAATAAAAATTTCAAAAAAAAAAATACAATAAAAAAGCATTTAAGTTAAATTTGAATGCATAAATATTTAAATAAATAGGAAAAGTTTTACACATAAACGCTTCAAATGCTGAATGCAAGCGATTTGCTTTTATTTTTTGAAAATGTTTGCCACAAAACAACAACAACAACAAAACAACAAAAACAATGAAAACTAAAATAAGTATGCAAAGGAGGCGTGACAAGTAACCGCAAAGAAAAATGGCAAAATGGGGAAAATAGAAAAATAAAAATAAATAAACGAAAGTGGATATCTTTAGTAAAGCAAGGAAATAAAACGAAATAGCAACAGCAAAAGCATTAACACTTATAAAATATGCACCGGTCGCGTGTCTATTTTCAATAAATATTACAAAATACCAATAAACTGCAGAGTGCGGCGGCAATGGCTGTGTAGGCGGCATAGAGGGCACAAAAAAGGGCACAAGAGGGCATAAAAGGGCATAAAAGAGCAGAGAGACAGAAGACATAAGACAGACAAACAACACGAGCAGAATAGCTCAAGTAAAGCATTTTGTCGAATGTGAAGTACACATGGCAGGATATCGTAGGATATAGTAGAGTGAAGTAAAGAGGGAGAGAAGAGCAATGTGCTACAAGGACAACGCCGGCAAAGGCAAACTTCAGTGTGGTGTGCACTGCACAGCAGGAATTCGCGCATAAAGCGCCACTTAATCGCAACTAAAGTGCTTCGAAATGCATAACGTAACGAAACGAAACGCGCAGCACACAAAACTATGTTCGAAGTCGAAGTCGTCGTCGTTGTCGTCGTCGTTGTCGTCAAGGATGCATGCCATCATTGGGCGACAGGTCAGGTCAGGGAGGACAGAACCGAACCGAACAGGACGTCAGGAAGTGTTGAGATACGTGGTAGTCACTTTTAAAGTGCATCGAATATACTCGTAGAGTAGGCAGCAATAAAACACAGTCTAAGGTGTAAAACTTACAATTTGAGTGCGGCAAAAAAAAAAAAAAAACAAAACAAAAAAGAAGAAATAAAACTCAAAATTTTAGCAACGAAATGAAGCGTGTCTGCATAAACTTCTTTTGTCGATTTCGGTTTGCTACCATAAAGCGAAATTAAATATAAAAAAACTGGCTGTAAGGGAACAACAGACTGAATGGCAGACAGAGTGCTGTGTGCTACATTGAGAGACAACTACAGAATGTACATTCTGTAAAGAAAGTAACCGGAAACTATAAAAAACAAACACATTCATCCAATTAGGTCATCGGAATTTATTGTGTCCATTTGAATCGATACAACGATTTTAGCGGCTAACCCAATCTTCCATGGCTCGCTCATAGGAAGACGGAGGAATGGAATTCAGCTTCTTCGGCTGCTCTCGCGTAGACGCCTCAGAATGGATACATGATATTCTTTATAAACTTATTGAACCATCCGGGATGAACTCAAGTGAGCAACATAACGATAATCAAAGAAAAGCAGTTACCGGTACCTTCAGATTATGAGAATTTAAGATGCGTAATTGCAAAACGGTTTGTTCCACAAGTTTCATACTTACAAGGTTACGCCAAAGTTTCGTCAAGGTTTCGTAAAGGCTTCGCCAAGATTTCGCCAATGTTTCGCCAAGATTTCGCCAATGTTTCGCCAAGGTATCGAAGCTTCCAGTTAATAATTAAAAATGAAGTTAAACGCGGCGTATTAAAATTGCAATTGCAAATGAGAACCTCCTCCAAAAAGTAATTTATCCAATTATCTTTTTTCAATTTTTCGCGTTCATTTTCCTCTTTTTTTTTTCCATGTTCCTATTTTTATATATTTTATGTGCTTCTGCTCCGCTACTCCCGCACCCTAAATCGTTTCTATTTTAAGTTTTTCCGTATTAAAAAGAAAAAAGATGCCATTTCTAAGTAGTCCAAGTCAACTCGTATACTCGTATATGTGTATGTATGCAGTCTCAACTATGTTGTAGGAAGCTAGCAGCAGTTGTTGCCTAACCATGTCTAACAAAATATAAAAAAAAAAAAAAACGAAAAACGGAAAATGCTTTAACATAAGTACTTCCGACTTTAAAAGGATGTCACTTCCGGTTTCGTTTTTCAAGCGTAAAGCTCATGTTCCGTTGTTTCGTTCCGCTGTCGTTGTAAGCGTTTGCCAAAAGGTGAGATAGTGTCGACAACAACAACAACAATAAAAAGAAGAAAACACGAAAGAGACAAGACTACAAAATTTGAAAGTAGTAAAAAATCAAAAAAAAAAAACAGAAGACGAACGCCAAATTTGTAACTCTTCTCGACTTTTTAAAGTCACAGCGCGAAGGCAAACACATTCTTACATTCTGATAAGAAGCAAACTTTGTAGTTAGTTCGCTTTCGTCTGTCTGTCTGTCTGTCTGCAAGTCCTTACATGAAAAATGCATTGAATTTACTAAAAATGCAATAAAATTTAAAGTAAAACGATGTCTTGCAAACATTTTTTTAAATACGATTTTCATTTAATATTTTCTTCTTTTTTTTTTTATACAAACTTAATTAAATTTAATGCATTTTCCGTTGCATACAAAAGGGCTGGTAAACCAGGTAAGCATTAAAGAACTGCGCACAGCAATATTTAATATCTTTAAACGATTTTATGATAGCCCCAAACTTTTGAGAAATTTTTCTGCGTAATACATTTCCGATATGGCCCATATTAAAAAAAAAATGGCGGCAGTTTTTGATTATTTTCTACAGACAGAGTATCTTAAATATATGTCTTGTGTTGAGTAATATTTCTCTATGCGTTTTTTTGGACAAGATTTCTACCAAAGTTTTTTTATTTTGAAAATTAAAAGAACAAATTTTTATGACTTAACTGTTCTGAGCATTCTAAGCTTCAAAAATAGTGGCTTTAGTAATTGAGAACGGAAGTATGGACAGACTCAGTATTCTCAATGCTGTTCAGGACTTTTAGGCATGTTCCCGTAATAGCAACAATTTTGCGTTTTACGATTTAGTAAATTCATACGATTTCAAATTAATCGTGTTCCGGCAATCGCTTAGGCTGTGTTTCATTTCCAAAACGTTTCTTTGCTTTGTATATGGCAAAAAAAAATTGTATCGTTTACAAACATAAAAGTTATCGGTCTAACTAAATCGCAAATTGGTTTTACTTTGACTTTAAATTTAGGCATGAGTAGAAAATATAAATTTAAAATTCGAATTCAGAATCAATGATATTAAAAAGAACAGAGCTAAGCTCTATAAACAACGCAGAATAAAATAAAAGTATTTTTTAAATAATCGACAGAAAATTCTTATGCATTTACTTTTCATTTCACTTACTGAAAAGCTGCCGGTTTAAAATCGGAAATATTTTGCGATTTGCATTTTGAAAAGTAAATCGCCAATTTAATGCGAATGCGATTACGGGAACATGTCTGCGTGTATAATTTTTTATATGTGATCTGGCTTAAAATGTTTGCAGTTGCATTCGAATCCAAAGGCTATTGCTACAATTAAAGTTAAAATTATATGATTTAAACTTTTCATTACATTTTTTTTTTTGTTTTTTTTTTCCTAAGCATTATCTTTGTTTTTTGTTCGTTCATTCATTCCATTTTTTTGACAGCAATTGTCTTGAGCAACATTTTTATGCTTGATTTTTCAACTTGGGACTTTCATCTTCTGCTTCTTCAGCTACAAACTTATGATTTGATGTTTGTATTATTGTCGACAGCATTATAATTATAAATAGAAAACGAACAATACGAAATAAGTACAATGATGATGACTAAATACAACAACAAAAACAACAACAAGAATAACAATAAAAAGAAATAAGTAAGAAATACTTTGAGCAGAACAAATAAATGCAACAATGAAACATTTGCAAAACAATGCAAAACTTAAGTCAAGCAATAAACTGCCGCACATACCCTACCATTGTGCTGCATTAAAAATACAGCGATAAATTTAATTAAAATAATTCTAAACAAATCCAATATACCACGTACAAAAGGAAGAGTGTAGCGTATTTATTACACGAAACAATTTAAAATGGAACAAATCAAAAAAAAAAAAAACCAAGACAGCAATGTTATGATTTGCATGGACAATATGGAGATATGGAGATATGGTGATGTGATGGGTGCTGGGTGACAGTTATGATGTAGACATTTCTCTAAAATATAAATTATGTGGCATAGACGAAAGGCGATAGCGTTTGGTTGTGTAGAATAGAACAAGGACTGGGCAGCAGGCATAGAAAATATTCGCAAGTCGTACATACGAGTATGTGTTTTTATGTGAATGTGTGTGTGTGTGTGTGTGTGTGTATCGCCGTTGTCATTTCATCTAAATTTGCAGCCAGCGACAGCAGTCATAAATGAAAGCTTTCATAAGGAAAAAAAAATAACAATAAATCAAAAAAAAAAAAAAAAAATGCTGCAGACACGACTAAGCGAAGCCCTACAAATACAATGATGCACCCAAAAAAAAGCGAAAAAATTTGTCTTTGATGACATTGTCACTAGTGACTGCATGATGACATGTCATCGGTTGTGTTAACATTGACTAGATAATTAATTTTATTTAAAAAAAACATAAGCCTTTACAAAAGTTTGCAATGTGTTGAAAGACAAGCTGTAGAAGACATGTCATCCATGAAGTCGTGCAAGACATGTCATCCATGAAGTCGTGCAATACATTTCATGCGTGAAGTCGTGAAAGATATGTTTTGTGAAGTCGTAAAGGCATGTCAAGCATGATGTAACATGTCATTTATGGCATCAACGACATTAGTATGAAAATGTCGTCATCAAGGAAAGCGACTAGTCATCAATGCAACATTGATACCGAGTTGATGACACTCTCGCTAAGAGTGCATATCTGACAATTAGAATCGATCAAGTCATCCGTTCCGTTCCGATCCGTTCAGATGCTGATATTTTCGCGTAAACTGTGTATTCTTAGACTAAACTATATCAACTAAATACATTTGTATTAAAAATGCTATATGAAAATGTCACATTAAGTGTACCAAATAAAATTGAAACTAAAAACAAAAGATTGATGATGCTACAAGCAAAGCGAGAAAGAGATGACGGAGCGAGATGCAAAAATATTGTAATACCTAAAAACAAAAAAAAAAGAAATGAAAAACCAAAACTTAACAAAGAAATACAAAAAAAAATAAAAATAAAGAAAACAATAAAATGCAAGCAACAAAATAAAAGAAAACAGTTGCCGTCCTTAAAACGGATCATATAGAGGCGCAGCTGCAGCACAGCAGCAGCAGCACAGCGAACAATGTAGCCCGAAAGAAGAAGAAGTGGAAGCGGTGAAGAGCGTAGCGGTGAGATGCAAAGCAGTGGAAATGGTGACATCAGGCTCAAACTGAAACAATACGCTCGACAAAAGTGGAGTCAACTGTTACACTCAACTCGAGTCGAGTCGACTCGAGTGGGTATGCAACGTGCGATACGACAGGATGCGATACGATGCGATGCAATGTGATAGTGCAGCAGCAGTGCAGGCAGCAGCAGTGGCAAAATGCTATATCGTTGAATATACAACAACAACAACAGCAATAAAAAAAAAACGGATAATATGTGTAAAACCAAAAGGATTTGTTATTCGAAACCAAGCGCAAAGATAAATAAACAAAAGCCTCTGTTACACTTTTATAACAGAGCCTTTGGTTTTACTTCACTTTACTACGTTCCACTTTCTACTATACAATGTGTCACTTTACTTCCTCTCTCACTATCGCTGTCTCTATCTATTACACAATAAAGTAAAAAAAAAAAAAAAAAGGATACAAACAAATACACTGTTGCCGCGTAACCACTGCGGCTGCTGCTGCTGCTATTGCTGCTGACGATGAGGTTGACATCGCTTTCATGCCATGCCATGCCATGGCATGCCGTGTAAGTCAAGTCAGTCAGCATACTTTCGCTGCTGCATCCTTTTGTCCTTTCATCCATCCTAACCATCCATCCATCCATTCATCTATCCATCTATCCATTTGTCCGTTTGTCAGCGCAAAATAAAAACAAAAGAAACGGAAATGCATGTGGCGCAAACGGAAGTGAGGCAGCATATCAAAATGGAGACTAACGAAGAGCATGTGGCGTGTTAATGTTGTGGGTCTAAGAGGCAAAATACAAAAAAAAAAAAAAAATAAAAAATAGATACAAAAAAAAAGAAAAGCAAAGAAAAAAGCAAGACCAGAAAAATTTTAATTAGTGCCACAATGAAAGCATCACCAGCAGCGGCAGCAGCAGTATCAGTATCTGTGGCTGTGGTTTAGAACTAAAAAAACGGGGCAAAGCAGAGCAAGCAAGATGATATGCACAAGCAACGACAGCAACAATTGCAACAATTGGAATATGCAACAGAAATGTATCTATGCGATACGAGAAACATAACTTACATAAGTTCTTATGCTCGTATATATGTGTATGTGTGTGTGTGTGTGTGGGGCTTTTCTAAAAAAAAATAATAATAATAATCGAATTGTTTTTTTTTTTTTTTAGGAAAATCCTTTACAACATTTTTTTATTTTTTCGCTGCAGTTTTTGCAACTCAAATGTTCGCTTTTTCTACTTCTTCATTTTCAGCTACCACTCCTCCTCCCTTGTGCTATTTTATTTGCCCCTCTTTGCATTTCAGACCCAGATAGGTTCCCATTAAATTATATAAAATTTAAATAAAGAAAAAAATGCTAAAAAAAAAAAAAACACAAAATTGCGCAAATGCGACAAAAATATTTTTGGAAATTCAATTAAAATGAATTAAACGTAAAATGTGTAAAAGTTTGATTAAGTTAAACCGTTCATTTTGTACCTTTTTTTAATTTTTATCTAAGCCGGAAACTATTAAATAAAACCCCAACAAGTAGCCTCATCACAGCAGATATCATATTTATGTTTCCATCCCAGTTAGATCCTGTGTCAGCTTTTAAGAGCAGGTAGCGGTATTTTCTTAAAATGTTATAAAGGACTTCCAAAAACAAAATATGCATGCTTGAAGCATAGTGTAGGGTATACACGTTTGGTATGTATGTACACATACGAATATATTTTACAATATAAAAATAAAACATATTTAGGAATGTTGCGCTTTGTAAATATTTAGGGCGTGCCACAAAATGGTGTGAAAAATAAAAATAACCAAAAAAAAAAAAAAATTATAAAAACAACAACAAAAGGATTGCATACAAATTGCATGTAAAACTAGAACAAAACAAAATATTTAAACCAAACCAAAAATACAAAAAAAAAAAATAATAAAAAAATAAAAAATAGAGAAAAACTATAAAACAAAATGAAGAATGCATAAAATTGTAGAAAATTTTAATAACACACATTGTTGGCTTTATACGGTGCTACCCTCGCCCAAAAATACCGCACAAAAAGTTGCATATAAAAATTATAGAATATGCATACAGGGTGCTTCGTCAAAATTCTATAAAATTGATATTTGCTTTCATGACTGTGCAGCTAAGTGAAGGGAAAAGTTTGTGCCAGTATACCAGAGTCCCTGGACTAACTCAAAGCCTAAATATGCCGCATTACACTTTCAAAGATATGCTGCAAAAAGTGTTGAAAAATATCGAAACAAAAACAGGGCAATTCTTAGCGTGGCAGCTGAGGCAGGACATTTGCTTAATATAATCTTTCGTAAATGACTAGAAAGATATTGAATAGGTCCTACGAATAAAGTGTCGACCAATGCAATTTGTTTTTCTCAAGTTATTTACTAAAATCATAGGGGAATGACTAATCGGCACACCCTGTATATATGTATTCAGTAGGCAGAGTATAGTGGGTATATCTACATTTATATCTGCAGGAATAGTTGCTGAAAACTAATTCCCTCTCAATGTGTTTGTGTTTGTGTGTGTGTGTGTGTGTGTGTGTGTGTGGTGTGTGTCTTTATGTTTAGTTTGCATTTATCATGCTTTGCATAATTTCAGTTTGACACATTTTCCAAAAAATAAAAAGGAAAAAATTAAGCGCAAATAATTGTATGTGTTCAACTAGAATTTCTTTTGATTTTTTTTTTTTTAAAAAGTTGCTGCGTCTTGCTACAAAAATTAGAAATAAAAAAAAAACAAAATAAATAAGTAATCAAAAAAAAAAATTAAGAATTAAAAATAATAAAAAACAAAGAAACAACGCCGAAGTCGAGTATAGATAAATAAAGGTGGCCGTGGAGAAAACCCATACTCCCCACACAATTAGCGGAAGTGGGCCTTAAGTATATGATAGGCGCTGGAGGATCAAAGCCAACCAGTACAGTTAAGAAAGGACCGTAGTTTAGAGCGACATAGAGAGAGAGAGATCGCTCAACGATTCCAACTGCCAACGTCCAAAGTACCTTAGTCTACTCGATCTAAGTGCAGGACTCACACACAAAGGAAGTGTTCTAACGTTTCTGGAGTATCCTCTTCCTTATAACTTCTGCATGTGCTGTTGTAAGGGATACCTAATCTGGTCGCGTGCTCCCCAATGCCCCCAGTGCCCTGTGATGGCGGCTGTTAGTCTTGTAAGATCTTTGCGGCAGTTCAACAGAAGAGTTCTGGTACGTTTAGGGTCAATCGTGGGCCAAATAAGCTTAGCCTTCCTGCAGATATTCATATTTTGCCATTTATTATTGCCTTAAGAGGTGAAGTGATTCCTAATGAGGTTGACCCTAGCACTCATTGGGATCTGATCCGCAACTGGCTGTGATTCATCCGATGAACCCCGTCTAATAGATTTTTACATTCCCTTACTAGCTAAGATTTGGTAATGTGTGTATCTGGCGCCTTGATGGCAGCTTGGCTGTCTTAGAAAATGAAAACCGATCTGTTCCGAATCTCCAGCTGTACCAACAGCTTGCACGCAATAAGCCTGTTACCTATTATAAACTTTCTAATATACCCAATTAAAAAAAAAAATTAAATCAGTTAGCATTCTCCCTCTCTTATCTCTCTCTCTCCTCCTCACTCACTCAAACGCAAAGACACTTTGTTAATATTTTTTTGTTATGTGTAAAGCGTTTTTACTTCTAATGAAATTTTCTGCGGCTAAACATTGGCAAAAGGATGCTGGCTGACTGCGGCTTAAATCCTTGTGCCTAATATATAACAATCTATGTAACCATCTACCTTGTTACGTATGAACTGCCTCGAGAAATGTTTGTTTCAAATTTCATAGCTGCATGCATACATACATACATGCATAAACAAGTATCTGTGTCTTGTGTGTGTGTGTGTGTGTGTGTGTGTGTGTGTGTGTGTGCGTATGTGTTTGTATCTATATAAAAGAAGATACACTTTACTTGAACGATTTTAATGAAATGTCATCAACTTTGAGGTGTTTATTGCTTAGAAGACAAGTCAGGCTAAACAACAACAACAACAACAACAATAACAACAAAAGCAACAAGGATGTTAAATAAGAACCCTTTGAGTAAATTTCTCAAGCTTAAATAAAATAAGACAGCAAGTGAAAATAATCTTCAAGTTTTGCCTAGCCGAACTGAACTGAACTGAACTGAAAAGTATTGCAAACAAGAACTAAAATGGAGACAAACTATTTACAGTTGATATGGCAATATATGTATCTATACGTGTGCGTGTGTGTGTGTCTGTGTGTGTGTGTATGGGTGCAATGTGTAGTTGGAGTTGTATTTTAATTTGAAAGGTTTCTCTCTTGCATGCCTTGCCTCATTCGTTCGACATCAACGTTGATTTTGATGATGACGTGTGAAGATTTTCACACACACACACGCACACATACATATATACTCAAAGACACATAAATGGTTACATGGCTTCAAGGATGCATGGATGAATGGTTGACTGGTTGGTTACATACACACACACACACACATACATACAAACACATACCATAAATGTGAATAGAGATAGATGCTATACTTCATTTGTATCTGAAAAGTAACAAACATTTTCATGTATCATAAATTGTCTTCCACTTAAAAAGTGATTACGTTTGCTTCGTGATCCTTGCACACACAAACACACACACAAACACATACACATTTAGATATAAAAGCATACATGTATGTATTTAGTTTTTAGCGCTTGTTCGGCAAAGTGCTTTAGGTAAACAATTTCTCAAAAGTTGTTAACTTTTACGATGACTCATTAATTTGTAAATTTAAGTTTTATTTATATTGATATATCGTTGTCATTCACATTCTTATTCACATTCACATTCATTGGCAGCCATTCACATGAAAACACCGCATTCACATCCAATCGTATCCGTATCTATATCCGTATCCATTTTGTATCTTTGTATCTTTTTGTTGTTGTCATCGTTCTCATCGTTGTCGTCGTCAAGTCAATTCACTTCACTTCTACAAGTACACACAATGCGCCAATATAAAATAAAATGACTTTTTGTTGTTGTTTAAACTATTTTTGCTGAATTGTTGTTTGTCAAAAAGTTGTTTGTCGATTTTAATGATATCAAACACACACACACACACACACACACGTACGAAGACACAAACCCATAAATAGTTACATTGACAAACACTTTCGAATTGCAAACAAAAACTAATCGTTGGCAGCACTTTTCCATTTATATTTTATACGTATATGTGTGTGTGTGCGTGGGTGTAACTACAAATTTATCCTCAACAATATCCTTTTTCATTGTCTGGTATAGTACGTTTTATTATTTTTTTTTTTTTTTTTGTTATCACTTATGAAATTGCTTTTTGTTATTTTTAGGTTATTTGATTGTTTTTAAAGCAGCATGAAGCTTGCATATATTTTAGATTCTTGATTAACTTCAAAAGCCGAATCTGTTTATTATCCTCGAACATTTTAAGAAATGTAGTCGAAGAAAAAGTGTATAAAATTATATTTCGCTTTCTCTATTCTAATGCATAGATCCCACATCTCACCCTTTCGCTCAATGACATTTTGAATTGTTTGCATTTATCTGTTTCGAGCATTGCTAAATCACGCTGCATGTTCTGATAATCACTACGACGATCAACAGTCTCCTCGCGTTCCATACCGTAGTGTAGTCCGATGTTACAGTAGAAGTAACTTTACCCAGATTGGAGTGAAAACATCACAGAACATAAAACAGTACAGAACTAGAAAGGTTTGTATGGGTTCTATTACTAAAAGTAGGCGTCGCAACTTGGTTTTTGATATTGGATGACGTTTAAAGTGTTTTTACCCAATTTGGAGTAAATTAAAACGATTTTCATAAAAAAAAAATATAAAAAACAAAATTTTTTGAAAAACTAGTAAGACCCTTCACACTGTGTGCGGCGAGTTTAAAAAATTTCAATATTTTGTTACTCTCTTTTACGTGCCTCCCCTGCTGTATGACGTCATTTTCGCAATCGTTGAATTTTTTTTTTATTTTTTTAATGATTTTTGGCAAAGTGAATTAAAACAGCAGAGAGTGCCTGTTTAAATGCATTGATTAAGTCAATTTTTTACTTGAAATGTTGCTAGTAAATGTTGCATGCAGCATCACATACAAAAAAAAAAAAAAAAAAAATAGATAAATGTTGCGAAACATGTTTCAGAATGCCGAATCATAATGCATTCATAGCTGTCGTCTTTATTCGTTTTTATATTCGTTACACAACATCATCTTTCGTTCGTTCGTTCGTTTCGTATTTGTATTTGTATTCGTATTCGTATTCGGCTTTTGTTCGTTTATATCGTCCTACGTTCATTCGATAAAATAAACTCATTGAGTCGCATATTGTGTTAGGTCGGTCTTTTAGCTGCATCCTTTAGCTACTTCTCTGCTGCCGTTATTGGATGTCGTCGTCGTTATTGTTGTAGTTGTTCGCGTCGTCTTCCTCGTCGGCCGTTTTCGTTGTCGTCGTGCTTAAATGTTGTGCTATGTTGTGTTGTGTTGTGCGTGACTCAGATACAGTACAGTGCAGTGCGCTTTGCTTTGCTGTGTTTTGCTTTGCCAATCGTGCGAAGCAATTTAGTTCTCGTACAACTTCCTAACGCGTCGGTAACATTTCACGGCTCAAATACGAAACGAATCGAAATATTTTATAGAAAAAAAACACACACAGAAATTCTGCTTTCTGTCTTTGCTTTGTGTGTCGGTTGCGAGTGCGTAATTTTCGAAAATAGTTTTTGAAATTCTTTTTTTTTTTTTTTTTTGGAATTAAAAATAAAAACATTTTTATTGCGATTTATGCATGTAAAAATATATAAATTTTTTTTTTTATAAGTGACAGCAACATTTCAAATACAACAACAACAAAAATTTGCAATATTGAAAAAGTGTTTCAAAAATTTTGTGTGAAATAGAATATTTAAAAAAAAAAAAAATTTTTAAAGAAAAATTGTTAATAAAAGCGCAACATTTTTATAAAAAAAAAAAAAAATAAAATCAGTTTTTGCTTCAAAAATATAAAAGGTAAAATTATTTTTAAAAACTCAAAACCAAGCAGATTTTAAAATTTTTTTTCGAAATTTGTATTTGAAAGTTTTTTCAGGTTTGTTTTGAAAAAAGCCAAAATATTCGAAAACAGTTTAAAAAAATATACAAAACAAAAATGAAATAAAAAAAAAACAATATGGCAACACGTTTCGAAAGTGCATTTCCGTTGCACTGTTTCCGCTTTTCTTTGATTTTTCCGTTCTTTTTTTTTTGTAAAATATTTTCTTTTTTGAAAGAAAAACTTGCTTGCTGCTGCTGCTGGCAACTTGCAACTTTTACGCCTGACACAATGCATTCTGACGTATTTGCGGTTGTTGCAAGTTGCAATGTGCGTGCAACAACGTGTTTATGGTTATTTGATGAAGAAACTTCGAAGACAAGTTTCATTTATTTGAAGCGTCTTAAGCGTAATTTTTTTTTTTTTTTTTGCTACAAGTTAACTTTTTAAACTTCAAACTTAATGCTGCGGCGCAACTGCATTTTTGTGAATTTTGCAAAATTTTGATTTCCTTTAAATGGCAGACAGACAGACAGACAGTCACATTTCTAGCACATAGCATAATACGGCTGTATTAAAATCTTTATCAATGAGAAAATCTGTAATGAAAGTAACAAACTTTGAGTTTCAAACTTTTTTTAGGGGAAGCCCCCATATAAATCAATTTCAAATTGTTTTTGAAATTCCTCAAATTCTGGAGAATGCGAAATAATTCTTTTTGGAAATTTTGATTAAAAAACACAAGCAAAAAAACCAAAATTGTTCTCATAAAAAAGATTCAGAACTGTATTAGAATAGCAACGCGCCTATGTGTAGTAATTTTTTTATCAAAACCTAATTTTTGGGATATAAAAATTTTAATTCGTTTGAAACTTGAAGTTTTTTGCTGCAGTTTCTAAGTAATACAAAAACTCAAGTAAACAGATTAAATTTGTTTGAAGAAGAAACGAAATTTGATAATAAAGTGCCTCACAAGTGTGCTCTGGAGAATTAAAGTTTTAATACTTATATTTACATAAATCTTTTAAAATCTCCAAAAACGATCGGTCTGTTTTCGGTAGATTTAAAGATACTTGGCCCATATTTGCATATAGCTTGAATCTGGAATATAGAATTCATAAAACCTTTATTCAATTCAATTCAAATCGAAATCCAAATCCCTTGGCTAAGAGACATCGTACAGTGGCAATACTGCACTAAATTTCATTTGTGTCGTCACGTACGTTTTTTACTGGTTAACAGCAATAAAAGCATTAATTCAAAATAAAATCGAATCGAATCGTTTCTCTTCAGCATTTTTCCGCACGTGACTCATTAATTTCGTAACGATCACGACTGATCTTCACGTGCCGACTACGTCTAAAGCAGATATCGGCGCAATGATGACACAAGACAGCATTAAATATCTTTTAACTTTGTTTCTTAAAGCCAGATTGATTTTTTTTTACACACAAATATTTTGTGCTAATTAAAAAGTTAAACGAAGAACTGCATACAGCGACTTTATTAATTAATTAATTTGAAAAAACAGAAAAAAAGAAAAGAAAAAGTTCTGAAGTTAACTTTTAAGAAATTTAACAAAGTTTTCTTAGTTCATGATACATTTTCGATTTGTTTTTTCCTTATTTTCATTTTTTTAAGTTTACAGTCGCACTGATTTATATTTTATTAATATTGAAAGTGATTTATTAGCCACAGAGACATACAGACAGACAGACAGACGCTTATATTAATTCAGATATTTATAACCCCATCAAGGTTTACATGTCTGCCTGTTGTCTGTCTGTCTGTCCGTTTGGCTGTCTGTGTTTTTGTCTACATGCGCGCATATTTAATTAGTTCTTATGTCCTTAAATTGCTTACCTAGCAGTCAATTTGCTTACATATCCACAGCTAATGAACAGACATACAGACAGACGGACATATAGAGAGAGAGAAAGAGATAGAGAAAAAGATACATTTGTATCTGCTTATAGCTTATAATGTTTAAGTAAAAGTTTTTTAACTGCAACGCTTTGCTTGTAAGAAAAATACATATTTTTTAGCTTTCTTTTTTTCCTTCTACTTTTTACCTTTTTGCTAAGCTAAGCTGTAGTAACTTCACCTTCAGCTTCAGTTTCTCTGCTTCGGGTACAACGCTAAGCTAAACTGGACAACAAGATTAAAATTGTAAATGACAGTCAGGCTGACAGCAGCTGCTGTTGCTGTTGCTGCTACTTTCGCTGTCGCTGTTGCCCCTATTCTATTGCTACTCCTTTGCTTTCAGCTCAGCTGTTGCTTTCAGTTGTCCTTTTATTTATTTATTTAATTTTTATTATTTTTTTTTTTTGATTTTACATTATACACCGGCATTCTGCAGCATTCGAAGAGTTGCTCAGCTCAGCTCCGCTCAGCTCAGTACACTTTGTCGCTTTTTTAATGAAAATTAATTAATAAAATAAATTTTTGCGCAGTCAACTTTTTTGCAGTTGTCTTCTAGAATTTCTCATGTATTTTTTTTTAATGGAATTACTAGCAAAATGACTGGCTTGCCTGCTAGCCTACCTGCCTGATTGCATCTTTATAAGAAATTCGGTGTGAATGATTTCAATTTTTAAATAAAAATTTTCGAATATTTATGTAGAAAAATTTAATTATTTTTCATTATGGCAAGCGCCATTTTGATGAGAATGACTGTGGCATTCTTTCTCAACGCTAGACACCTTTTCCATTCCCACAGAAAGTTCAAAGTCAAAGACAAAGTAAATTTTCCTTATCACCTTTTGAATTAAAAAATGAGAAATGAAGAAAGCAGGAAAAAAAGCTGAATTTGAAGTCAATGAAGACTAGGTTTATTATATGATTTTGGGATTGCTGAATTCGAATCCGATATTCATTTGAAACCATAATTTCAGGTTTAAGACCAATTTACCTATGTCCGTCTGTCCGCAAGATATGATCATGTAAATTTTAGGTTCATATGCCCTGTTACCAAGATTATCTCGGAAACTTTAAGAGAAATACCTACCACATTTGCAACTTAGACTCTTCTTAGCAGTTAAGTGTGCACTTCCAAACAGGTTTTCTGTAGCCCCATTTGAAGGGGGTACCTCCATTTAAATCTACCTCAAAATTGTAAGTTTTTGCATAAAAACGTTTCTCATTTTAGGAAGTCTTAATTTGGAATAAATTATGTCTATGATAGTCCCAATGAAATATCTCAATATGTGTGGGACCAACAAAATTTCAGGTATACGAATATACCCGACTTTTTTAAGATTTTTAATGAAAATCCAATACAGTGAGGAATGATAGTAAAATAGGACTTGACTAAAGGTACATTAAGATGGGGTACAGGGTATCTTGCAGTCAAGCATACTTGACCTCAGCGTTCTTTCTTTCTTTTTTCACTGAACCCAAAAGCTTACAAATATTAAAAATGCTTAGACCTTTAGGGTAGCGCATACGGATGCACATAACTCAGTTGGTAATAGACTTGAGGTTAGTGGCATAAATTTATGCCAGATTTGAATTCAAACAGAAAACTTTATTGCCGAATCAGAGCGTTTCTTTTTATTATTTCTTCTTTAACTTAACTAAAATTAGCTACAATAAAGGCCCTCTCCATATTCCGAGCGATGTAGAGTCTTGCTTTTAAGTTTATAAATTCTGAAATTCGCTTTCGTTGATGCAACTTTTTTAATTTTTTTATTTACTAAAATTATAAATTGATTGATTATTAGTTATTCAGAAAATTTTGAAGTTAAAAAGTTAAAAAAAAAAATAAAAAAATAAAATAAAAAACAAAAACTATTTTTTTAATTAAATAAAAGTGCAGAAAGTAGATAATGTGTGTGCATGCATATAATGCATTTTAAAATAATTAAAAGTAAAAATAACAGCAAACGAGAGACGATCATTTTACACAGGCAGGCAGGCAGGCACAATACAGCGCGTATACGTAATATTATACAAGCAAACTAATTACGTATACGCACTGTGTGCAAAGATTTTATTTTTCATTACACTCACATAAAGCTACAATTGCCATTAATAACACAATACATGCATTAAGTAAAATAATAATAAAAAAGACAAATTTATAATAAACTGATTATAATACAGAAAAAAATAATAAAAATAGAAAACTAATAAAAACTAACAAAATGAAGACCACAAAAGTGGTCATTAGGCACAACGGAAGTTCTATATTCACAAAACAAAACAAAACAGAACAGAACAACAAAAAAAGCATTTATGTTTATATTTAGTTAAATGAATACAGACAGACAGACAGACAGACGGACATGCTAAGTAGTAGCATATGTGGTGACTAATTTAACACACACACACACATATACACACACACTAACACAGATATTATTTAGTATTTTAACATTGAAAGCTAAACACAAAAGCATAAATGGCATTAAAAATAAATTAGCATAAATTTGTCGATGCGAGTTAACTCTTTTGTTTATAAAATACAAAAGATCAATTTAAATGCGCTACAAAACGTGCGTGTATGTATGTATGTGTGTGTGTGTGTGTGTGTATGTAAGCACAATAAAAACACTAAAAACAAGTAAAGTGCATATTAAATAGAAAGATAAAATACGATAAGCATATCTAAGCTCAAATAAGTTTTAATAGCTTACATAAAACAAATAAAAAAATTGTTAGAAAGTCTTTTAAGTTCGAAACTTGGTTCAAGCGGTTCAAGCGAATTAGAAAAAAAAAATTCGAACTCACTTAAAAATAATACAACAAAAAAAAAATAATTAGGGTATTCACATTAATTGCTTAGCAGCATTCCGGCATAAATTTCTGCCTTGTACTCTACTCTCGACACAAACTGTACTTTCAATTGTCTTATGTCAAGAACTTTGAACTTGTACTACAACAAACCGAACGAGAAAGAACATTAAGAACGATTACATACTCGCTTCATGCTCCAGCATCTACAGAAGAGTGATTTTTCAATTGACCTTTGACCTTTTTGGTCAATTGCACAAAGCTATGTATCAGATGAAATATTCCGCCACTGTCTCTTTCTAATTTGCTAACAAATTTTGTTGAGTATGCATGCTATGGTGAGTTTAAACTTTGCCCTCTAACTCTTTCTCTTCTGTCGTGGTGAAATTATATATAATTCTCCACAAGCTAAGTTGTCAAATTTATGTAAGCAAAGATTGTCGTAGTACTTCAACTGGTATACCTGCGTCATACTTGTACCCTTTATCCAAAGGATAAAATAATAAATGTATGAAACTGGCAGCAAGAGGCATAAGATGAAGAGTGGTACTACCTTTATCTGTCTCTCCGATCATTCGTCCGTCTGTGCTGATATCTTTTAAATAAAGCGAACTATTTCGGAGACTACAAAAGATAGAGCCACCATCTTTGAAACTTAGTCTCTCCAGAGCCTGAGTCATATGATGACTTACAAATGAGCTCTAGCACTTTTTAAAGTTATAAAATAATTTTATATAAAGCTTTCCATTATTTAATTTCTACAAAACGCTTGTTTTCCTGTTAGAGTATCTCTTAACTGATCTAGTGGGGAACTCGATAAAACTAAAATACGTTCGAAACGTCGGCCAATTATTAATAAATCTTTACGAAATTAGTTAGAAAAAGATATTTTTATTAGATCCTGTATTATAGAAATACTTTCTTGCTCAACTTTTGTTGCAGTGCAATAAAAAAATATTACGTATACGTAATATGCTTTGTATGCGCAACATTACGTATACGCCACGTTGCACAAAATAAAAATTAAATTATTTACAAAAAAAAAAACATATTTATTATTTTACATAAACAACAAAATTCCTAAGCTAAACCGAGAAGTTTTAGCAAATTGCTGCAGCATTTCTTTTTCATTTCAATGAATGCAAAATAAGCACAAAAAAAAAAATAGAGCGAAAAAAGAATTATACAAATAAGCGCAAAGTTTTATGCCATAAAACATGAAATTTATATAAATATAAAAAAAGAAAATGATGAAGATGAAGAAGAATAAAAAGTACAACTAATAAATTACGTGTCATAGCAACCGGAAATAAACACAATTAAAAACGCATCAGCAGTATATTTAAATGCACACAAAAGAAAAGAAATAATTGCAACAATCCTTTCCTTTCCTTTTTTTTTTATTTATTTTATTTTTTTTTTTTTTGTAATATGGCGATAAAATGGCAAATGCAAAGACTACGACTATGGCTTTGGCTGCAACAGTTCGCATTTATTAAGAGGGAGAAATTTAAATTGCAATAAAAGTAAAAATAATAAAAAAAAAAAATAACAAGCATTTTAAAAGGTATAAAGTCGACAATTAAATGCCCTTAAGTATGTACTATGAACTACTGAAAGAGGTTCCAAAATAACAACATAAAAATGGAATTTATATAAATTGATGAACGAAACAGAGGAACAGATAAAAAAGTTGAACAGACGAATGGACGGACGGACGGACGAATGGATGGTTTTTATATTGACACAATACAAACACATACATTGATTTTTTTTAAAGGGTCTTACATGTACACTTTGAAGTCTGTAAAAAATAGAAGAAATTTTTTTTTTTTTTGCGGACAGACGAACATTTTGATATGTGATATAACGGACAGACGGACATTGCTATATATTGACTTCATTAATTCATTGGCTTATACTGTTTGTTACAAAGCTTAGCACAATTCTAATATACCCTAGGCTTTTTTTTTTGCGTTTTTGTATAAAAATATTAAATGTACACAAAAGCAACAAATAAAAAAAAAAAATATTTAAAAAAGAAGTAGAAATTGCAATGCAATATAATAATGTAAAATTTCAATAAAGTGACCATAACGACAAGAAGAAGAAGAGAAAAAAAAGAAGAGAAGAAACTTAGAGCTTCAAAAAAATTTAAAATTAAAAAAAATTTGCACTGAAAATACGCACAGTTAGCAACTGAAATATTATAATATTATATACGATATATACCATATTACCATAAGTATTATACACCATTCGAAAGCTCGAAGTATCTTCTTTCCAAAACACTTTAAAAAATAAAAATCGGCTCGTAGTTAACTGAGTTATTGGCAAATAAGTGAAAAGGTCCGCCAAGATTTGGGGATTCTACTAAGTATAAACACCAAAAAATTTCACAGCTATTACAACTTTTGTCTTATTTTCGAAGAAAGTCTTGTTATATGCCAACTAATAAAGCCGCAAATGCCTTTAAAAATGGTCACCTCAGATATGCTGTTTTCATAATCTGACTCTGAACGTGTATAAACGCAAACAATGCTGTACTGAGCCGACTATAAAAACCAAAAAAAAAGCAACAACAACTCACAGACTTTTTCTATTAAAAAAAAAACGAGAATGGAACCAAGCAAAAAAAAAAAAAAGCAACAACAACAAACAGAAAAACAAATATGCAAAGTAGTTTATATGTGTAAAAGAGATAGCAATATTCAATATAAAAATGGGCTCACCCGGAAAAGAAGAATAATGCGAAGCAATTGTATACAGCGAGAACTTCCGTTCATTGCTTTAACTTTTTAAATTTAAACTTTGGCTTTGTTTATTTGATTACGACATTTATGTCATTTGAGTGCAAAAAAACAACAACAAAAAAAAAACACAGAAAAAAAATAATAAAATAAAATAAAAAAAAAATATGTAACAACAGCAACAAGCCGAGTCAAACCAAAATAAGCCAAGTGAACAAAACCGAAATTAATTTCAAAAAAAAAAAAATAGGAATTGTTTTTACAATTCGAATATTAGTCCTGGAAAAAACAACAATTTATTCGAAATTGAGTTAATTTAGAGAATATTTATTTTTACACTGGATCCTGAGACTGGAGAGAGATATTATTATGAATGCAAGCGCAGAATTATTCCATGTTGCAGTGTTCTTCAGATATATTTTCAAGTTTTGAAGTTGAGGCTTGATTTTTCGGAAAAAATTTTTCAAGAAAAAAGTGCAATTATAAAAGTTTCAGCGAGCAAAATCGCGGGTTAACAGCTAGTTACAAAAAAAAAAAAAAAGAAAAATACAAAATGAAAACAGTAATATGAATACAAATATATGTAAAAATAAAAGGCTAAACTGCAAAAATAATAAATGTGAGTCATTTTTTTTAACGTTTTTTTTTTTTTTTTTGTTTCTTCTTGCTTTACTGCGACTCACTTCCGTTTCTATTCTTTCATTCATTCATTCATTTGTTTCTTTATAACTTGAGCATATTTATTAGGCAATTTTATTGTTGTTATTGTTATTATGGTTCTTGGCATACAATATGTATATTTACACACACACAAATACACACGCACATATGTGCATAATATACAAAACAAAAAAAGAAAAAAAAACCATGCGCCCTAAAGTATGCTTCAAAAAATATTTAAAAGTGCTCCTTATATGTACAACGCGCTACGAATCCATGTTACAATTGTATTGATGCGTGCCAGAGAGCAATTACCAAATGAAAGCAGATCATTTACACAACATTTGCATCATAAGTATCGTACATACACACATGTACTCGTACATGTTGTGTGTATATGAATATAAAAGATACATTTTATATAAAGATACTCAACGCACTTCACTTTGCTTGCACTCATTTAAAAATGTTTGTGCTGCTTATTCTTTTATTATGAATATTTTTTTGTATTAACATTTACATTGCTTTTAGCTATAAAAAAAACGAAAATACAATAAAAATACATAAAATATCTAATAGCTTCCCTGTATGTATTTATTTATAAACTGCTTAACAATTTGCAGCTATCAAGTTGCTCATGCAACTAAAAGATACACAATTCACTTTAAATACAATTTATATTATTGTATCTGTCTTTTGTGAGTGAATCGCATTTAAAAGCAATTTAATCTGTTGCATTTGTTTTGTAGAAAATAACTAAAGAATTCACAGCTTATTTAATTTGAGCGCATTAAAAGTTAACACAAAACACAAATATTTTATTATAACTTAAAAACAAATTAAATGTATTTACAGTAGGCAACAAATAGTATGCGTACAAGCGCAAATGTCTAACTTTTTTGTGGTACTTGTTTCGATGTTCTTTGCCCTTTTTTTTAATCTAGAAGATGAACAAATCTCCAATGTTCACGAACGCTTAAGATTGTCGATTGCCCAGTTTTATGTTTTAGCATTAACCAAAGTTGTTTACAACTCATTGAACTAAAAGTTGACCTCGTTATATTTCAAATATTATTCGAAGTGTTGTACCCTATCTCCACAAGTTTCTTTTAGAACACATTGGTCCATTTCTCTACTTTTTCAATGTTTTTAAAAAAATGATTCATAAAAACACGTTTCTTGACTTTTCCAATTGCTATTCTATACGATTTCTACTAAATAATGCCTTTCATATGTATGGGGATTCCCCTTTTTCGCTTTGTATGCAGACTTTTCCTGGCTAATGTAAAACATCAGAAAAACAGCCAATGCTGCTAAACAAAAAATAGCTACAAAACTCTTAAAATGAAATAAGGAAATGTTCTTTTTATTTTTTTTTCCTTCTTTTGTTAAAATTTTTGCGGTTCAAGATGACAAGAAGCTTAGACAAATAATGAAAAGAAAAACAACAACAACAGCAACAACAACAATAGTTAAATAATAAACGAATTAACTGTTGAACGATACAAATAGACGTGAAAACAGACGGACAAACAGACAGACGGACACGGTCTGTTTAACGAATGACTGTGACCTCGAGCAAAGTTCTTAGAATGACTGACTGACTTACTGGCAACAACAACAACAACAAAACGAACTGTTTGATTTCCTTATGCCGCGGGTCATGCCACAAATCATCTAATGCGGCGAGGAGTCAAGCAGTCAAAATAAAATGCGCAAAGTGCTAAAAGGTTATTTTCCCCCCCAAAAAAAAAAAAATAAGTAAGTGGCAAAACGCAAAAAATAGAAATAGCGTCGACGACGACAGGACAACCATTAAAATTGACTTTTAAATACTCTCGCCGTCGTCGTCATTTTCTATTCTCAAACTTTAGGGAAGCTGTCTTCAAATGCTTTATAGCAACAACAACAAAAACAACAACAAAAATAGCAAAAGCATTGCTCCATTTATTCATGTCGTCGTTCCGCATCCGCGTTCACTTTGCCCTTTTTAACTTATTCGCTCGTTCAGACGCTCAGTCGCTCTGTTTTGCTCATGAAAATGTGTCACACTGTGCGACGTTAAGATGTTTATGGCTTGTCAAGGATTATTGTTATCATCAACTCCCCAGGTATGCAAACACAAGCAAACGAATAAATGAATGAAAGAATGAATGAATGTGATGCTTCTGCTATTGCTGCTGCTGCTTCCACTGCTACTACCGCTGCTACCGCTACTATCGCTTTGCAACGTTTAAAGTTGAGCAGGGGTCGTGTTGAAGCTGATTATTGTAGCATGACCTCAGTTTTAATCTTTGCACAGACAAATTTCGACAAGCTTATTGCGTGAAGTAAACGATGACGATGATGATGACGACGACGACGACGGCATGCTGTCTGTCTGTCCATCTGTCTTTCCTTTCGTCCATCCGTCTGTCTGTCCGTCTGTCCAGCTCAACGAACAATGAATGTAAAATAAATGTAAAATTTTATTAAATGCGTACATAAAGCGCAAATTGTAGGTCCAAGCGTATTTAAGCGTAATAGCATCCAACTATGATGATGATGATGCTGACAATTACACTGAAATTTAATTTTTGTTAAAAAAGGTTGTAGTTGCGAAAGGGATTAGAATTATCACTAAGTAACTTTCTATCGAATGTATTCGAATTCTTAGACAAAAATTAAATTTTACCAAAAAATAGAAATGTAAACGCATTCGGTTCTGGAGAATTTGGAAAGAAGTTGAAGCATACTCTTTGAACTATTCGGTAAGCTCTAGACAAGCTTCCAAATCATTATTCTAGGGGAAACACTTACATCGGCACTCATATTCAAGAGTTTAATATAGACGATCTGATTCTGAGAATAGTTTTGATTATTCAATTTGAAATGTTTATATCCTGTGCCAGGGTTAAAAAGGTATATAAAGTTTGTGAAGGATAAGCATTGAAAGTAGAGTCGATATACATATGGACTATCCGTCCTGTATTCCATCCGTTGTCTTGGAGACTATGTGAGATAAAGAAATTCAAAACTTCGACTCTCCTTTGCCGTCAAGTGATATCTTACACTTACGGTTTTTTTATTCAAGCACCATTTCAAGGAGTAACCCATAGGAACCTACACCAAAAATGTTAGTTTATTTCATGAATATTCAAGTTATTTAATCTTTGAGCTTTGGGTACAGGGTTACTTGGAATCGACTCCAACACTATCTTCTGGGTCCCTGTAAATGGGGTATTGATAACAACGAAATCGCCAGAATTCTTGCCAGATCGGGTCCTCTTCATCCATATTTGGGCCGAATCAAATTTAGTTAGGCTCAAGGGCAGGAGTTGTCAGATTCATCTGAATCCCTATTCTCTTCAAACCACTGGTTGCATTATCCATGCCTCTGGCAAGCCATGCAATCTGATCGCCCAATTTACCCCATAAAAACATAACTCATCTCAGTCGCCATGAGCTCAGGCTGTTAACTGTTAACCTGGGCATAATCGTCTGAGAGATCACCTAACTAAATTTGGCCTGTTCGCGGAAACTGAGTGTGGGCTCTGTATGGAGGATAATGAAACTAGCATACATAATCTCTGTGTATGTGCTGCCACTGTGTAATCACACCACACTCGATCTGAATTTTCTCGACTTGGGATACTCTCAGCTCATCAGAAGCGAAGATGATACTGAGTCGCTCAACCCAACCATTTAATGGGCCTGGGTACAATAGTCTCTAAGCAAAGTGGCAGTGCCCATTTCTCCCATCTCGGTGCCCTCCATGTTTGCGCTTTGCTCCTTGCAGCTCAGCTTTGGATATTTACTTGAGTCTCCACCTTCGCTCTGACCACTTATTTTGATTGGCCTTGCGACTCCGGTCCAGACACTGCGTCAGGCTCTTGTCAGTTATGCTTCGCTTTTTCCAATATACAAAATTATACCCAGTACCCTGTACAAGTTGTCATCCAAAACAATTTTTTTCGCACTGTGTAGTATGCAGCAGACCACCGGCGGACACACACACACACACAGATTTATGAGTGCAGATACTTACGATGCTGTTCTTCTTTGACTTTTAATTTCTTTTTCCTTATTTTTTTTTTCCTCCATTTATAAATATTTCTATGCTTTCATAGCGAAAGTAGCACAGATAAAAAAACAGAAAACTGAAAAAAGCAGAAGCATGAAAGCCAAGCGAAAGCAAAAGAAAGCTGTAAAGTCATGAACTGTGACAAAAGGATTACAAGTGACTTATGTATCCTTGGGCGCATTTTAAAGCAACGAGCGAGCAACTGGAAAGCCAAAGAGCCGAACATAGCAGACATAGTTGCGAATAAGCTGAACAAAGTCGAAAACTGCTGCTGCTGCTGCTGCAGTCGTCGTCGTAGTTGTCGAAGTAGCTTTAGAGTTTATACTAAATAAGATTAATTCAAAGATTAAAAGGATCAAGCACATTCTACATTGTAGTTCATTTTATTATTGCTGTTGTTGTTGTTGTTGTTGTTGTTGTCTATTTAAATGGTTTGTTTGGTCATTCGGTCGGTCTTTATGTTCAGTTTCAGTTACAGTTTATGAAATTCATTAGTTTATCACTTCATGTCATGAATTCTTATACACAGCAACATATTCCAACATGTCCTCGTACATAGGTACTCATATGAATATTTATTTATTAGATTAACAGAGCAAATATCAAATAGGAAATTAACTGTCGTCTGTCTGCAATGTTTTTAGCATATCTATGAGTATCAACAAACACACTCACGCCTGTCTGACCTGTGAACTTCGAAATTTCTATATAGAACATGAGGAGCAAACTAACAAACAAACGAAAGGATCTTCTTTTTTTTTTCCCCCTTTTTTTTTTTTTTGGTTCATTGAGACAGCGACAGCATAAAATATTTGCAGTTTCCCTAGTGCCACAGTGTGTACAGTCATATCCTTGCATGTGTATGTGTATGTGTGTGTGTGTGTGTCCTTTCTCTTTGCAAATGAATCGAATGTTTCGTACGTACAATGTTGCATCCTTTTTCATGTCGCAAATTTTGTGCGAATGTGCAATGTCCATAAAATTTTGATTGGAGCAATGGAGTAGTATCGGGTTCAGCATCGGGGGGTACGACGTACGTATTTCCTAAAGTAAAAAAAAAAAAAAAACCAAAAAAAAGACTGCTGCGCTTCTCAGTTGAAAGCGAATTTATGCATGCAACTATACAGATACATGCATATAGTATATAAATATGTAAAACTGAATATATAGATGATGCGTCTGTCTGTCCGTTTGTATGTATGTATATGTATGTATATGCTATGGACTGTGTGTGTGTATCAAAAGAGAGTTTTGTGACAAATTTTTTAAATTAATGACAAACGAAAGCATGAAAAGAATTTCTGCCATAAACGCACAGCATAAAGTGAAACAAACAAAAAAAAAAAAATAAACTGGAGAGAGTTATTTATTTTAATTAAATTTTGTGACATTGTAAAAAATAATGCAATTAAAAAAAAAAAAAAAAATGAAAATGAAAATGCAAAAATATTCATTTGCATTTCAACGCATTCTATATTTTCTTTAACTTTAGCTGCAGTTTTAAAAATATAAAAATAATAATAATATTTTAAATTTGACAATTTTAAAACCCAAATTAGTCATGGCTTAGTCATGGCTTAAATATTTCTACAAAAAACAATTTTTTTCAAACTTTTTTCAATTTAAATGAATATAGCCTTTCCTTTTGGAAACTCTTTTTTTTAGTGCTTTCTGCTCATTCTCAATCTTGTCTACAATTCTTTTTTTTCTTATACGAATACATTCTGTAAAATAAGTATTCGAAAATTTTTATTTAAATCACCCCGGACAAAAGATAACGGCCAAGTTTTTTTTTTTTAAGGTTGTTAAACCTGGCCTTAATTACCAGGCTAAAGTTTTAAAGCCATCTGTCATTTAATGTGAGTCAGAGAACGGCTTCGGGAATAATTGAAAAACATTCATACGCGCTCAACAGCCGAATAAACTAACAGTTCGGATTAGTCGATCGAACTCAATGTTGATTTAAAATCACTCTTTTGTGCTCGTTCGGTCGACCGTTCATTCTGCTCAAAGATAATTGCTTTGATCGATAATAAAACTCAACTCACAAAAATCAACTCGTATGATTTTATTTACAGTGGACCCTCGGTTAACGAACTTAATTCGTTCCAGAAACTTGTTCGTTGTGCGAAACGTTCGTTATCCGAAACCGAATATTTGAATATACATAAATTAATGTAAAATAAAATAATGCGTTCCAAGTCGAAAAAGTTAACGCTAAAATACTTCAATTTCAAATTTTATTAAAAGAAAGTTACATATGAAATAATTATTACATATGAAATGAAAAAATTTCTCTCGTTGTGCGAAACTTCGTTCGTTAACCGAAATTTTTTTTCGAAAAATTTCGTTCGTTATCCGAAAGGTTTGTTATCCGAGACGTTCATTAACCGAGGGTCCACTGTATGTGCAAAGTTAGCAGCACTGCTACTGCGCTGCTTTTACACACAACTGACGAGTAAGAAGAATAAGAAGATGAAAAAAAAATGCCAGAAACTCACATAAGCATTGTTGTGTGTGTGTGTGTGAGACTGACGCCACCCGCCGATCGTTTGTTACGAGCACGATTCACTCAAATTTATCTGCATTACGCGTTCGTCAACATGAGCTGTTTTATTCAACTTTGAGTTTTGTTGAGTGAGTTGAGTTGAATCAAAGCGATTGCATAGAACGCTCAACATGATCGAAATGATGCTTGCTGAAATGTGAGTTGAGAGAATTTGAGTTGAATGCAAATTTGTGTGCATGATTAAATCTAGAAAAAAGTGATTTTTGCAGTTATCTTGTGTGAGTCGATCTTTTGGCTAATTGTTGACTGGTTTGCTTGTCATATTCATACACTCAAGTCTTGTCTCCAATTATGATGTCTTCAAGGACTTTCATACACATTAAATAACAGATATCGGTAAAACCCTAGAAAAAAACATGTGTTCGATATCCTTTCCTGGGACGAATTAAATAAAAATTTCCGTGTACTTCTTTTACATCCTTTTTACCAAACAGCGTCATTTATTGGTTGGTTAGGTTAAGGCCGACTATCTCAGGTAATAAAACCATTTAGATGCCTTTATAAGTCTAGATTAGTTTCACAAACGTCAATCGAGTTTATGTACGACAGAGCTGCTAGGCAGGAATTCTTCGATATACATATTCACGTTCCTTTACTTCAGCATTGTCACAGTTTTCAAATATTTGCTTGCACAAATATCATTTCAAAAAAAAAAAATAAAATTAATTTACATAATTTTATTAAATAAAAATATACAAAATTCAAGAATGAAATTGCATATTTACATACATAAACTCGTACATACGCGTACATACATATATGGTATGCATATGGATATGGATAAACATTGAAAATGAAAATCGCAGCATCATCAAAATAATACGATAATCCTTCTGTCAAATATAAAATAACTCGTTGAATTATTATCATTGTTACGATTATGATTACGTTTATGATTATTGCTGAGTGGTGTTAATGCAGTCATAATTCGACTTGGAATATTTGCGTCATCGCTGTCATTTGCTGTTGCTGTTGCTGCTGCTGTTGAGTGAAAAATGAATTGTGCCACAAATAATGTACTATGTAAGCATGTATTAGTCAATATGACACAGGCGCCGCAGGACATTGTCAAATGAAACGAAGGCGTTACTTTCACTGCTGCTGTTGCTGCTGCTGCTATGTATTGCTGCTGGTGCTGGCGTTGACAATGGATGTCACATTCAATGGTTAAATGAACAAGCTGACAGATAGATAGACAGACATGGACAGACAGACGGACAGATAGACAGACGGACAGATAGACAGACAGACGGACAGATAGATAGACAGACAGCCATCGTGGTCAGCCAGCAGTCATGTAGCAGTTGACTATGCAAAATATTACAAACAAAAAAAAAAAAAACAAAAATAAATAAACAATAAGAACTATTTTACAATTGAGTATGAACGACTTTTTAAAGTACACTGAAAAATTTTAAATATAAAAAAAAAAGTTCTAACATTTTAAAGCAAATCGTATCGTATTCAAAAAAAAAAAAAAAACAAAACAAAAAGTATGCCATAAAATTTTTTTTTTTTCATTTGTTACAAAAATATTCATAAACAGCAACATAGCACATTCATTTTATTTGCGTAGCGTATAAATAGAAATACCCGAAAAATATTGCGTATACGCAGTGTTTGCAATTATGACAAACATGCAAAGCAAATCATGGATGCTACATAGAAAATGTCATCTAAATTATTATATATCTGTGTATGTGTGTGTATGTGTGTGTGTGTGCTTTAATTCTCCAAGCACACGTCTCCCCCCGCCGCCCTTCAACACACATAAAATTTATTCAATGAGTGTAAGTGTGACAATTTTGCCACAGGCCATACTATGACTGCTCATTTACTCAAACATGGCAACTTCTCTAACCTAAAATTTTTGGTTAAAAGTGTTGCTTCAGCAAATTCGAACTGTCATTGCTTCGAGTCGAGTTGAGTTGAGTCGAGTTGTGTCGAGTCGTGTCGTGCGTCCATTCATCCATTTATTCATGCATATACTACATACATACAACAGCATAGTTAAAAGATATACAAACATGCAGATACATTTGTATCTGCTACTCTACAACTACTCCGTACTACAGACAGACAGACGGACAGAGAGACAGACAGACATATATGTATATGTAGTATGTCTGTCAACTGCAATATTTATTTATATGTATTTCATGCACATACACACACACACGCACACGCACACACACAGCAGTACGTTTCACATTTGTAACTCTGGTCATAAAGTGAGGTTAAACAAATATAGTTACTACTTAGTTGTAACTTTTGCTGACCATGACAACGACCGACCATTTCGTTCCAAAAATGTAACGAAACGTATGAAACGCTTCGAGACTAGACAAAATAATCCAAACAATTGCTGCTGCTCTGCTGCTGCTGACCCCAGCTGAGTAGTGCGCTTCTATTGCTTTAATTTCAACACCCGCTCACATACTATTTGCTTTCATCTTTATGGCAACTACTACGACTACTGCCGTTCAAGTTCTGCTCTGATTCGATTTTCTACAGAGTTTATCTTCGATTTGTCCAAGTCCGTCTGCATTTTAGTCAGAATTTAAGCATAACCACGAGACAAGAGGCTTTAGTACAAAAAAAAAATTCTTTGCTGTACTTTAACGAAATTTTTGGTTAAGGCGAATATTTAGGTGGGGCGCAGCACAAAATTTTGGAAAAAAATATTTTAAATAATTATGCATTTCATTTATTTTGATTTACATAATAACTTTGCTTTAGCTGCCTTTTGCTGCATTAATAAAATGTTGTTTGGAAAAATATAAATAACAAATTTGTCTGAGAATGAAATTATTTATTATCTGGCTGCTTGAGAGCACATCAAACAGCACCAAACGGTTGCAGCGACATCATCGAAGCACCACAAAAATTCTCCGCATACAAAGTAGGACCCGTGCCTCCTTCCTCCGCTTCGCCTCCTCCCAGTTGGTGTTCATACACCTCAATCTCATTGTTGTCTTCTAATTCCAATAACTTTGGTGTATGTCCTTTGGCTATGGGCATTTCATCATATCGGAAACGGCATTTTTCCAATGTTTTGTTCGTATACCTACAGTAATGCTTCATTAGGTGAAACATTTTTGTATCCTCGAACATTCTAAATTTCAACACCGAATTGTCCTGAGCCTGTACGCCGAGTTTAACATTTTTTCGTCGATTTCGAGAGATTACACTTTATGTCAAAAACATGTTCCTTGTTTTCCTTCAGACATATTTTATTTTTTTAAGTCTTTCGCGAAAAATATAATCGAAAAAAATAGAAAATTTATATTTTATTTATTTTTCTCCGCTTCATCGAATTTTAAGAGATTTGCTTTTATTGCATACAAAAATGTTTTGCTTTTATTATTCTAGAGCCAACGTTTAAAAAAAAAAAAAAAAACCAGCTGATTTGCAAAATATTTTGGACACGCTGCATTCAAAAAATAAACTGGTATTTTTTAGTATGTTTTATGTAAGCAACAACAATAAATGAAAAAAATTGTATTCGGATTTGTTAGAAATGACTTTTTTTTTTTTATTATTTTCACATACGTTGAAATTTTGTGAAAGTGAAAATGAGAACATATTTGATAAATGTTTAATATATCGAAAAGTCAGCTGCTGCATAAATAATTTCAATTCTTTTGCAGCATACTTTTGGGCTTTAAAAAAAATAGTAAATAAATATTTGTAATGTTTTCATAATTAAAAGAAAAATTCTCCGGGCGATTTCGTTTTTTTTTTTGTTGCCAAATCCAAACCTGTTTCATTTCGTTTCTTTTCGTTTCGTTTATAGATTCGTATAAATGCACGTGTGTGCGTATGCGTATGTGTTGTCTTTTTGTGTGTGTGTGTGTTTAATTCTGTTTACTTTCAAGTGAAACTTCATGCATTCCCAAGTGGATAATTTAAAATGTCAGCAACAATAAACAGACAGACAGACACATACACACAAACACACACATACACAAAGAGAAACTGTCACATGAAGAAGAAGAAGAAACTTATTGCTGTTAATGTTCTACGTGCATACGTATTGTTTAGTAAGATACATTTTGTATCTGTGCGAATGTTTCGTTTCGTTTTGTTTTGTTTTGTTTTATTTTGTTTTTCTGTTTATTTACTTACTTGCTTACAGCAGCACTCTTTTGCCTGAGTTTAACCATCACATTTTATTAGTGTCTGTCTTCATTTACTATTTACACAATTGATTCAATACTAAAATACCACAAAAACAAGTTAAACTTTGACTTGACTTGACTTTGACTATTTAACTTAAAGACTTACAGATTTCCAAAAAATCACTGAAACGTTGCAAACCGAAAGGATTTTCACCGCATTGTGGCATAAGTTTAAAATTTGAACAATTTGAAAAGAAAATATAAAGTTAAAAAATTTTTGTTTAAAAATCTTTTTAATGCGTTTAAAAACGAAGAAGAAGAGAATATATTTAAATATAATTTTTGATTTGAATTGTATAAAATAGATAAAATATCTTTTTTTAAAATAAATGTATCTTTTGATTACATAAAATGAATATTTTGCAAAGATCTTTAAGCAATCCGCTGCACTACATAGCACGGCATGCACTAACTTCGAATTTATTTATGCATCTGTTAGATACGTTAGGTACGTGTAGCTATTTACATTTTGCACATAATAAATTCAGTTTCAATTCGTCGTCGGCGTCGTCGTCGTTGTAGCTGCTAGTTGCCAAGTTTAGTATTTTAGTTTGAAGCTGTTCCCTGGCTTTTTTTTGCTCAAAAGATACAATATAAGATTTAAATATCTTAAAAAATAACTAAACTAAAGAGTACAACTTGTGAACTATGCGCTCTAAAAGAAAAAAGCTTAAAGTAGTAAAAAAAAAAATAGAAATGCAAAGAGACAAAGGAAATGAGCATAAAAATAGGTGCTGGCAATGCTGGTGTTGATGGCGACACGTCTCTGCTGTGACGTTGTTTCCGTTACCTACGTCCGGCAGACATGGCGCAATACAGCCAGGAAAGGACGACGCGGTTTGCAATAAGCAACCAAAGTAAAGCGTGTTCTATGCGACAAAAATGGCAACGAAACGAAACGCGTGCGAAGCGTTTTATTAGATACGTGCGCTATCTCTTTATATGAAGCTGAGACATATACATACACACGTATGTATGCTTAGATACATTTATATATGTGTGTGTGTGTTTGCAGTTTTCATTATATTGCTTTATATGCACACACACACACACATACAATTTACACCTTCCATAGACACGCTTTATAATGTATGAATGTGTGTGTGGGTGTGTCTGTGTGTGTAGATATGCATATATAAACAATCTTGCATAGCTTGCTGGTACATATAAGTTAAGTTAAACGCATGAGCTTTATTTATTTTCTTTAAAATGTTGCGCCTTAAAGTATGCAGCATATTTTTTCGTGTTTACACGAGGTTGCGCAACATTCTTTTTAATATTGCATGAAAATCTTGCATCGTGTGACTTGGCCCTTAGCTTTTATGCTCTTCGATTTGACTTTAAAAAAAAACTTAAAAAAACTTCAAAACAATTTTTAAAATGTTTTGAATAAATTTTAAAATATTTTTTCATTGAATTTTAATTTTTCAGCTACAAACAGCAACTAACGCTCAAGAATATTGCATCGCATTAAGCGATGAAATATCGAAATATCAAGGCATTATGATAATGGCGACGCAACAACTTTGTAAACAAAACAACAACAACAACAACAACAAAAGGCACAACAAACGAAATAAAAATAATAATTTACAGCGCCAAAAGCTATACAACAAATTTTCACATTTACAAATTACCGGAATCTGCGTACGGTGGCAACTGTTACTCATTTTATTAATTTCCAATTGCATTGGTAAATATAAAAATTTGTTTCAAAAATTTATTTGATTTTATTCTTTAATTTTTTTAAATTTTTTTTAATAATATTTTTTTTCGGTTTATGCATTTTTAATTTGCTTACAAACAATAATAATATTAATAATAAAAAAAAAACTGCTTAAATGCTGCTTTTCAACTTGTTTCCATCACAAAACAAAAAAAAAATGTTAATTGTGTTGTTCAATTATTGTTCTTCATTGAAATTTTGTTTTTGAAATGAAGAATTTTCCGTTTCAAACAAAATCTCCCCAGTGGGCGCATTCGAGCCGGATTTTGTCTTTCCATTGGAGAACGTAACTGTCGCACAGGGGCGAGACGCAACCTTTACGTGTGTGGTTAATAATCTTGGTGGTCATCGGGTGAGTGGCGACTCTTCTTCTTCATCTAGTTCTTCAGCGCCAGCCAGGGTATGTATCGGTTTTAAAGGAAAAAAAAGAGGAAAAAAAAATTACATTTTGGAGCGATTTAATTTAAAAAATAATTTTATTATTAATTTATTTTTTTTTTTAATTTTAATATTTTATTTTATTTTCTTTTTATTTCTCTTTTTTTTTTAACTGTGCACCAAATTCAATTATATTTAAAATAAAAATTGCACCAATTATTAAATAAATATAATATTATTTCTTTACTTTCGAGCACCTAAGCAGCTAACAATAATTAATGCACCAAAAAGCAAAATAGTTTAATTAATCAAAAACAAACAAAAAAAAATAAAACTAAGAAGCAGTCAAGTAATTAGAAAAATATAAAAATAAAATTTAAAAAGAAATTCAATATGCAGCCATGTTCCCGTAAACGCAAAAATTTTGCGATTTTCGATTTAGCAAATTCGTACGATTTCAAAGTATTCGTGCAACGGCATAGGTCAAAAAAAACTGCTATCGGTTAGAAACTTAAAGGTTATCGGTCTAAACAAATCGCAAATTGTCGCTTTGAAATCGGAAATATTTTGCGAATGCAATTACGGGAGCATAGCTGACAAAATAATATCGCATCTGTTAAAAAAAAAAAGTAGATACTTAAACTGGAACCGAAGCTATAATGGCTGTGGCACACTTATAAAATTATACAAATTATTCGTGACCGAGAAGAGCTTGAGTTTTTTTTTTTTTTTTTTTTTAAATGTTCAACAATTGAACTTCCAAAGTGTGGTGGCTCTTATATAACGCAAACAAAAAATAAATAAATTTTTTTTTAGCACAAAATCTCAACTTTACATCTTTGCATTTGACATAATTTCACAATAAAAAAAAAATAAAAAAAAAAAATTAGTAGCGTCAGAACTTCATTACATTTATCTAAATTAATTATAACAATTAAATTAAAAATGATTTAATATTTTAAATGCACCAAAAAAAAAAAAAAAAAAAAACAACTAAAAAAAAAAGCCAATTTATTTTAATAGTTAAATAAAGCAGCAATAATTTATCTAAGTGCACAATTATTATCATAATAATTTTTATTATTATTATTATCATAAAAAAAATTTAACTGCACCAAAAAAAAAAAAAAAAAAAAAATTATTTATTAAAATTAAAACTTTAATATGAAAATTTTATTTCAAATTATTATCAAATTTAATTTATTTTAAAATTATTAAAATTAAATTGTTTTAGTTTGAACTCAATTTTTTTATGAACTCGTTTTTTTTTATCTTCTGCACTTTTTTTTTAATAATTAAAATTAAATGATTATCAAATTAAATAAAACAATTTAAATGAAAAAAATATGTCATGACAGCTTCTAAATAAATTATTGAATTTTTATTTTTATCTAACAAAAAAAAAAAAAAAAAATGCCGCATATCAATGCCATTTTTAAAATTGTTGTAATAAATAAAAATGTATCAAATCTATTGCAACAAAAATGAAAAAAAATACAACAATAAAATAATGCATCAATAAAACTTAAATAACTCTTGGCATATCACTTTCTCTCTCTCTTAAAATCACGCCATTTCACTACACACACACACACAAACAATTTACTGTTATGCTTTTACGCATTTACGTTGGCCCCCAAAATGCAAGAAGCATTTTATTTATTTGAATATTTTTGAGTTGGCATTCCGTGGAACAACAACAAAAAACAAAACAAAAAAAAAATGGCGTCGGCAACATCAAAGAGTGTTAATCAACAAAATGGCATCATAAATAAAAATACCGTTTCGCATAAATCCTCTTGTGTTTCAATCAAGCGGCAGCCAAAACAGCCATCCACACACACACACACACACACAGCCAAACACCAAAAGCGTACACAGACAACAAAATGCAATGACAAAAGCATTGAACTACAGCAGCCAATAAATATTTACACCCACATATATACTTTATACTATATATGTATATATATATATATAGACGATATATCTATTGTAAACATTTATAAAAATTTATGTGTGTTTGTATGTTTATGCCTTATAGGGACTCAGGTCTCTGGACCGATTTTGCTGAAATTTTTACAGAGCGTAATAATAGACTAATTTTAACCAAGCCCAACTCGACGCCCATGATTCAGGCTAACCGGAAAAATTGCAATTCATTGGCAAAGTTGGCGGTGGGCAGTGGGTATTAAGTTTGTGCGAATCTATATAACAGACAGATGGAGGCTATATAGACCCTTTAAAAATATTTTGAATCAGCATTGCAGAGGGAGTCGAAATAGCTATGTCTGTCTGTCTGTCTGTCCGTCTGCCCTGCTGTCTGCAGAAGGAAAGACATTATTTGAAACTTAGACTCTTCTGAGCCGTCAAGTGTGCACTTGCAAACGATTTTTCTCTAGACCCATTTTAAGAGGTACCCTTCCATATAAATTCACCCCAAAATTTTGGGTTTTTTTAAGAAAAAAAAAACGACATTGTTTTTTATTCTAGGAAGTCTTAATTTTGTATAAATTATGCCTATGATTGTCCCAATTAAATATCCCAATATGGTTAGGACCAACAAAATTTTAGGTATATCCCCCACCAAATATAACTCTGTAAATGATAACAGAAACGGGAGAAATATGATTCATTGGAAAAATGGGCAGAGGGCGTGGCGTGGGGAAAAAAGTATGATTGTTTCGAAAAGTGTGCAGTGGGAAAAGCAGATTTGTAAACAACTATTTGCGACAACCGAGCAAAGCCGGGTATTTCGGCTATTATAAATATGTATGCAGATAATTTTTTTTTATTTATTTATTTTTTATTTACTTTTTTGGTAGCAGAAACAAAGCAGTTTTCGTTGTCGTTGACAGCAATGAAAAGTGCGCAAAATATGCAACAATTTTTTTCCGACACATTTTTTTCAACAATCATTTTTGTTGTTGTTGTTGTTGTTTTTTCATATTTTATTTTTAGCATGTGGCCATTTTATTTAAACAATTCATAAATAAATAAAATATTGTCAACATAATAAAATAAATTACGTTGCGCTGCACTGCACTGCATAAAAAAAAACAAGCGAGAAAAGGTTAAAGTTAACTCAACTCGAGTTGTGTCGCATTGAGTTGAGTCGTGTCAAGTCGACTAAAAACAAAAAAATTTTTTTTTTTTTGTTTTTGACACAATTTAATAATCGCTAGTGTCGATTTAATGTTACAAAATATCGATTATTTTTTCTTCCACATTTAATTGAATTATCGTTTCGATGCGATATTTTGTTTGCAAATTATATGCAGTCGGCTACGCAGTGTAACTGTTACATTTGTACGCATTAATTGAATATAGCCGCTTTTGCAGCGCATAATAAAAAAATAAATCAATGCTTTTTTCGCCTTCACATTCAAATGCCGCCGCCGCCGTCAGTTATTGATCAAACTATTCAATCGTATCAAATACTTTTGTCTAAAATAAATTTAACGTTGCACTTTGCTAATTGTTCTTTTCTAAACCATTTATGCCCTTCTTTTTTTTTTTTTTTTAATGGGTATTTTGATTTTGTCGGAAACTTTGTAACTTTGCTTAGAGGCGGCATAGTTGCCTCCATATGGCGTATGGAATGCTGTTCGCTTTGCAGCTCAACGCAACGAGTTGAAACGAACTAAATAAACTTAAAAATCTATTCTGTATCAAGATGAATTGTTCTTGATACAAATTTAGTTCGTTCTTGATACAAATTTAATTCGCTCTTGATACAAGTGTGATTTGTCCTTGAAACAGGCACAATTTATTCTTGAAGCAAGTGCAATTTGTTTTTAATGCAATTACAATTCGTTCTTGATACAAATACCGTTTGTTCTTGATACTGGCTCAATTCATGAAACAGTTCATTCTTGATACACGTTCGATTCGCTCTTTATAAAGTACTGTTTGTTCTCGTGCAAGTGCGATTTGTTCTTGATACAAGCTCGATTCGTTCTTAATACACTTACAGTTCGTTCTTGATACAGGCAAAATTCATTCATGTGAGATTCTTTCTTGATGCAAGTGCCATTCGTTCAAGATACGAGTGCGATTCGTTCTTGATACAAGTTAATTTCTTTCTTGAAACAAGTGCAAATCATTCTTGATTTTCAGTTCGTTCTTGATACAAGTGTGATTCGTTTTTGATGAAGCAATGAAGTGCAATTTGTTCTCAAACAATAAACCGCAACGTGCTTAAATCGAGATTGTTTTTAACTCAAAAAATTACTTGTGCCCACGTACATTTGTTTTTAAAATAAGTACAAAGTGCTTGGTTTTTATTATTCTCTCAGTGTACTTCAGACTTATCTTCTGATTTCGATACCAACGTCAGCTCGAAAACTTTGAAATTGCAATTGATAGTTCTTGCTCCACAAAACTCCAAATTCTTCTAGTCTTCATCTAAGTAAAATATTCATAAAAAAGAGAGAGAGAGAGAAAGAGCTAGAGAGATTCAGTTATTAAGTAAATTTATTATTTTTCTTTTTCAAATTTTTATAAATTTGAAAATTTTTGAAAAAAAAAAAATATTTTTTCAAAATATTTTTAGCCAAAAAAATTTAACAAATTCTATTTCAGGCTTACAGTTTATTTGCTACAAAAAAAAATTATCTATAAAAAAATATAAATTAAAAACAACGAGTTCAATTGAAATTAAGCAAAATATTTTAAATATTTTTTCATTTGGTACAAAAAAAATATTTGAGTTGATTTTGATTTTATTATTTTGAATTTTTTTGAATCTATTTTTTTTTTTTTTAACAATAATAAAAATAAATTTTTAAGCGCACCGAGTTAAAACCGAAACAAACTTTGCACAAATTTTACAAAAATATTTTTCTATATAAAAACAAAAATGTAAATTTAAATATAAATATAAATATTGTCTGTACGTAATAATGTGTATCGTATACAATATTTTGCTTAGTATTTAGTTTGTTTGTTTGGATTTTAGATATTTTATTGTAAAATATTTTTGTTGTAGTTTGTTGTTGTTGTTGTTGGCCAATATTGCTTTTTTATAACAAAATTGCTATTTTTTAAATTTATAAAATTTATTCTTTTTATTATTTTTATTTTTTTAATACTTTTAGCATCAATGAACTATAAAGCAGAAGGATATATTTTGTAAAATATATAATAACAGATCCTGTTGCTGCTGCTGCTATTGTTGTTGTTGCTATTTTTTAACATTGTTGTTGTTGTTGTGTTTACTTTTACTGCTGCTGCTGCTGCTGCTATAGTCACTTGTTATAATATTTGTTATTTAAATATGTAAATATGTGCCTGAGTAGCTATACGAGCAATAAATACTTTTATACAAACTCTGAACGCGAAAAAAAAAATAAATAAAACAGCTGAAAGAGTTTTATTGGATTTTTTTTTATGTTTGTGCCTTTATTTACTTATTTATTATTATTTTTTTATTTGCAATTGTTAAATATAATATTGAAATTGTATTTTATTTTTAAAACTTTCTTGTTAATTTTTTTTTTTTTTTTAATTTTTTTGTATAATTAAGTAAATAAAAATCTTTATGAAAGCCAATAAATGTAAATTTTTAAGCAAATAAATATTCAAAACTGTTGACTTAGCAGTGTAAGCAGCAACATAAATACACACACACACATACACACAAATGTACATGTGATAGTATTAATAACAATTTACTTTTAACGTTTTTCACATAAAACTTATTTAATATTCATAAATTTAGTGAAGCATTAATGCATGCCCGATTTATTTTTTGAAGATTGTTAACAAGGTTTGATTGGGAGACATGATAGACCCTATTAAATACATTTAAATATATATTCTTATATATAGTATTAAAATTGCACTACAGCCGATTGATTTTTTTCTGTGTGTGTTTACGTAGTTATTTTTGTTTTACCCCCGGACCAACCTTAACTCGAGGAGTCGCTTTTTAGACAGCCTGCAGATCCGTAGTCAGCCTTATGAAACACAAACTATGAAACACACAAAATTTTTTCTCTTCTAAAATTCAATGAAATAATGATGACAATTAAAAAATTAAATTAAAAAATAAATAAAGTACACACAGTATTTTTGTTGTTCTTATAGAATAAATGTAGTTTAAACTATTTGTGAATTGTATTCATTATTTCATTTGTTTTAAAAGAGATTTGAAACCAACAAAAAAAGAGATTTTGTGTTATACCACTGCATAAGAGCTTATAAAAGCCAGCCTCTTTAAAAACTAGACTCTGCTAAGCGTGAGTCAAAAGTTTATAAGTCTTGATACCAAAAATATCGAAAATTTTGAGTATCGATACCAAAAATATCGATACATCGATAAATATCGTAAAAAAATAGCAATATCGTAGAAAATATCGATATCAAACAATATCGATACACAGTATTGATACCAAAAATATCGATAGCAAAAGCAACAATACCATATAATATCGAAAAACAAATGAACACACAAATAAATATCTTTCTCGCGTTAACTTATTTCATTTTATCTTAGTGCACGCTTCTACGCCGTACAACAGCGAACGATATTTGCTAAACCGTTTTTTTTTCCTTTTCTTTATTTCTTTCATTTCTTGTCTATCATAGCACCTTACTTTTATTTCAATTGATACTTGATTATAAAAAAAAAATATTCAAACAATATTGTAAGTTTGTAGCGTATCTAAATGCATGTAACTTGTAACTTGTAGCTTATATGCACCAGCAAACTGCACCCTTTTATTTGTTTTTATATTGTATGTTTTTTTATGTGTAAAAAAAACAAAACAAAATACCTAAATTTTTTATGTTAAAAAATTTAACTATTCAAATTGACTTAACTAATGAATGAACATTCTTTTCCCCCCTTTCTTCTGCAAACATATAAAAAATAATAAACGAAAACAAAAAAATATATAAATAAATAAATATAAAAACACAAAACCAATAACCACAAAATTCAATACCGCAAATTGCACTTGGTATAACATAACAAAAACAACAACAAAAATAAAATAAAATAAAATAAAAAAAACTATATCCTATTTCGTATCATTAACAAAAATGTGATAACAACTACAAAAAAAAAAAACAAAAAAATATTCAAAAACTTTAACAAAAAAAAAAAAAAATTGGAAAATGGCGTCAAATTGCTCTGACATCTGACGATGACGACAACAACAACAAAAACAAACAATGCCAACTGCTAAAACCAAACGACTAAAATTTTTTTTGGGTAACAAACACAAAAAAAAAAAAATTAATTCCTAAAAACCAACTCTCTTTCTGTCTGTCTGTCTGTCTGTCTGTCTGTCTGGACAACATGCGGTGAACTTTCAAAACGGATATTCAATGCTACTGCTACTAACTTTGAATACTTCTGTTGCTGCTGCTGCCATTCCTGATGCTGCTGCTGTGCATCGTTTGCCAACTAAATTCTAATATATCCGCAAATCGATTTCAACAACTGAATTTTTTTTCCTTTTTTCCTTTTTTTCTTTTCTTGCCATCAACAACAACAACAAAAAAAAAACTATCGCGAAATACTCGCGTAAACAAAAACAACAACAACAAAAATGCTTTAACTATTTTTCCTAAAAAAAAAAAAAAAAAATATATACAATATAACCGGAAATTGCTAAATAAACGTTGATGACTTCCACGAACCGAACGACGAACCAACTTTACAATGGCTAACAACCGATTTTGGACAACGTTGCTGCTGCTGCTGCTCCTGCTGCTGTTGCTGGTTTTTTTTTTTGGGCAATGGCGACTATATTGCTCCTTTTGCATCTATGATGTTGCTTTTTCTTCATCAACGTTTGTTGCTGTCTTGTTGTTGTTGTTGAATTTTTATCCTTTTTCTGTTCGGTTTTGTTTTGTTTTGTTCTTTTCTAATTCCTTTATTGTCGTTGTTGTGGTTGTTGTTGTTGCTGATGATGATAACGTTGACGTTGAATGTGTTGAAAATGTTCAACGTTGATGATACCCAAAAAACAAAAAAAACAAAAACAAATAACAATGACCAAACGCGTTCAATAATGGCTAAAACTAACGCCAACGACTTTGACGTTGACGATGACAATGATGATGCCGACAACGACAACAACAACGACGACAACGACGACCAATAATGGCGGCGTTAACAATATGTCCAAACTTCCGTTTTTGTCTAAATCTCTTTCTCTCTCGCTCTTTCTTTGGTTTTATGCATTCTATACTGTCTGATCCTTGGCAACTTCATCCTTTGAATTTACGTCTGTCCGTCGTCTGTCTGTCCGTCTGTCCGTCTGTCTTTCTGTTTGTTCTTTTGTACAAATATCAAACTGCAATTTGAAAACATCTGTCGCATTTGACCAAACGCTAAACGAAACAACTAATACTGAACAACAATTGTTCGTACGTACTACACACACACACATATACGTACATATATATCCATACGAAACGTACAACAATGCCGTCATTTTGCCATTCATTCCAATTTCAATACAAACACACACACACACACATCTAAATGTCATCTTGTTGCTGTTTGCTGTTGTTGCCGTTTGCCTCTGGTGTCCATTTTTGTTTGGCAATTCAGGTCGCCTGGATAAAGGCCGATGCAAAGGCTATACTGGCCATACATGAGCACGTGATAACGAACAATGATCGATTATCGGTGACACATAATGACTTCAATACGTGGACTTTGAATATACGCAGCGTTAAAATGGAGGATGCTGGCAAATATATGTGCCAAGTAAATACGGATCCAATGAAAATGCAAGTAAGTACATAAATACATACACAAAATCGTTTATAATATTAATTGGCTCTGCATGTGCTCAGCAAACGTTTAAGTAATACAAAAGAAAATCCTCTTTTTTTTGATAATTTAATTTATGACAAAATATGACAACATTTGATTAAGTTTGTGCTTAAGATAAACGTTTCAAATTAAATGAAACTCGTCACAGAATGAACAATTTTATAATGCCCAATAAATCTAAAAACATAAAAAGTATTCTTAATTTTCCTAACTTTAAAGGTTTTTATAATTAAATTTTTTTAATTTTTTTTTTTTTTTTTTTTTTTTTTAAAAAAACCCCCCCCCAAAAAAAAAAAAAAAAAAACCAAAAAAAAAAAATAAAAAAAAAAAAAAAAAAAAAAAAAAAGAGCCGAAAAGAGCAGCCAAAACGCACGTTTAACGTAGTAGCACACGCCGGTATAGGCTAGTTCCATAAAAATTTTTAAATTTTTTATTAATTAAATTTTCATTCAAAAAAAAAAAATATTAATAACGCAAACACTTCATTTTGGCTTAAGAATTGCAATGCAACAAAATTTAAAAAAGGTTTAAAGCAGTTTGTCTTGACTTAATGCAACATATAAACTGTTAAGATTTACTGGCATAAACGACAGACAGACAGACAGACGGACGGACGGACGGACAGACAAAACGTTGTGTGAGCATTGAAAGTGCAATTTTAATATTTTTCCTCACTTGTAAAGGTTCAACCAATATGCCAATATGCCAATATGCTACTCTGCATATGCACTGAGTTGAGTTTATGAATAAATGTTTACGTTTTCAATTTCATTACGAACGGCAGCAGACTAATAGAGACAGACCGACAGACATGGAGAAGTGTGGACAAATAAACTGCAAGGGACATACAGACAGACGGACATATGGTATTGAAGCACTCAGAAAATTTACCATACCGTCGCAGTTTATCAATCATGAGTTGGCATATTTTACCGGCAAGCTTTATTACGTTTTAAATACTCAACATGCATACATAGGCATATGTTATGCCTATGCAGCGACGATTGGTAATGGAAATGGGGTTGGGGATGGGGTTGGGAATGGGGATGTGGCAAAGTGTTAGTCAGTTTGTGAAATATAATTCAGACATACAAAGTGTGCTGAGTGAAAGGCAAATATGAGACAAATAAAAAACAAATATGTATTCAAATAATCAAACACACACACACACACACACATACATAGACATGCACACTCATACGTACAAAGATGAAAATAAAGTACCGTAATGTACTCGACTAGACTCGACTCGACTGAAATTACGCATACGCCGTGTAGAGTCATATAAAAATATTTCTCATATATTTTTGTATTTTTCTTTATGTATTATTTCTTTCTCTTTCTTGCTTTACTTCTTTCAATCTATCTCATTTAATGTCAACTTCATTTTGCGATATAACTGTCAACAACAACAACAACAACAACAACAACGACAACAATGACGTCGACGACAAACATAACAACAACAACAACAACAAATATCACTTAACGTCATATAAATTTATTTCTTTCTCTCTTTCTCTCTCTCTCTCTTGAAAATTAAACCACAAAATTGAAAAATGAAACAAAACAAAAAAAATATTCCATTGCTGCCAACTTCAATGTAAAAAAATTTACCCTAAAATATTTTATTTATTTTTTTTTTTTTTTTTTTTTTTTGTTTTGTTAAATTTGTAACCGAAAATTATGACTACACAAAACCCGGCATTGCATTGCAGACAGCAACATTGGAAGTTGTGATACCACCTGACATTATCAATGAGGAAACTTCCGGTGACATGATGGTGCCGGAAGGCGGCTCTGCAAAGTTGGTTTGTCGCGCTCGAGGACATCCGAAACCCAAAATCACCTGGCGTCGCGAGGATGGACGCGAAATAATAGCACGAAATGGTGCACATCAGAAAACGAAAGGTGAGTCATTATGATAATTTGAGGAGCAATGGTAATGGTAATAAAATAATTTTGAAATCAATAAAAATTTATTTGGAGTGTTCAGGTCTTTTCTCAGACTTAATTCACTGCTTACTTTGACTCTGATACAATATGTTGTGTTGAACTAAAGACTCCATTACACTAGCAAAATATCGCAGAAAAGTTGTTTCGTTCGTTTATAATTCGCAAATTAGTTTTAAAAATAAAAATAAATAACTAATGCACTTATAATTCGCGGACAGTTTAAGTGAAATGCATAATTAGAACAAAACGAATTAACTGGTTCGTGTTTATTGTTTTTTAGCCAGTAGGAGGGAATCGTGTTCTATGAACTTTTTTGGAAAATTTGTCAGACGATATATTCGCCTTATAGCCCAGCTCTTGAACCAGAAACAATGAAGGTATCTAAAATTGACTTGATTCTTTCTCGCCTCTTAAAGCGAGCAGTTTTATTGGGACGGAAGCCTACAAATAGTGGGAAAAAGTTAACTTGCTAGTGGTGGACATTTGATTTTCAGAATAAATTTTGAAATCGAGAAAAATACGTTTAAAACTTACGTTGCACACGCCATTGAATGGTCCAGATGGTACTTACTTTGATTACAAAAGAATTCTGACAAAAGCCGAATTTAGAAAGACGAATGTCGTTTTTGCACGCTTCTTACTACAGTTTAATTTTTTCTAACTCAAAATATGTAAGCTAAATGAAAAGAGATAGCTGCGGCATACAACACCTTTTGAAAATAACAACATTCGAACAAATTATAAGATGAAAATTACAATACTTTCGAACATCTCAGACAACTTCATAAAAATTTCGATTTTAATAGATTGCATGACTAACTTGCAAGCAGCGAAAGTCACAACAACAAAAAATTGCTTTAAATGAAAAATGTTTTTTTCAAACGCAAAAGCTGCTACTTCAGCTTCTATGGCTGCTGCTGTCTGACGATTGTTATCGTAAATTATATCGTAAATATCGTAAATATCGTCTACAGTAAACAGTTTTGTAACAAATTTACACTTAAGTGAGTCCATTAAACGCACAATAAACATATCAGAGCAGTAGTATGAAGAATTTATGTAACTATTTATAACAATTTACTAACTTAATGCTTGCTTTTGATGCTTATTTTACTTTCATGAACCGAACCCATTCAAACGAACTCTTTTACAAAAAAATATAAACTTGAGGCAACTTGGCAGTTTTGGCAGTTGAGGGTGAAATGCTGACGTTATCAAAAGTCACGCGATCGGAAATGGGTGCCTATATGTGCATCGCATCGAATGGAGTGCCGCCATCGGTGAGCAAACGCATGAAGCTACAGGTGCACTGTAAGTATTAACAACAACAACAAAAAAAAATATAAAATAAAAATAATAATAATATTGTATGAAATTGATACTATACAATGTATGTATGTGTGTGTGTGTCTACGTAATATATTAATAAATGCGCAGCATATTATGCCACCTGCTGTTTGCCAGCAGCATTTTATACTTTGAAAGCCAATAAATAGTTTGATTTATTTCCGTTTCCCATTGCATTAGCGAACACAAAAAGTGTGGCCAATATCAACAAAAGCGTTTATAACTTTTGTAAAGCATGAAAGCATTTACACAAAGTACACTGAGAGAAAAAGAAACTAAGCGCATATTGTATATATTGTACCTAAGTATATCAAGCATTTTTGTGTTTAAAAAGTGTGTTAAGCTGAGTTTTTTTAAACTAAAAAAAAAAAAAAAACATAATTTAAGCACATTTCGTTTTGTTTTTAAGAACGGCGTGCTTGTTACAAAAATGAAACAAACGAAATACGCTTCCTTGTCAAAATATGGTTTTAAATTCGGGTCTTTTTTAATTAATTACTTTGCCTAAATAAAAAAAAAAGTGAAATTTTTTTTTTAAATTCTCTCTCTCCTCTCTCTCTCTTTCTCTCTGATTTCTTTTTTGAAACTTGTATTTTAAGCTTTGATGCTTCGCAATACAAGCACATTGTGCATAAAACAAGAACATTCGTGCTTGATTTCATATGTTTTTCGTTCTTAATTTGATTCAAATCGTTCTTAAATGCCAAGCAGCGATTTTTTTCGCTGTGTACATATGTATGTGCGTTTTAAAGATTTTTATATTGAGTTGCCATGAAATTTGTATACGCTACAAAGTATTCATTTTCGAGATATTTTTGAGCAGTCGTTCATTCTTTCATTTCCAGCTTGCTTTATCTTTCCGTTCGCAATCGTTTCATATATCTTTTTGGAATTCAATATTGTTGTGGCTTTTTATTTTTCTTGCAGTCTTGAAAAACTTCCGGACAGACAGACCGACAAGACAGACATAATTCAATCAATGCGTTTCATTTCTGTCGTTTCAAAAATACTACAAAGCTTTTAACAGAATTATAGCACCTTTTGCGCATTCGAAAAACTGCAGCGTATAGAGTCCTTTTTTTCCATTTCAGGCTGCAACGTATTGCAACGATAACTTCTGCTGTGCTTTTGCCTTCAGCAAACTTATTCTTTTGTTGTAACACTTAAAACGCTTTGTTGTTGTTGTTGTTGTTTTTGTTGTTATTAAACGAATTGACAGCAGGACAGAACCGCAGAATAATGTGCAAAATAATCGAAATGTACGTCGCTGTAAGGTGTTAAATTTTCTTCAACGTCTTTTGTGGTACTCCGTACACCGTTGTCCTTTTTATCAAATAGTACAACTTTTACACACACACACACACATACACATGCACGCATGTGTGTTGCCTTTAAAAATGCAAGAAGAAAATACTTTGAGTAAATTTAAGACGTAAAGTGTAGTGAAGTGAAGTGTCTGACAGGCAAAATAAAGAAAAAAAAGAAGACGAAGTAGATAGAGAAAAATTCAATATCCTGTTTTGACTTTTGAAATTGTTTCAACATGAAGGAGGCGGATCAAATAGAACGACATGTAGACAGACAGACGGATGGGCAGACAGACAGACAGACAGAGAGAATGAAACTAGATGAAGCATGCAATAAGGACACTAAGAAAATAGCAAAGTAATCAGCCGTAAGCTAAGCAAGCTAAAAAGTCAACTTACAGACGAGTTGCGTTCAGGTTCAGTTTGAGGTTGCGTTTGGTTTGATTACTTATCTTATCTTAACTTAAGATGATATCATTGTATAAATAAACACACACACACAAACACACACACACACACACACATGATTGTGTCGATTGTGCGTGTCCTGAGCAATGTTACGTAGCAAATGGCATAGCCGCGTCGTAAACGTAAACGTAACATCCTGTCTGATGTTTACACTTGATATCGATGCCGCAAAAATTAATTTTCCTTTTTTTTTTTTTTTTATTTGTTATACAAAACGATATTTGTATTTTTCATTTTCATTTTCTTTTCGTGTCTTCCATTTCATTTATGCATTTCGGCAGCCATTTTTGTTGTTGTTGTGAAAATTGTCAAACTGTCTGATTTTTAGTCTGATTGTATTCTTTTTTGCTGTTTCAATTTTAACTTTAATCGTATCGTATGTGTTTTTCTAAATGTATGTGTGTGTGTGTGTGTGTGTGTGTGCGTATCTATTCGATTGCCTACAGCATCTTTGCCTTTGTCCGTCCGTCTTTTTGTTTGACTGTCATTTGCGCAGCTCTTTCACTTTTTATACCCGCCACACATAGTGTGAAGGGTATATTCAGTTTGTCGGAAAGTTTGTAACGCATTGAAGGAGACGTCGTAGACCCATAAAGTATATATATTCTTGATCAGCTCGATGAGACGAATCGATTTAGCCATGTCCGTCTGTCCGTCTGTCCGTCTGTCTGTCTGTTTATTTTTATTTTTTGATGAAGATATTTAGATATTACGCCGAAATTGGGAACTTAAGCTTTTCTCGGCAACGACTATTATGAGTTCGAGAATTAGAGTGCCACGCCCATTTTTAGGTATAGCCCCCATACAAACTTACCGTTTTTTTCCGATTTTTTGTATAAAAATTGTAATTATTTATGAATGTATTCGCTCCCAATTGTGTAAAAACATTTCTTTTGTCATCCAGTGTCAAAACCAAAATGCCACGCCCTCTTTTAGGCATAGCCCCCATATAAACTTTCCATTTTTTCAGATTTTTCCGATTTTTTGTAAAAAAATACTAATTATTTATGCATATATTCACTCCAATTTGGCTAAAAACATTATAATGTCATCCAATGTCAAATCAGATGTGCCACGCCCATACAAACTTTCGGACCATTTTCGATTTTTGTATGAAATAGGTTATATTTATTCATGTATTTACTCCATATTGGGTAAAAACTCTTCCAATATCATGGTGCCACGCCCATTTTCAGGTGTTTCTTGCGTACAACCTTACCGCCCGTTTCCAGATATATTCGAGAAATATGTTGTTATACATATCTGTATTTTAAGCTCAAAATTTTAAATTAATATTGTGTGTAAACTTAGGTGACCACTGATGATTACACATAAACTCTTTAAAGATTCGTGTGACGGGTATTTAAGCTTCGGTTCTACCGAAGTTAACGTTTTTTCTTGTTTTTTTTTCAATTTAGCAACAGTTTTCTTTTTTTAGCTTTCAAAAAAAAAAAAATCGTTTTGCTTGATTGATTTTAATCAGAAAATTAAGTGCCTTTCACTTAGTCACTCACTCAGTCAGTCTTTTACGCTTGACATTCAACGTATGCAATCATTCTAATATTCTTGAAAATTTTATACTATTTTTGAGTAAAAATAAAAAGAAAAATATCTTCTTAATTTTAAGCTAAAACTCACAGATATTTTCATTAACTGCCTACCATATAAAGGAACACCCTTATAAAAGGATACCCAAAGAGATGAACGCTAATAAAATACTTTAGAAAGAATGTGTTTTATTAAAATCAAATTATAAACACTTAACTGCAATGAAGCATGATTTTATGATTCATAAATCATAAATTTTGATTATAAAATGTCCTGTAATCGAGTTTGCTCTTTCAATTATTTTATTTTTATATTTTTATTGCTTAAATTTTCTATTTAAATTATATTAAACTAAATGACATGACAACAACAACAACAACAACGCAAAAAAAAAAAAGAAAAAAAAAGGACAGTATTATAAAACAAGGACTAAGGACATTATTATAAAACAATAACAACAACAAAAAACAGCCACAATATCAAATGACATATGTTGCATTATCTGTGAACATGAAAAACATGAAAAAAACAAAAAAAAAATAAAAGAAAATAAAATAAAATTGAATTTAATTTAACACAAATGCACAAAATGTGGCGCGCTGAGATACAAAACTGCAGGATATACACAGCAAGCAGACGGACATAATCTGTGTACATGTGTATGTGTGCATGTGTATGTGTGTAAGTAAAAACAAATCCAATAAATTGACCAATAATGAACGCTTCAATACAATATGGTCATGCGATATACATACACACAAACACAAACATACACATACACATACAGACGATATATGTAGACGATATAGAGTGGCAAAGTGCTTGCAAGTTTAAATTTGTCGATGAATTGAGAAGGACTTTTTTGGCTAGAATATGTTGTACGTATATCAACATTGAATGAACGTTGCATGTATGAGTGTGTGTGTGTGTGTGTGTGTGTGTGTGTACGAATTGAATGATGCCTTAAGGACGTTTGTACAATGTATGCAATACTAAATCTGGTAAAGATCAAGAAGCCAAATAAAGCAAACGGATAGAAGCAACAACCACAACAATGTTTGGTGTCTCTATATGAAGTAAGAACAATAATAATACTTGCTGTTGTTGTTCTTGTTGTTGTTGTTGGTCAAAGCGTTTTGGTTTACCAAAAAAAAAAAAAATAAAAAATAAAATAACTGAAAAAGAGCAAAAACCAACAAAAATGGTCAATACTGCTAAAGTCAAACTACTGCAAAATCCGATTTTCAATAAATCGAGACAAAGAATAAAAAAAATGTAAGAGAAAAATTGAAGTAAAAAAAAAAAACGACAGAGAAAAATCATTCTTTAACGAAAATATTATTGAACTTACACTGAGCAAAAAAAAAAAATAGATTCAACCCAGAAATCAGCTTAAAATTTAAGAATACCATAGCTTGGAATTTTCACTGCTTCCAAAAAATCATGGATATAATTTGCAAAAAAAAAAAAATTATAATTCATAGTTGTAATTCATGAGCTAGCTTTCCGTATCGGTTAGCTATAAATAAATAATACAAATAAGAGCAGTGAAGCGCGCTGTTGAGTTGTCGTGGCGGACAATAAAAAGGGCGCTGTTCCCGCTGCCATATCATTTTTGGCATTATAAGTCTGTCTGCGCTAATGTTGACCAGAAAAGGGTAAAATTTTCATAGCCTGTTTTCCCAGTGTATTCATAGAAAATAGTACAAAAAAAAGAAAACAAAATAGTAAAGCTTCTCTAACAACAAACAACAACAAAGAAAACCAGTGCAAAAAAAGAAGAAAAAAAAACAACCAAAGAAGAAAATCTAAACAAAATGGTGTTGTCCTTCATTTTGTGTTGTTCGCACAATTGCCATTGGCAACTGCTACTCTTGAGGTTCTCGGCTTCATTCAATACTGCTGCTGCTGCTGAAGCTGGCTTATAGCAAAAAAAAAAAAAAAGAAATCAAGTTTGTGGCTATCACACTTCGTGGCACAATGTGGCCAAGCGAAAAGCATACAAAAACAACAACAACAAACTTTTTTTCTAAAAATAAAATAAAAAAGAAAAATGCAACAAACATGAACAATAGCCAAATGTGAGGTTAAAAGCGGTGAAGGTTTTCAATTTTTCTATTTTTTTCTATTTTTTTTTTTTTTTTTTTTTTTGTTTTTATTGAGACAACAAGAAAAGTACGACTTTGCTTGACTTCAACGAAAACTAACAACAAAATAATTCATTTTCAATTAAAAACACATCAGAGTGCTACACGCTGGCACAATGGCAGGCAGCAACAGCTGCCAAAAAAAAAAAAGAAATTGCAATAAGCAATAAGAGTGAGCAAGATAGAAAATAAAAGCGATAACAAAAAAAAAAAAAAAAACAATCTGAAAAATAAAACAAAATTTAAAAAAAAAAGAACGCGAAATCCTTTTGATAAATAAGTTAAAAAGGCAAACAAAAAAGAATAAGGGAGAACTTTAATTTTAGTAGAATCGAAGCTAAAATGCACGTCATAATAAATCGAATAATCGATTAATCGTTTAAAGAAATTTACGATTAGGATTAACTTTACAATTAATCGTGTCATTTCAACACATCGCTACACAAGGAAATAGCAGAGTAGTCTTATGGCGTAGGCTTTTGTGCAGATCTGCTCGAGTAACACAAAACTGCAAACTTAGAGTTTCAGGAACACGCCTGATATGATTTTTCCACTAATGGATGAGAGAATATCTCATTTAACTTCGAGCCGATTTTTATTTTTTAAACCGTTTTGAAAAGAAGAAACTTAGACCTTTTAATATTTTGTCAAATGTTGTAACATTTTCTTGTATGCATGGCATCTAAATTTAGTTGAAAAAAAATTGTATCATAAATTTTTATTGAACGATATTGTTTATAACTTTATTTAATATTTTTTTTTTATATTTTAAAATTTCTCTTCAAATATTTCAATTTCCTTTTCCGGTTTATAACTCTCTTTTTTCAATCTCCTTTTCATCTAATTCACAGTTCATCCGTTGGTACAAGTGCCAAATCAATTGGTTGGCGCGCCTGTCCTGACAGACGTCACTTTAATTTGCAATGTTGAGGCGTCACCGAAAGCGATCAATTACTGGCAACGCGAAAATGGTGAGTCGAACTCTCGAATTGACTAACAGACTAAATAAATGACTAAGAGACTGTTTGACTGACGAACTGACTAACTGACTAAGTGACTAAATGTCAATGTTTCCGTTTTTTTTTTTTTCTTTTCTTTTGAAAGGCGTTACCCATTTGACTATTTTTTACGATTGAAATACATCATTGCAAACGGATGTCGACGATGGCAATGACGTTTGAATGGCAGCGAGGTATTCTGTTGCACGGTTTCACTTTTCTCCAAAGCGATACAACAAATTTTTTTTGCCAAAAACCGAATTTCAATTTCAAACAACAACAACAAAAACAACAACGAAAATGATGAAAATGTTGTTGTCGCGTCGGTTTCAATTTTTCATTTTCGATTTTGAGTTTTTTTTTTTTTTTTTTTTTTGATATTTTTCATTTGAATTTCAATTTCAATTTCGTTTTGTTTACGCTACACAAATTGTAAAAATTATGGCTTGCTTGAAATCATTGTCAAATTTGTATACGGTTGGAAAAAACGCTGTTTGAAAATTGACAACGAACGTTCTTGATTTAAGTCGGTATTTAAGAAAAAAATTGGTTCTTGATATCCGTCTCTCCGTTACAGGGTATCTTATAGTCGTGCATACGCGACTTCAGCGTTCTATCTTGTTTTTTTTTTTTTTTTTCAAATATTTTACGAAGCAGCGAGACAGCACGAACCACTTCAAATTTGAAAGCCTTATAAACCTTTTAATGTTGCAATTTGTCTTTATTTGTTTCGTGTTCGAATCTTCGAGCTGTCATCATCATCATTATCATCAAACAGCAACATCATCATCATCATCATCATTATCTTCATAATGATCATCAACGTTGTTGTTGTTGTTGTCATTGCTGTTGGCGCACAATTTTGACTTTTGTCAAATGCATTTGACTTATATTGCAAACGTGACAAGTTAAGCTGCAACGAAAACGCTGCAATAGAATTATGTGCAAATATCCTGCGCTGCGCTGCGCTACGCTGCACATTATCCTTTCGTTTCATTTCGTTTTGAAAGAACCAGGCGACCAAAGGAATGCATTGTGGTTAACATATCCTTAAAGCTGACATATTTTCCTTTGTTTGCAATTTTTCACAGCTACCGAACCGAAATAGAGAAACAAACATATTGATTAATTTAGTTTTGTATTTTTCGTTGTCACAGGACATGAAACAATGCGACACCGAATACAGAACACAAAATAACGCGCAGTATGCCATTACTAACATTGACAAATCGTTTTTAACTTAATATCCTTTTATTCCTTAACATTCTTTATGCTTTTCTCTTTTTCGTTTTTAACAGGTGAAATGATAATTGCCGGCGATAGATATGCGCTAAATGAAAAGGAGAGTAATATGTACTCCGTTGAAATGATTTTGCATATTAAACGTTTACAGGCGAGCGATTTTGGTGGCTATAAATGCATTTCAAAGAATAGCATTGGCGATACGGAGGGTACAATACGTTTATATGGTAAGTTTTTTTTGTTTTTTTTTGAATGAAGTATGATAGTGGGGTCATAGTGAGTCACTTGGAAAAATTGCAGCTTAAAGTGAGAAAATAAATTTTCTTTGAAGCTGATATAAAAAGAGCAGCCAATAATTCTTTTTATAAAGAATGCAAGTTTATAACACTTTTAGTTTTTTAGCTTTGAAAGTGGCTTACTTCATACCATGCCACACTATTTCATGAATTACTTCTAAATTTGCCTTATTTTTGTAGTAGTCTAAGACGTTTCTTAGTACTTATTTTCGATGCTCATTTTTTTTATTTTTTTTTATTCCTAATACCACCTGATCCCACGCATGAAATTAATCCTGAAATCTGTCTGTCCGTACGTCTGCCATATTAAAACAATAATCTCAGAGCATAAAATTAAGATTCTGAACAACAATCTGGAATTTACTGGAATACCCAGTAATATTCCATTTTAAGTCTTATAAGCCCAATAACCCATTTCGATAACTTTCACAGTTGTAACGCTGTTCCCGTTGCTTCAGTAATTAAAATTTGGATCTAAGAGTTCTATAAATCACAAAATAAATTTTTAAAATTTTGAAACAAATTTCTCTTTCCAGAAATGGAACGCCCCGGCAAAAAGAGTCAACGTGAGGATGATCTTAATGAGGTTGCGGTAAGTAAACCCATAAAAAACGTAATTTAGTTATCAAACAAAAAAATGTTTTTATTTCGAATTGTTCTATCTCTTTTCAAAAACTATCTTTTCATGCATAATGTTTTTTTTTTTTTTTTTTGTTATTGTTGTGTCTGCTTTTCCTTTTTTTTTTTTCTTTTTATTTAGAAAAATGAAATTGTTCTAAAAGAGAATCGTCACGAAGATGGCTCACGCAATCAAAATGGACGTTTATATAAAGACCGAAGCGGTGATGGAGATTTGGATAGTGGTGGAGAACTGGGAGGAGGCTTGGGAGGAGTACAACGTGTTACAATAATTAAGATATTAATCTGGCCGATATTTGTGCTATTTGTAACGGCGGCATTAACAAAAGCAACCACAGCAACAATAACAACAACAACAAAAACACAAAAAGCACAAAGCTTAACAAAGAAAACGAAGCCGAAATTATTAAATAATAAAAATAAAAATAAAATGATGACAACAACGAGGACGACGACGTCAAGAAGAGAAGGAGTAACAATAATAATGACGTCATCTTTTAATAAAAATAAAAAACAACAACAAAAAAGTTATCAACGAAGTGAAAGTGAATTATTATTATTATAGCTTAATTAAATTGTTGTTGTAATTGCTAAAAAAAAAAAAAAAATAAAAAAATTAAAAAATAAAAGAAAAACCTAAAAAAAAAAGTAGAGCATATATTTTTTTTTTTTTTTTTTTGTATTAGTAATAATTATATTGAAACAGATAATGAACATCATTATGATGTTTGTGGTTTATATAAAACCAAACAAAAAAAATAAATAATAATAACAACTAAAAAAAATAAATAAATAAAAATATATATATAAATAATTTCAAAAAAAAAAAATACAAAAAAAAAATTGCGCTTAAGGCATTTTGTCATTTGTTAAATGAAAAAAAAAAAAAACATAAAAAAAACTGTCGCAAAACTTTCATGAGGACAAAAAACAAAAATACTAAAATACAAAAAAAAAAATAATAAAAATTGTTTAATAAATCATTTAAATAAAAAAAAATAAATATATATTATCAAAAATCATAAAAAAAAAATAAATAAAAGCATAAAAAAAAATAATAAATAATAAAAATAAAAAAAAACAAAGACTATAAAAAAATTATACAAATATTGCATCTCATAGAAACAAAATTTCTTTCAAACGTTTTTTTATACGCTTTACATTTTACTGCACAATCTCTCGCTCTCGCAAAAGTTGAGAGAAGCGCACTTTTTATGCATTACTCTCATCTTTAGCAGTGCGCGAGATTTTAAAGCTTTTCTGCGTGCTGATCTTGAGATGCATGTGTGTCTCTGCTGTACTTTTCCTGCTTCTATGTGCTGCAATATTTTTTTATAAATTTATAGTTTTTCATTTTTTTTTTTTTTTTGTTATAAGTCAAAAAATGTTTAAGTGTTACCTCGTTAGCAAAAACAAAATAAATACAATATATACAAATAAAAACAAAAAAAACAACAAAAAATATATACTAGGTACTTAAGTTCTTTAGAAGGCTTTAGCTATAATGAACAAAAAAAAATTTAAAATTAAAATACAAAAATATTATAGCTAAATTGTGTAATGTATCTGATATTTGGAAAATCGCTTCGATGTACTACGTATCTATGACTGCAATTCGTTTCTTGGTTCCTTTTGTTGCTAATTGTAATAAAAATAAATAAATATAAAAAAAATAAAAACTAACTTCGATGTTATCGCAGTTACAATGCCTTTCATATTTTTTTTTTTATAAAAGAAAATCTTCAAATAAATGTGAAGGGTATACAGAATAAAATAAAAAAAAAAAAACAATAAAAAACATTTTGTATATAAAAATATTAATATTGGCGCGTGTATATTTGAAGTTTTTTTTTTTTTTGTTTTTTTTTTTGTTAAACCATTTTTGTAAATATTGCACATCGTTAAAAAAAAAAAAATATATGTTTTTTTAAATATTTTTTATTTTTGACTTAAAATATTTATTTATTTTATCAAAATTAATGACAAACAACGTGAAACATAATTGCTCAACAATTTTTTTCAATAAAACGCTCAAATTGTAAATTAGACTGCAAAAATAATTTTTTATTTTAATTATTTAGCAAACAAAAGTTTGATTTATTTTATAAATAATTTTTAAACTTAGCTGTCCGTCTGTCTGTAAATTTAACCATCAGTTAGTACTTCAAGAGCTCTTCATGCTATTTTGGACTTTCACTTGCAATTAAGTATAAAGCAAATTCTTTTTTTAATATTAAAATTTTTTTATTTTTTTCTTTTTTAATTATAATTTTTACTTTTTTTTTATATTCATAATAATTTTTTTTTTTTCAAAAGCAAATTTATTTTTGTCGACAAACTAAATGTGCCAAATTATGTGAAAACGAAACAGTATAAAAAAAATTTAATATAAATTTAATATTTTTTTTAAATGTGCATATGCAGCATAAGTATTAATTAAATAATAATTAAATAATATATATATATATTTTTTTTTATTTATTATTTTTAATTTTTTTTTTTAATATTTAAAAGAAATTGTTCTTGTTAAAACTTAAAATAATTAAACAACTTTAAGTTGAATTAGGAGAAGAAAAAAATCGCACATATATGTATGTAACCTTAGCATATCCCACAAAAAAAAATAAATAATTAAATAAAAATAATTAAAATCTATATTAAATCAATGAACGACATATATACGTACCAACAATGTATTAATTATAAGAAATATATATATTTTTTTTTTTAGAAAAAAAAAATATTACAATAAATAAAAACTAGCAAAAATTTACCAAAATACAAAATAGTTATAAAAAAAAAAAAAATAATAAACAAAAAGTTTTGTTTTCTAAAATTTCAGCGAAAAATTTTACAGAAAAATATTATTTTCATGATTTTTTTTTTTATTAATTTTTAAAATTATTTCAAAGAGCGAAAGAGAAAGAAGAGAGTCAAAGCGAGAGGTAGAATGAGTTATACACTATTAGCCATCAATCTTATTATGTCTGTCTGTCCATTCAATGTTTCAGCATTCAGCCAGTTTAAAAGATATTTTGCTGAAATTTGAAACTTGAGCAATTCTCAGCCACAACTACTTTGTGTGTATGGAAACGTATTCTGTTTAACTTGAATAAAAACACTTCTAGTGTACACCCATGTATACCATACAGATTTTCTTAGAATTAAGTCACTATGGTGTACCATTTTCTGAATTTTTTCCAGAAAAACTGTTGTTAAAATTTTATATATATGCTTTTTATGTATATGAACCGAATATAATATTATAACTTGGGGGTTGTCGAATGAATGACTTCAACCAAGCCCACCCGTCACTATTTTAAATTAAGTGTGACAGGTATTTGCGCTTTGGAACTACCGAAGTACATAAACTGTTTTTAATATGTTTTATTTTATTTCATTTTTAGTTATCTTTTTTTACAGTTTCGATATTTTCTATTTGAATTAGTTGCAACATTATTTTGTGTTATTTTTTTTTATTTTTCTATTGAAATAATTTTCAAATAATCAAAAAAAATTGCAAAAAAATGTTTGCTTGAAATTTTGAAAACTTAACTCAAAATGAAATAAACAAATAAATAAAAAAAATAAATAAATAAAAATATATCAAAATTAAGTTATTCACAAATGAATCTCATGCGCAAATACGAATACGAATTAAATGTCTACGCTATGTCGATATTGTTCATGTAGAATTAAAAAACAAAAACAAAATATATATATACAATATATAAAAATTAATAAATGTATTAAAAAGAAAAAAATTAAGAAAAAATTAAAAAATAAAAAAAACACAATTCCGAAGTTTTCCAAAAAGTGAGAACAAAAAAAAAAAAGCTCGGGAAAATCTTTACAAATGAAAATGTATGAATTTTATATATAAAAAAAAATAAACTTGAATGAACTAAAAATATCGAAAGTTACCAGTTGCTGCATTTTGCATATAAAAAGAAAAAAATATTTAAAAAAAAAATATTACTTAATGCATATTGAAGGGCATACATAATCAGATAAACTCAAACGAAAAAAAAATTACAAAAAAGTAAAAAACTATATATACTACAACTACATATAAATGCATAGCTACATATATACAAATACATACATACATATACATACATATGCATAGCTATACATATATAGTCATGTATATATATAAACACATTCACAGACAGACACACATACACAAAGACATAGTATAAAATACATAAAACAAAATAATATTAATAATAATAATAAAAATAATAATAATAATAAATAAATAAATTAATAAAATTAGTTTATGTATTGTACATAAAATTTGTATTGTATAAAAAAAAAATAAAAAAAAATAAAATAGTAATTGTCAAAAGGAAAAAAAAATGATTATTTATAAAAAAAAAAAAGAAATATGATAAATATGAATAAAATGCAAAGACAAAAAAAAATAAATAAACATACAAAAAATCTTAAAAATAAATCTTTCTTTTCTTTTAATGGGTGCAATTGGTGCAACTTATCTTGGCTCCCGACTCTCGGTCAAACGGATTATTTGAAAGCAGCGACAATCAACAAATTATTGCAATGTGCTTCCTTTGCATTAAAGCTTGTTAAAAGCCTGGGCATCTCTTAGGGCATTCATCCAGCTGGCATGGTCCAATGCTACTCTATACCAATACCGAATCCAAATCTTACGGATGTCTTCCAAGATTTGTTCCTTCCAACGCAGCCGCGGTCGTCCTCGCTATCATGCCCTCCGATTTTTTTCGTGCACTTGTCTTGCCGGAGCCCGTTCCTTTATTCGTTGCATGTGACCAGCCCAGTGCAGTCGTGCAGTCCACTTCCACAAAGTATGCATTCAGTTCGTGACGAACACCAGCAACAGTTATTTGGCGTTCCACTTATACGCCTTGACTAATTTAGCGCCCGGCGACATAAGACTTTCTAGAAGATCATTAAAAAACTTTCAGTTGCAAAATTTACCATAAAAAATATTTTAAAGCATATTAAAAAAGCATATTAAAATTCTTACGTAATAAATTCAGTTTCTATCAAAGTGGCTTTTTTTTCGTTTAAATTACCAATTGCTCATAATTCGTCATAAGTTTATACTTCAAATTCGTGTAACGTGTAGCGTCCATGCAATGTTTTAGAGTTTTATATGTATTTTTTTTTTTTTTTATTCCAATTTTTTGAGCATTTTTTTTGAGCATTTTTTTTGAATACGAACTGCATCGTAAAATAGGGTCAAAGGTGGCATTGGAACACTTACACGAATTTCCAAGAACTTACCTGTGGCACGATTTAGCTGATCCTTTATTGAGCATTTTTTTTTCTTCGGCTTGTTCTTGATGTGGGAACGAATGATCTTGATATAAGAATTAATGTTTTTAATATAGAATCGAATGTTTTCGATATAGGAACTAATTTTCTTGATATTAGAACGTATGTTCCTCTCCCCGCTTTCCTTTTGTATATCTCTGGTAATACAAGCAATTTCTCGGTAGAAAAACTCAGCTTGTCTTAATTTTGACCACGAATATACTTTGGTCCATATTAGTACGATGTGTCTTTGGTTGTTCTCTTCCTACTATATATGGTGTGTTTCGGCTATTTCGATTTGTACGTGGACATCGCTGATTTTGATCACAATAAATAGGATAGGTGTTGCCGCTTACACCCATACATTAGGAAGAGTAATTGCCGAAAATTTCATTTATAATTAATAAATTTTTCATATCAAAGACACAAAAAGTAATAAAATAAAATTCTTCGAATATTTGTTTTTATATCAAAACTTAAAATATAAATTCAAAAGATTTTCAAATTCTTTTTTTTTCGATTTATATTTATATATTTTTTCTACCTGAATAGTTATGTGGTTGCTTTATGGAAATTTATTTCAAGTATTTCATTTATAAATACTTAAATTCGAAGATTATTTCTAAATAAAATATAAAAGCATGATGAGGATGATGAGAATGATGATGATGATGATGAAGATGAAGAGATGATGAAAACAATTGCAACGACATCGAACGAGAACATTGTCGCACAAATTATTCATTTTGTTCGCATGTAACGGACCGACAGACGGACAGACGGATGCACATAGAGAGACACATAAACGGAGACGAAAACGAAACGGATGCACAAATAGTTTTAGTTTTAGTAACAATTTAAATGTTTGTCCTAACTGAATGTGCGCAGTTATTTGCACTTTGAATAAATATAATGAAAAAAGAAAAAAACAAACGGAGGCGCATAACATATAATTTTATAAACAAACGAGCGGACAAAAGCCGAATGCTTTGTTATTTTAGTCCATAAATATGCATAAGGATAGTTCATAAATATATACACAGAGAATATATTGTTACTTTCATGCACGTAGTACTCGTTTAAACAGACAAACAAACCGACAGGATATGCAGGACATATACAAATATATGTAGACATGCTGAACGACAAACGGACAGACAGACAGACAGACGGACGGACAAGTGTTGGTCATGTGCATTTAGTTGCTTAGTTCAAGATGTTGTCATTGTTTTCATTGTTGTTGTTGTTGTTGTTATGGTTACTATTGGCATTATATGACCAACTAAACATTTGCATATGTCCTGTACGGCTTACTCAACTCAACTCAACTCGATTCTTTATGCATTCGCCCATTTCACCCCACTCCATTTATCTCACGTGTATACGTATATTTGTTTCGTATTTTTCACATTTATTCATTTGTTCAATTCATTCAGTTATTCGTTTGTTATCCGTCGTCCGTCCGTCCGTCTGTCGGTCCGTCCGTCTGTCTGTCTCTTCGCAACTCGGTTTTATTTAAAATTTGTGGTATTCCTTCATAATAGATTTTTTTTGGTTATGCATTTTATTTTATTATTTTTCCTTTATTTATTTTTTTCATTTATTAATTCTATTGTTGATATTTTATATTTAGGTTTTCTATGTTTCCTTTTCATTATAAACAGAACGTTGCGTGAAAATGAATAATATAATTTTATTCCAAAGTTTGCAACTGATTGAAGAAGAGTTTTTAAATTGGATAATCTTTGGAACAGCTTTGATGCGAGTAGCCTAAGTCTAGTCAAGTGATTGGCAAAAAAATCACTTTCGGAGATTTTTTTCACAGTGATTTAAAATAGTGATTTGAGTTTTTTTTCATTCCTCAGCGAACATGTGCAGCTATCGACGATTTTGTGCATTGCGCTTCGCAATGAATGAACCTGTTCAGTAATCTTTAATTATTTTACGCGATTTGTGATTTTGTCACTGTTTGCAGTCACTGTGATTTTAAAAGCTCGTTTTGACAACACTAATAGGCAATTCGTTGCTGCTGAAATTTTATAATTGAAAAGATTTCAAATAAAAGATTTGATATCATACTTCTAAATTGCTAAATTAATAAGAAAATTCTTTATAATTAAATTCTTTATATAATTTTCAATAGTTTTTGATCTTTGTAACCGCAATTGTCAATTGCATTGTGTGTATGCGTGTGGGTGGGTGGGTGTATATATCAGTAAATGCCTGCATCACTGCCTTGGAAGTCTCTCTCTCTCTCTCTCTCTCCATTCTTTTTTTATGAAAATGTCCTTTCATTTGTTTTGTGCATAAGTCTGGTTTAATTTACGCTTCATGCTCTGCTAATGATTGCATGCTACAGTTGAGCTTTGCTCCTGTAACAAAATTCTTATTGTACAAAAGTTTTGTTGTTGTTGTTGTTGCTGTTGCTTTTGTTGTTTTATAAATTTATTTTGTTGTTGCAGTTTGTAGGTAAGCAGCACGGAAATGCGTGCAGCATTCTGTGCTGTGTAAATCTATGAAGTAAATTTTTAAAATAAAATAATCATTTTCGATTTGTTTTTGTTTTAAATAACAAAAGCTACGGAAAATGGTGAAGCCGAAGTAAAAAAAAATCCTCAAAAAATAGCAATAAAAAAAACAATTAAAAAAAAAAAAAATAAACAAAACTTTTAAAACTGTGCATAGACGCTACACATTACACGAATTTGAAGTTTAAACTTATGGCGAATTATAAGCAATTTGTAATTTAAACGAAAAAAAAGCCACTTTGATAGAAATTGAATTTATTACGTTAGAATTTTAAAAAAACATTTATAAAAAGTTTTGCTTTTAAATATTTTTTTGGTAAATTTTGCAACTGAAAATATAATCGAAAGTAAAATTATCATCATCATCATTCGGAACAGTAATAATAGTAATAATAATAATGACGTCATATGTTGTTGATGATTTGACGTTTGATTGAGTGGAATGGAATGATAATTTTATCAAATTGAACGCCACTTATGACAAACAGACAGATAGACGGACAGACGGACAAACGGGCATAGTTTGAAAATATTATATATGAGATTCACATTATCAACAACATCCACATCCGAAGCGTCGTCATTGATGTGTGCAAAATCGATACTAATTAACTGTCAAAACGATTCAAAAGCTTCTAAATTTGTACATCGTAAGTATGTGGAAAACGTTGTGTATGCATTTTACGTTGCACGACGAAAACTACTTGAAAAGCAATTGAAATATGCCAATTATGTCTTTATTGTATAAACGAATAGATACAATATACAATAGAGTACATCGTTACTAAATTGATCTCGAGCGTTGATAAACACGCAATAAGTAAATAATTACGAGAAGGCGAGGGCTGCATTTTATATTGCAAAAATTTGAGATTAAAATTTCTTTTCATAGTAAGCTAATCTCTTCTTGCTGGCAAGTTGATCGTTTTATTGTTGTTTTATTGTTGATCTTTTTTGTTGATCTTTTTGTTGATCTTTTTTGTTGATCTTTTTTTGTTGATCTTTTTTGTTGATCTTTTTTGTTGATCTTTTTATAAAAATCTCTCCTTTGATTTGATTTTATACTCATTTAAAGACATTTATAAATAATTGAGTTAATCTAACGTAAGAACACTCGACTTTTGGAAAACCCATTGCATGTCAAATACATACTTCAATAAAATTTAATGCAGCTCAGCTCTTCAACTCGTTTACATGATTTCGCTTGCATGTTACATGTTGCAATCAAAAAAAAAAAAAAAAAAAAGAAAAAAAGAATTATTTTTGATTTTTGTTTTGTACATGTGCATTCCTTTGTGGTCAAACTGGTAGATATTATATCTTGATTTTCTTATTCATTTTCATTTTTCCTATCCTTTTTTCTTTTTTGTTTTTTCTTTTTCGTTTATCCTTTGTTGCACATTACAATGTTTGTGGCGAAATATATTAAAAGCTACTTACAAAGTGTATAAAAATATATAAACTGTTTATACAGACAGACAAACAGACAGACACATGCCAAATAATACATAATATTATGTGTCCAATACGTAAACGTATGTGGTGTAATAGTATCCGGCTTTAGAAAGAAATAGGAAAAAAAATTAACAACCAGATGGGGACACCGATCCCTTAATGAACATAATGAACTAAACAGATCAGGCATATCCGCTGATACCAGATCACTCACTGGCTTATTGATAGACACGCGAGAGTATGAACTATGTGAATGCTGCAAAAACGCTGATGAAATTGATGAAGATATTGGCCATTAGCTTGGCTGCTGCCCAACACTTTGTCGAACGTGATTTGTACAGTTAAAAAAGTTTAGTCCGGTAACAATGGCTTTAGTTATTAACAGTGACGTTAGTCGTTAACAGTGACTTAAGTTATTAACAGTGACTTTAGTCGTTAACAGTGATTTTAGGCATTAACAGTGACATTAGTCATTAACAGTGATTTTAGTCATTAACAGTGACATTTAGTCATTAACAGTGACTTAGTTAGGCATTAACAGTGACCTTAGTCGTTAACAGTGACATTAGTCATTAACAGTTACTTAAGGCATTAACAGCGACTTTCATTATTTTAAGCACAATAATTATTTTGCTTACATACGCACATTATTTTATTTTTCATTACAGAGTATATCATACAGTATATATTTCAGAAATGACGGTTCAGTGCCTCTGGAAAATATGTTTTTTTTTTTTTTTTGTTCTTCTTAAATTGAAGCTAAAGTTATAAGTAAAATGTTTTTGTTGTTGCTGTTGTTGAGATGATGCAAGTGATTCATGTGGAAAACGACAAACAATTTCGGTTAACCAGTTACAACAACAACAAAAACAACAATGAAAAGAAGAAGAATGAGAATATAGTGCAATATTTTGCCATTATAAATAAATATATAAATACTTACATATACGGTATAGTATAGAGTTGTTTTTGTTGTTTTTTAATTTAGAATTTTTATATGCCAGGCGCAACATAATTTTGATTCTAATATAATTATTTTGTATTTTCTGTTAAAATATTTTTTTTTATTAAAATATTTATCGTCGCACTTGACAAACTGTCTTTTTTTAACTAAAACTTTAAGCCTGATATTCTTCACGACAACAAACAAACAAATCAAACGCAAAGAAAAAAATCCAGTTAAGCCTTGTCGCAGGATTTGCTGTTGAGCTAAGTTTTTACTAACTCTTTATGCTTTTTTCTCTCTTTTTTTCTTCCACTTCTTCGGTATTTGCTTGGTATCCTTTGAGCTTGAAATGCTTATTTAGTTTTTTTTTTTTTATATATTTTGTATCTTTTAACTGCAATCGCGCGTATAACGAAATTTTAACTTATAAAAATTTCTGTACATGATTTCGCTTTATTGTTTTATGGCAGCGCATTTTATTTTGATTATATCTATAACTGTGTATGTGTGTATGTGTGTGTGTGTGTGTATCATTTCGGTTTTATGAATATTTCAAAATACAAGATACAAAGCATACTCGTACATAAATATGTATCTTTCTATCTTTATTGTTGAATATGAATAAATCCCACGTCGTCTGCGTTAAAACTTTGACACTTCAACTTAAGAAGACAGCATGAAAATGAGCATACTGAGTAGCTTTAACTGTGCACATCTTCTTCTGTATTCCAGTGCCTCTATTGAAAATCTCTGCAGCTTTTTTTTTTTTATATTCGAAACTATATGCCCACCATTTCCCATTGCAATATATCTTTTATGGCATTTACACACACACACACACACACGCACACATTCAAGCAAATAATCCATCCATCCATCCATTCATCCATTTACTATTCCGCATACATACACACATACTTACAAACATTTCAACAGAAACACCTTCCACCAAAAGTGTCAGATATTAAATTTTTATGATTCTGTGCTGCGTTCCTGCGTTCTGGCTGCAATCTGTTATACTTGGTGTATCTTTTTTTTTAGTATTTTCATTTTTTCTTTTTTTTTTTTAACATTTTTATTTTTTTTATTTATTTTTTATAGTCATTTTTATTTACGTTTGTATATTTTCACTCAGATTCAATGAAGCTTTTGCTTACTTTATGCGAAACTAAGTGAAAAACTTTCACTACTTTCGACACACACACACACACACACGCACGCACACATGCACACATTTAAATCCATTTCAGCTTATGGAATTGCGAAACAATGTGTTTATAGATGCGAATATGACATGCAATCATTTTTCATGATTATGATTATCATTTGAACTCTAGGCGCGTGCAGCGAATTCTCAAAATCGCCATCATAAAATGCTTATAAAGTGAACCAACAAAAAAAAAAAAAATAAATAAATAAAAATATGTCAATTTATGCAAATTGTAAAGTAAATCGTTTATTTTAGATACCCTTGGCATCGCACACGCAGTGACTTTAGTCGTTAACAGTCAAATTTTTTGTTAACAGTGATTTTTAGTCGCTAACAGTGACTTTAGTTGTTAACAGTGATTTTAGTAGCTAACAGTGACTTACGGTAGTTGTTAACAGTGATTTTAGTCGGTAACAGTGACTTTAGTCGCTAACAGTGACGTTAGTCGCTAACAGTGACGTTAGTCGCTAACAGTGACGTTAGTCGCTAACAGTGACTCTATTACATAACAATGACTTTTGTGATTTATTTTAGAATAGAAACTTATTTGAATCGAAAAAAAAAAAAAAAAATTTAAATAGATTATCAGATAAGCTCATCTACTATATTTCATGATTTATCTACAAAATCTGTCTTAACGACTTTAAGACAAAAAAAAAAAATCCAACTTTTTTTTAATCATTTCCATTTTTATACTTCATTTTTTTTTTTTTTTTTTAAATAAAAAAAAATGTTATTATGCAAAATAATAACTAAGCATCGCACTATGAAATTAAATTTGAATCCCAGCAATGAAGAAACTCAAAATAAAAGTTATTGGTGCAGCACACGAGACTCCTGATCTGAGTATGTAGTGTCGAGTTGTCTCTTCTAAGTCTTTGCAGAATTTTCTTGCATCATGCCGCTGCCAACACTACTAAAATTTTCGTGTATATGCAAGGAGTACACTTGTATTCATGTTCTGAAGCTCCTTTTATTTCTGCTCTAAGTTTTTTTTTTTTTTAGTTTTTTTTTTGTCTGCTCTATGCTAACATTTTCTATGACTGCACAGTGTTTTCTTTAGATATAGTAACTTCTTTTAAACTTCTTCTCCTTTTTTAGTTCTTATTCCTTTTGTGGGAGTTGGAAGACAAATTGATTTCATGTCTGAAACTTCTTAAGCGTTGCCACCAAGGGAATTCTTTATGTTTTTTTTTCTCTTTGCTGCTGCTGCTTTGCTCCAAACAAAATTTCATATTATTCACATGAAGAAGCTTCCACTTATTCGCCAATAAGCGCGTCCATGCACTCCGGCTTTGTATGCATGTGTATTTATTTTTCAAGTTGCCAAGAAATTGATACTCTTAAGCAAGAGTCAAAAGGAAAATATAAAAAAAACTAAAAATATATAAAAACAAGCATAGAGCAAGTCACAAACATTTTGTAATACAGCAAAATTGCAGCAAACTATCTAACACAACTTTTTTTTTTCGTTCAATATTCGTAAAAGAGTATAAAAAAAGCTAAATTTAGCAAACGCCTTTTATGCGATTAAATCGAAATAGTGTTACCCTGCACATAGAAAACGATTCAAAACAATTCAAAACGATAAATCATAATGATTCAAAATGATTCAAAATGATACAAATGATTCAAATGATTCAAATGATTCAAATGATTCAAATGATTCAAATGATTCAAATGATTCAAATGATTCAAAACAATTCATAATGTTTCATAATGTTTCATAATGTTTCATAATGTTTCATAATGTTTCATAATGATTCAAAATGATTCAGTATGATTCAAAATAATTTAAAAATGATTTATTTAAAATAATTCGAAAATATTCAAAACGATTCAAAATGATTTAAAACAATTCAAAATGATTCACATCGATTAAAACGATTTAAGCAATTTTTAAAACTAACAACAAATATTGCCAAAGAAATATAAAACCGTATTAACAGAATTTAAGAAGGGTGCAAGATTTTATAAAACGGACAAAAGACTTGGTCGGCAAGAATCTAAGCATGTTTACAATATATTTTTCCATTATACTCGCATTATGCATTCTCAAACTTGCTTACTTTAAGTAATACAAATCGTCTTGTGTGATAATGCATTTGCGTGTTTGAATTTCATTTAAAAATTCCATTTTAACTTTTTTTCTCCTTTTTGAAAAATGTAAACTGCAAAAACTTAAATCAAACTTCAAAAACTTTATTACTAAAAAATATTTGTCGAACTTATTCGTTTGCCATTAGCGAATCAATCTTCAATTATTCACTCGCTCAATGTTACTAAGGTATCATTTCCTAATAATAACAACAAACTCAGCTATCTGGAATTAGAACTCTTTGAAATTGTATCTAATTATTTAATATTTTTAAAATGTTTCACGAGCCAAACTTCAGCCATTTAATTGGCTTAAGTATTTGTTTTTGTTTTTTTTTTTTTTTTTTTTATAAAAACATATTTGCATTTTTTTATACAAAAATGCGTTTGGCATAAGAACACTTTGTCACTTTACAGTAGAAGTATCTAGATACATTTGTATCTATGTTCATGAGTGCATGTTATATGAGTTACTTTTATTGTTATTATTATTATTTTTTATGTAGCTGTCGCTGTTGCAATATATCAAAGTGTTTCCTGTTGCTGCCACGGCTTTTACTATTGTTTTCGTTGTTGTTGTTGTTGTCGCTGTTGTTGCATCATGACTTGAAACCATAAAACCATTGAAGCCTGAAACAGTGCAAACTTTTTTTATTTTTGTTTTGTTTTTGGTTTTTTTTTTTGTTTTGTTTTTACCATTGCGACTGACTGCATCGGCCTGTCTGTCTGTCCGTCCGTCTGTCTACCACTGTTGCTCCTTATGTGTTTCTAGTTTTTGCTTAGTATATGCACAAATATATTCTCATACATACGTGTCTATATGTATTTATAAACGCATCTGTATGTGTGCATGTGTGTGTGTGTGTGTGTGAAAATCCTGGTAACTTGTTAGCTTATCCGGTGATTACATCGATAATGCTACGTGGTGTTTTAGCTTGAATACTACGTGCTCCTTATGCATTTTATATATGCTTTCCTCCGACAACTACGGCAAATGATACTGTTTGGATATGCAACTCGTTTTGGCTTTATGCTATAGTTTTAGTATCTTATTGTAGTATCTAGTTTCTCTATCTATCTTTAGGTATACTATATATATAGAGCCATGTCTGTCTGTCTGTCTGTCGTCTGTCTGTCTGTCTGTTATCATGTGCAAAGTATCTTTCTTCAAATGTATTTCTTCTTTATTTCGCATACAAATTTCTATGCAATGATTTTTGTTGTTGTTGTTGTTGTATAAGTTTTTTGAACATACTTCTTAGTGATGTGCTTAGTTATAAGAAGGCGTTAAAAATGAAATGCTATAACAACAACAACAACAACTAAATATTATGGGTTAACTCTATAGTTTATTTTAGTCGAAAGACAAATGTAATTTTTGCTCCTATAAGTATGCAATAATTTGAATTTTGCTTTTTAAAATTGTTTAAGATAAGCGCAAAGATTGGATTAACTTTATTTTTTGTTTTTTAAAAATACGGAAAGTTGAAAAATGCAATCGATTAAAAAAATACGATTGGATTAAACGATTAAAACGATTAAAACGATTAAAACGATTAAAACGATTAAAACGATTAAAACGATTAAAACGATTAAACACAAGACGTACTGACAGACAGACAAGTCAATATCGACTCTCCACTCCACTCGCACAAGGCACACAACTCATAATCTTTATTGTAGCTAATTATTGCTTTCGTTTATACTTTACCTTTTTTATACTTTCAAAAAAAATTTAAGAAAAAACCCTCGCACTTTCTTTTTTGCCAATTGTTGTATGTTTCCTTTACTTTTTCTAACTTCATTCGTAGTTATTCACGCGCTCAATCAATTTTTCAAGTTTTTCTTTATAAGCCATTTTGCTTTGTGTATGTTCAGTGGCGTTGCAAAAAGGGATGAAAACATGAAATTTATAGTTTAAAAAAATATTTAAAAATGCTTTAAAACAAAATAAAAGAATAAAAAAACTATTTTTTTTTATTTTTTTATACGATTACGCCTTTGTCAAAGTTTATGTGTGTGTGTGTGTGTGTGTCGATATGTATTGCCAGCAAAACGATATGAGCATTCTAATGGCATTAGTAAATAAGTAAGTAGCTAAGTAAGTGACCAGGCAAGTAAGTAAGCACAAGCAGCAGTCATAGTCGTAGCCGTCGTTGTTGTTGTTGTTCTTGTTCTTGTTGTATGTATCTAAATACAAATGTATCTACAAGATGTTCGCTACATACAATATTGCACTTAATTTTTTTGAAACTTTACAAACACACACACATGCACACATGCACACATGCACTTGTAGTATTACTAATGATATTTCATTGGTTGTGATTTATCGTGCATTGTGCTTTTTTTATTTCAACTTAAATTTCATAGAAGAAGTATCTTTTATATTGTATGTGTAACTTAGTATCTGTAAGTATCTTTGTATGTGTTCCTTTATTTTTTTTTTTTTTTTTACACACAAATTTTGCTGAATGTGCTTTTCACATTTTATAGAGCGTTCGAATGAATGTTGTTGCAAGACATTAAACTACTCTCGACACTTGAATAATGCGAAAACATTAAAACATTTCACTAAAAATGTTTCGTTTAGTTAGTTTATCTCAGCAAAAAAAAAAAAACAAAAAGTACGTCCTTTGGAATTTGCTTTAAAGTTTAAGTAACGATAACGATTTTCTTCATCTCCATCTTCTTCTTCTTCAACTTTTTTAGTACTTTTTATGCTTTTTAAACGAATTGTTTGCATAAGTTGCTCTTATTCTTGTCTAATCAAATGTTGTACATGTTTCTTTGCTATGTTTTGCATTCAAAAGATACAAATGTATCTAAATGCATAACACACACGCACACACAACACATACACATACACATCTGCATGCAATTGAGTGTGTAATTTGAAAATATTGACAAAAAAAAAAAAAAACCATTTTATAAGATTTGTCACAAGCAAAAAAATAATCGAGAACAACTTTTTATGTTTTTAGATAGTTGCGAATCGACGTACAATATTATTGATCATCTTGAAGACCACCTTTTGAGTTGAAAACTTAAACACTGCTTTACCAACTAATTTCTTCCGATAACACTAGTCAACGATTTTCAATAAAATTCGATAGAATTGTATTAAGATTAGAGATCAGTGAAGAGCACCTGGTCTAACGAGAATAGTTCGGAAAAATGCCATAATGAATGTAAAACTTTTGTTCCAATAAATTTCAAATCTATGAAGTCCGGCTTCTTTGGATGCTAAACATTTTCTGCTGCTTTGAATGGACTAAAGAAGTTTAATGGGCTCGAAGGGTTTCACAGAATCAATGTTCCTCTGCGACTTGATTTTCTTTCATGCCTCTTTGTAATTTACCAAAATTCGGACCCAACACGGGGCAATTTTGAAAACAACCTTCGGTGTAGGCGGGATCAGTTTCATAATATTCTAGCGATGTTAGCGCTCTAATTGCCGGAATCGGAGAAAAATTTGGTCTAATATTACTCCGACATTTCTGACAACTTAAACTCTTACAATAAATTCCTAATCTATGAAGTCCGGCTGCTTTGGATGCAAAAAAACTATGAAATTAGGAATGGAAAAGAAGTTTGAAGTCGAAGGATTTCACAGAATCAGGATGCATTTACTATTTAAGAAAAGCAAATATACATAATACGAGTATATATAGCGAACAATTGCAAGAATATGTTTGGAAAAACAATCTCAGAAAGTATTTGAATATTGTTTGCAACTCTGTTTTTTTAAATCACTTCTTATACATTCTCTCTCTCTCTCACTCTCACTCATGTGACACACTCTAGCGGCAATGCTTTTTTTTTTTTTTTTTTTTTTCATAGAAAAATGTATTGTTTTGCTTTTAACTTTGCTTGACAACTGAAAGATTGAATTGAACTTTACGAATTCGTGCATGACAAGATGCTTTGTTATAAAATGCACAACAGCAGCAGCAGCGCCTTTTTGTATGCTACAATTTTCTGTTCAGTTACGTTTTTCGCCGCATCGTGAGATACTTTTTTTGTTTTTTGTTTTTCGTTGTTGTTGTTTCGTTGTTACATGTTCAGTTGATGCGATCAGATCAATTCGTGCGGCACTCAATGCTATTTGTCTTGTGTCAGATTTGAGTGACAGAGTAGTTTGTTTTTTTTTTTTTACCAAGCTTAACGCCGCTGCTTTGTATAGAATACGTATATATTTTATATTGTAAGCCTCATTCTGCCACATTATTTTTTTTATTTTTATTTTTTTTGTTTTTTGTTTTTATTTTTCAATCTAATTCGCCGTATCTAACTCAGTTCGACAGCATGCAGCCATTGTACGTGTGGTGCGCGCACAGTTAAAATTGTTATGAACTCTGACAAACGAAAACACACTTATAGATACTTTTGTATCTTTTTTTTTTTTTTGCAAACATACTGTGCATGAGTTCACAAACGTGCTACATTGATATTATTATATTGTTGCTGTTGTCATTGTTGTTGCTGTTGCTGCTGCACTGCATTGTATTGTTTTGTATCGCATCACATCGCATCGCATCGTATATTCTGTGTTTTTCGTTATAAATTTTGTGAGGATAAGCGTTTGTAATTGAATTTAGCTATTTGTTTTGCGTGTGATATTTAATTTTTTGACTATTGCACATCTGTGCAATTCTTGTCACAGCAATTTGCTATTTCAATATGTGTTTTCGAGTTATTTGTTTAACATGTTTGCAAACATATTTTAGAGTTTAAAGATACAAAAAAAAATACAACAAATAAAATTTATTTTTTAAATATCTATAAATTTTTCCCAAGAAGAGATACGTTCGTCAACACATGAAAGTCGATCGTATCGTAGATAGATTTTGGGAATTCTTACTTTGTTTTTTTAGTCTGTCATCAGCGGACCATCCATACCGAATGAGAGCATCGAAGTTGTAGAAAACTTTGTCTACTTGGGATCAGAGACAAACAAGAACAATAAAACCAGCTTGGAAATCAGACGAAGAATTACTCTGAGCTAATGCGAAGAAGCGTTTTGTCCAGAACAATAAAAATCAAACTCTTAAAGACGTTGATACTTCGAGTTCTGTTGTATTGCTCCGAATCAGAGACGGATAAATCAGCGTTGAGACAGTTTGAGAAGAAAATTCGTGAACGAAATTGAAGGTGCACAACAGCAAGGACGACCGCTGCTGCGTTGAGTGGATCAGATCTTGGAAGGCGTCTGCAAGATTGAAATCGGATTTGGTATCGAGTAGCATTGGACCATGCTGAATACCCCAGAATGCATAGGCTTATAACAAGCAGTATTGGCCGTAACTACTTTGAAGTTGTCCCGCCGAAACTGTTTCAAATTTATAAGGCAAGTAACTACTTCCTGAATGATCTTTGGGATGAGTCGTTGAGCGAAGATAGCTCTTTCGTCTGCCTGTAGCGCCTAAAAAAGCGCACTAAATATTTAAATCTTCACAAAAATAAACTTTTTGTAAAAGAAAAAACATTTTTATATATTTTTAAATTTTCTTAAGCACTGCAAAAGTGCAATATTCTTCAAAAATTCAATGTGATTTCGCGTTGAAATTTTTTATTGCATTTTTTTTTTTTTGTTCTTTAGTCAATTGTTCTGTAGTGCAGCACCAAAGACTTTGGCACAGTTTTATTTTCTTTTTCTTTTTTTCCTATTTTCTTTTACTTTATTTTGTACAAATATTTTGTTGTTGTTGGTGTTGTTGTTCATGTTGTTGCGTTAAATTTCCCTCTCGAGTCATTATACGCTTAATTTTCGCTTTTCATTTTCAATTGCCATAATTTAGTTTTATTTTCAACAACAACAACAACAACAACAATTTTCCAGCACATCGTATAAAACTTTACTTTTGCTTCTACTCAAAAAAAAAAAAATACAAGGAAAGCAAAACAGCAGATACACCTTCTTTGATTGTGTAACAGTGTATGTATGTATGTATGTGTGTGTGTGTGTGTGTGTTAATCCTTAGCACGTCAGATACAAAAATTTTCTTTAACAAGTTTTTTTTTTTTTTTTTGTAAGAAAACTTTTCACTTCGTTCGCAGCACTTCATACGAAGTGGAAAACCTAAAATTTAATTTATAAAAATCAAGCTGCTTCTGATTACCTCATAAGAAATACGTAATAATTTTATTAAGAAAAAAACGCAAAAACATACCAGAAATTATTTTATTTTTTATATTACTAAAATATAAAAATTATATGAAAGTCTGCTAAATTTGAAACGCTTTGAGAAAAAAAGTTAAAAGAACAATAAAAGATATAAAATTGTGGAAAATTAGAAAAGCCAAAATAACAAACATAAAAAAAAATCACCATAAACTTTTAGAACTAATTGCAGTGCAACGTAGTATTTTTGAAAATGGGAAACCAGCTCAAATACTTTTGCTACACATTTATAAAATTTTTATAGAATAACAAAATAGCTGTTTTCTCTAATAAAACTCTTCTAATGCTCAGAATTTGAGGAACACCACCAAAATCTTGACTTGAGCCACTTAACCACTTTTTTTACTTATGTGGCAATAACTCAGTAAACTATGAACCGATTTTTATTTTTTAAGCAGTTTTGGAAAGAAGAAACTTAGAGCTTTCAAAAAAATTTAATATGTATATTGAAACATTTCAGATGATATCGGTATTAATTTTCAAGTCAAAACTATGCAATATTTTTTATGTACTATAAACTTTAATTTTGTTCTACACTTTTTAAATGTTTTAACAAAGAACTCGAATACATTAAATACATTTGTAAATAAGCATTTTTTTTTTGTTTGTTGTTGTTGTTTTTGTTTTTCGTTCTTTTAATAAAATATGCAAAGTGAAGTATTATATTTATTGACTAAATAAAGCCTAAATAAAGCTTAAACCAATTTTGAAATTGTTGCGAATAACATTTTATGGCTACAAAAAAAAAAAAAAAGCAGGAAGAAAGAAATAATGTTGCAGTATTGAGTAAGCACGACTATCAGATACGCTGTAAATATTTTTTTTTTTTAGTTATATAAGCTTTTTTTTTTGAAATTGGTAAAAAAAATTTTGGAAAACTATCTTTTCAAACTTGAATCTTGTAGAATCTGTAGCTATAAAATTTTTATTTTTATGAAATATTTTTTAAAATTTAATATTCAATGCAACGTGACTGACTGAGCAGGGCAAATTATTGTAGTGCAACACGGTTAAATTTTTTTTTTTTTTTAGTCGATTTTTTTCACTGTGTAAATATTTTATTTGTTAACAATAAAATAACAACAACAGCAACAACAACAACAACAAAGAATATGATGCACTTACACAAAGGCATAAACGTAAATAAATATAAAAATATGCTCGCGCTTACACACACAAACACAACATAAACTATCATAGACAACGCGCGTTGTAGACAGAATATGCGAGCGAGACAGAGAGAGAGAGAGAGAGAGAGAGAGTGAGCGAGCTGAAGAGAAATGAAATGTAGTGTAGTGCATACAAACAACAAAGGGCAAAGCTTAAAAAGTAACACGCATTCATTGCATACATTTAAATTTTATACAAAAAAAAACAAAATACTTGTCTTGACTGATTACTAAGCATAACGTAAGGCCAAATGTATTTTTTTGTTGCTTAACTGATTAATAAAATACGTAATCGCATAATCAAGAATCTTTTTTAAATAATAAATAATAATATTATATAAATTTATAAAAAAAATTCCGTACAAAACCGGCACGTACGCTGCTATTAAATAAAATAAACAAGAACAAAAGGACTTTCTCTCTCTCTCTCTCTCTCTCTCTCTCTCTTGCATGCTGCATTGAATTGTTGTTGCAATAGACATGCCTAAAAGTATGCTATGCAATGTGCTGCGGCATGCTATGTTGCGAAATATATAGCTCTCACGCTCACGCTCACACGCCATAGCAGCTCAAACGAAAACCGCTTAAAACACTTTACTATCGCATTTTGAAATTTTTTAAATATTTTGTTGCAACGCTTTGCAATTTTTTTCGTATTCGTTTTATTTTTTATCTCTTGCATTCATTCATTTCTTTTACTTTTTTTTTTTTTTTGTCTCAATTTTTTTCATCTTTATATTTTCTTTTTCACTCACACTTATTGCTGTGTGTGTATTGCTGTTGTGCCATTCTTTAATATTTGTTGTTGTTGTTGTTGTTGTTGTTTTTGTTGTTGTTATTATTGCTGTTACTGCAGTTCCACTTCCGCATTTACATCCGCAACTGAATCCGCATTTTGTTGTTAAATGCAAACGCATCCCTTTTGGCGTTTACATTTTTGAATTTTCTTCATTTTTTTTTTGTTTCGCTACAAATACAAACAATTAAAATCCTCAAATATTTACAGGAATAGTTGCAACAATAACAACAAAAACAACAGTTACTATAACTATTAAAATCTATGCCTATATATGTATGTATGCGACAGGCCATCACTTTCGTAAATGTCACGAAAAAATGGGCGGTGTTATATGTGCATGGGGCGTGACCACCATCGTCAAAGAAATTTTATATAATTTGTTTAATCAAAGCGAAAAAAATGTAATCCAATTTAGAAATAAGCTAGGATCCCGTGGGATCTCATAGAACTCTCCGTATCTAGGCACGCAGAAAAGCTTATATTTCAGATAAATATCTTCAAAACTGAGCTAATTCTAGAAACTGAGTACATTGTTCATTAACGTTTAATATTTCGATGGCTTCTACTTCAACTACTTACCTAACTAAGACCATTTATAATAAATCGTTTCGAATGAAGAAGGCAGGCAAGAAGGCAGGCAGAAAGGCGTTTTAAAGTTACAAAATTTAGCTACTTCCGTATTCGTTCGCTTGCACATTTTCGGTCGCGGTTTACTAAATACCTATAAGTAGTCTAACTAACTGATGGACGTACGGACGGACGTACAGACGGACGATCGAACGGAATGCCTATGCTGTCGTCTCTGACCCAAGAATTCGCACCTTGCAATAAGAATGCCAAATGCCGAATGCCGAATGCCGAATTGGAAGCATGCAATTGCATAAAGCATGAACACAAGCTTACAAGCATTCAAAGTGGAAACGGAAATCCAATGTGTGGCTGACTGAATAGCTGAATAGCTAGCTAGCTCACTGAATGACTAACTGACTGACTGACTGGTAGGTAGATACTATATGTGTAGGTATGTATGTTGCCATCTGCATGCTTCTGTTCTGTTACTAGTTCTGAAGCTATAAATGGTGCTTCATTATGTTAGAATTGGTTGTTTGGTTGGGTGATTGAGATGGAAAAACTGGTTTTGGTATGGAAGTAATGCACGGCAGCAAGCTATACGGCAGTAGCTTCAGTCTTGCTAGTTCAATTGTTGGATAACAGGGCGGATTGGTGACGTTTTATTGCAAACGAACGAACGAATTACGTATACGAATGTGATTACGCTGTTAGTGAATACAAAAAAAAACAAAAAAACGTATAAAAAAGCGGAAAAAACCGAAATTTTCAAGCACATTAATGCAGCGCGCACATTAGTGCACGTAAGTGTATTAAGGATAATGGATGCACTCATAGAAAAATAAAAAAATGTGAGCTTCTGGCAACTAAAATACTACTACAAATATACACCTACATATACATACCTACATACATACATACATACATATATGTAGCGTAAATAGCAGACAGACAGAAAGAAAGACAGACACTCAGTTAGGTAGCGCACAAACCGCGAATGAACTAAACTAAACTGAAATGTAATGAAATGAAATGAACTTAGCCTAAAAGATAATAAATGAATTGTTGTTGTCGTTGTGGTAAGTAAAATATGTTAAATTTTTATTTTTTTTTTTTTTTCAATTTTAGTTTAGCCATTTAGTTTTTCTGTTATCGATCATAATTAAATTTAAAACGTGTACGCCTTACGTTTTTATTCAATCAGGAAATGGTAACACGAAAGAAACCACTTAATTCTGTCTTTCATTGTTATCATTGATTTATTTATGTATACCAACATAAGCCTTATGTATGTATATCGAACACTACACATCGCTAAGAAACTAATCGGTTGCAAAATTGTACTATATAGGCCATCACTCATCATATCATCACATGAACTCCTATTTGATACCGTTACATGAAACAGTTGTTTGCTGCTTTAAAGAATTTGCAAAATTATTCAAAAGACTTTCCCAGAACGGTAAAGAAGTCCGCGTATGTTTTACGCGAGAGCCTGTCGTGTCACGGTGCCGAGTACTGGATTGGTAAACGCCAATCAACGCCTCCATAGAGATTGCAAACAACACGAACCAATTTCGAATTTTACGCAATTTTGAGCGTTAACTTCTCTCCTTGGTGGAGAGCAAGACCTATCTAACACCTCTGCTAATCTCTGGGTCACAGCACACGCTTCTCCGCCCCGAGTTTACGAATGAACTCCACCCGCAATGCTTCACACCACTGTTCAGCACGAACAGTTCGTGTGCCACCTGACCACCAGTGGTATCAGATTAAGAACTCCGGTCAGACCTCGTATTCTCGTATCGTAAATGTAAGCATCCAAACAGTGACAGAGAAGGTGCACCGTACATTTTTGCAACTTCTACAGTAAGTCGCTCGTGTATTAACGCTAGCCTAGCCGCACGTTTTCCACGTTAATTGAACTTGTACCCCAAGATATTTGCAAGGACTAAATTAATTTGACATTGGAACCAAATGTTTACTTAACGACGACGACGATGACGATGACTACAAGGTACAAACAAAGTTCCAAGTTCAGAGTTCATTTCAAATAGGTATAAAGCGAGAGAGATATAGATCAAAAAGAGAGAGAGAGAGAAGATGTGAGCACCACTCTTGGACTTCTAATTGTATTTGAAAATTGGCTTTATTTGTATTTAACAAAACAAACGTTTCACATACAACAATGCCGACAACAAATACGTAACTGATACGTAACATATATAAAGCTACATATAACGGTATTTATACGTATCAATGTAAATTTCGTAACAAAATACATTTTCGAATTTTACGTTTACGTTTAAGTTTCGAGGTTATTGGGTAATGTCAACGTTTGACTTTAAAGAAATCGATACGATTGCAATACGATTAAATATAAAAAAAAGAGTAAACAAATTTTAAGGGAAAAAACTGAAAAAAAGCACTCAAAGAAATTCATTCGTTTTTTGCTGAAAAGTTGAAAAGTAAAAGAAATTTTTTTTCGAATTTGGTGTAACATTTTAATATATGTCATGTGAAAAATGCACAGTAAACCCCCCACTACCGGGCCGCGCCCCCTTTTTGCTCTTTTATATGTATGCAGGGGCGGAGGGCGTATGGGCGTGGCTATAGACAACAAATTGCGCCGGTTTGAATATTGAAAATTGTCGAAAGATTCGTTTTGTTTTGTTTCGTTTAGTTTGATGTCCCCAATCGTTGCGAATTTTGTACTCAATGGAATTGAATGCTTAAATAAAAATAAAAAATCGTTTTATTTTAAAAGTTTCTTTCTTTTCTTATTTGTGTTTGTTTCTTTTTTTTTAGTTTTTTGTTTTTATTATTATTTTATAAGCTTATTTTTATTGTTGTTGGTTTTTGTTAACTCGTTCAGTTTTTGGCTTTTTTTTTTTTTTTGTTTCTTTCTTGGCTGTCAACAGTGCAAATAACAAGAACAACAAAAACAACAAAAAAGTTAAACTGAAACAATAACCAAAGTCAAAGTTTGTCGGCAAACTTTTTATTCGCAGTCGATTTTGGAAGTCGGTTGTTGTTGTTTTATTTTTATACCCGACACACATAGTGTGGAGACTTATACCGCACAGTTTGCACAGAATGCATGGTCCTCTTTCATAGAAACTGAGCACAGAAAACTAAGGTTCCAATTGCTAGGCGTACATTCGACAAGACCAGAGTTTGCATAAAAGTGGCTGCATATGTACATCTCTCTAATCAACTCTTCGTGTTCGTCAAAAAAAAACGCATGTATATTGCTATTGTTATTTTTATATTTTATTTTAATAATAAATTAAAATGAATAATTTTATTATGTTATATTTAATATAAGAATGAAGTTAATAAATATATCGTGAAATTACGTATTTTGATCAAACTCTATAAGTTTGCTCAATTGAGTTTTTTTTTTGGACTCAACACGATCATTGTTGAGTCGAACAAGTAGACCATCGTAGACCATCGCATGCGAGAGTTTACGATGGTCCACGGACTATAGTAGACCATCGCATGCGAGAGTTTACGAGTTTAAATGAGTGAGTGCGAATGGAATAGAAGTTTTGAGTGAATATAGAAATGGACTCAGCGAGCAAAACAAATGTACCAAAGGTGAGTGTAAAAACATATGCGAGCGTTAGCTTGAATGGGTTGATTATTCGGCTATTGTTCGTGTATGAACGTGCTCAACGGAGGCTGTTCTCTGATCCAAATTCAATTAGTTTTATAATTATGAAACGCACTGTTATTTAAAAAAAAAGTGAAACACACTGTCAGCTTGTCTACAGGATACAAATTTATTTCAATTGTACATGTATATGTGTGTGTGTATTTTCATTGTAAAATTGTATAATCTTTTATTTTTTTATTTTTATATATTTTTTTTTTTTTTTTTTTTCAAGATGAAATCAGTTTCACTTTGCCTGATTCCATTTTTTTGTTTTCGTACTTTCACAACTTAAACTTCAACTTACACTCAACTGCAATTCCGATTACGTTTGCGATTCCGAGACAAACAGGCACACAGTCAGTCAGTCAGTCAGTTTGTCAGTTATTCCTGTTAGCTTTAGTTTAAGTTTCAGATTCGCATTCGCATTGCGTCGTTTCATTGCTTTTGACTCTAATTTCAGCAGCAGCAGCACGCTTCTACGTACGAGTGAAAGGACAGAGAGACAGAGAGAGAATTGGATGGAGTATATATGTACTTCATTCGTTACTCTTCACATCACAGTTTTCAGTTGCTTTCAGTTGTTTGGGATTTATCATTGGATACCTGCAGTTTTCTTTTGCGCTTTTCATTGCAAAAGAAATACAAATAAAAAGTTTTTATTTGCACTCGTCGTAGTGGTTTAGTTTAATGTTTCATCGCCTGAAGACGCATGCTCTGCCTGCCTGCTCGCCTCGCCTCGCCTTCTCCATTAAACTCGAAGAATCCTTCCACCTACTTTTTTTTTTATTTTTTTTTTTTTATATATTTCTGCCTGTTAACTCATTTAAATGTTGTTGTTATTGTTGCTGCTGCTGAAAGTTGAAAAAATAAATAAATAAATAAATAAAAACAAAAAAGTGGAACAATTTTAATTTTACTAAAATGTGTAAACGTTGAAAATGAAAGCTACGAAACGACTCAACTCAACTGGAGTCGACTCGACTCTGTTTGTTATTTTAGTTATTTTTAGTTATTTCAAATGCATTTAACTCTATTAAAAGTTGCACCATTTAAAAGAATAAACAAAACAAAATAAAACAAAACAAAATTCAAAAATAGTTAAACTAAAATCATGAACAATTTTCAAAACAAGAAAAACTCAATTAAGCATTTTGTTCAACACAAAAATTAGAAAATAAACAAAACAAAAGCAAAAATCTCCGCAAGGTGTTTTATTTGTTATTAGCAAAATAAAGTGCAGACAGACAGACAGAAAGGTACAAATTTGTATCGTGGCTAATTTTTTAATTTTTTAAAAAAAATTTTAATAAGTAAATTTTTAAAATAAAAAAAATTTTTTTTTTTTTCGAGTTGAGGGGTTTTTTCCCAAGAGCTAATCTCGAACAATGCAACAAGCTTATGTAATGTTTTTTTTTTTTTTTTTTATTGTAGAGATCATAGGACCATACTGCCTATTTTTGTATACGATTTAACGCGAGTTTGTCGGTTTTTACGCTAACGCGGAACGCGACCTAATGAAACGGGCCGTAGAGCCCATTAATACAAATATATGAGACAATCAAATTTTAAATAATAACTTTCAAAAGCATTTTTGAATTTTTAAAAATTTATATACTTTTTGGGTCTATGATGTCTCCTTTGACTGTCTACGTCGTACTAACTTTGTAGAAAGGGGGTTTCCCATTTGAGAAATAATGTCTCATACACATATATTTTTGATCAGCATCGAAAAATGAGTCAATCTAGCAATATCCGTCTGTCCGTCTGTCTGTCTATCTCTCTAACATATAAAACCGATTATCTCGGAGACTATTCTGTAACTGAATTTTATATTTAACCAAATTTGGTATAAAGTACCCATCGAAAAAAGAAATAATAAACTGATTAAATTAAACAAAAATAATACAAATACACAACGAGTCAATCAAAGACATTTTCTATTTGAAATTTACATTGAAACAACGTAAACTGAACCTTTTCCGCATTTTTTTCCCGTAAACAACACAATTATTAACTTCATCAAATTTTTTCAATAGCATTTGGCCAATAAATAATCACGGTATGAACGGTCTTTCAATTGGTGAATGGGTAGGTGGGTGGGTGGCTTTGTTTAGGTGTTTGGGCGTTTGGTGGTTTGATTTCGTTTGGTCGAAAAGGGTTTTATGCACGTTTACACTTCTTTGAGAAACCACACACAAAAATGTTTGTTCATAAAATAGTGATTTTCTCTTGTTGAGATTTCAATTACGGCCGCCTTTATTGGCAATAAATTTCATATTTTCGTTTTTTTATGGATTCTAAATAGAAACCCAAAATTTTAGAACTTTCAAAAGTTTTTCATTTTTAGATTGATTTTGCAACGCACACACACATACACACACGCACGCACAGAGAATAACCAGAAATTTCAAACAAAAATAATTGAAGAAAAAAATATATATTTTTTTACGTCAAGTCGTGTAGTCAATTGGACACTTAATCCGAGAGATAAACATGTCTAAAAGTAGATTTAATATGTCTAATTTTAATAATTTTCTTAAGCTAGGAAAAAACAAAAACAACAAAAAAAATGAAAAAGGAAATAATTAACACAAAAACACACATAATCCATGTTGCTTCCTTTTCAGTTTTCCTTCTTATTTGTGTGTGTGTGTGTGTGTGTGTGTTAATGTGTGTCTGTTTTGTTCAATTTAGCTCCTGATGCGGTTATTAAACAGGATCAATTTGTACAAACCGAACAAAGTTTATTTAAAAGTACCCAAATATAATCGCATCTTCGTAGCATAAACGCTTCTTGTTGTTTTTGTTGTATTATCTACTTTAAATATCCATAATAGTCCTTTATCATTTCTATTAAGCTTTAAAAAAATATTAATTAACGGGAAGCCCCCTTTCCTAACGAAAAAATTACAAATGGTGTTCAAACTTTACGAAACTTCAAAAGCAAAGAGGTATTTTTTTAAATGGCGAATACAAAATGAAAGAATAAAAGAACAAAAAAACACTGAAATTCAATAAAAAATTTTTTTTTTTGGATTGACCTATAAGTCTGTCCATGTTTATCGTATGACTTGATCGCTTCTGGTCTTAGACCAATTTATGTCCTTCTGTCCATTAAAAATTTTATGTTTTCTGACTTGAAGGTCTGATTATGTTTTTTTTATGCTTTTGAGTTTACCGAAGTTGAATCCAAAATCAATTTACCGAGACATAGCTAAGTCTGTCTGTCTGTCTGTACGATTAATTCGCTCAATAAAAGATATTAAGCTGAAATTTGATACTTAAATATTTCTCACCATTTACAACATTCAGTGATGGGTTTTAATTTAATGATGTAAGAATCGAACGCCTTAAGGGCCGCTATCGGTTGTCTACACATGTTCTAGGCTAATATTTGAAGAGCTGAGAAGATTCAAGATTCTTTCCTTCAACCTTCAATAAAAAAACAAAAAACAAATACAAACATTTTAGATTAAAAAAAATCTAGTTTGTTACTTTTTGTTTTAATTTTCTTTTATTGCGCTTATTTATGCATTTTATTTCAATACCCAAACCCACGCACAGACACCATAATCGACTCAGTCAGATCCCATTCCATACTATTCTATTCCATCCCATCCTAGTCACACAGCAACTCAGCAAACAAACAGTGAAACCAATGCGTTTTTAATCTAGAACAAAAGCAAACTTAATTTTCCACAACATCTTAGACGATGGCGACGACACTTGGCACATAATTTAATTACAACAACACTTTCGCATACATAATATGAAGAAGAAAAAGGACACGACCAACCGACACACACTCACTTCACTTTCTGTCCGTCCGTCAGTCAGTCTGTCTATCTCACGCGCAACATTTTGTTGTTGGTGTAACCCAAAAGAAGTACAAAGAAGGAGCATGAAAGACGTTTGTTGAAAATTGCTACTTTGATGTAGTTGTACGAAGGCACATACAAATGGGTATTGGATACAAACGGACGGACATACGGACAGACAGGCACACAAAGCATGCTGATGGCTGATGGTGAAAAAGCATCAGGAGCAGGAGAAAAAGCCGACGACGAAGTTGTCGAACAACGTTCGAGTGCAACACGTTGTGAATTGTAATTAGCGCGACGATGTCAGACAATGAATGAATGAATAAACTGGAAGTAGTTAGAAAGTAAAGGAACAAATACGAAGAAACAAAAAGGCAGCTGGTTGGTTTGAAACAATGAAAAACATGGAGGCTTAGGTCTTGTCTTTGACTACAGCGTTCTTTTTTGTTCTTTCTGTTGTTGTCTGAGAACAGCGTAGAATGTGTTTTAAGCTAAATGAACTTGTACATGATTTATATTAAATAGAGCAAAAGGACTTACAAATTTGCAACATCACAAAAAAACAAAAAAATAGCGCTAGATAAAAAAGTAGGTTGCTAATTTCGAAGTCTTCACGCAAGTAAACTAGTGCAACAGCAGATTGCATGCAAATAGCATTTTTATAAAACAAAACTTAAATATTTACAACTATTTCACGTTCTCCGTTTAAAATTCTAGCGAAATTTTTTTGGTATTCAATGCAATTGTTTCAATGTTAGCTTTAAGACATAAATTATTATTTTATTTTTTGTTAGGAAAAGGTTTAGTTTAGGTTTACTAACTTAGTCGGAGTTTCTTGAATGCATTGTTTGAAGTTTGAAATCGAATTTGTTTTTGATCTTTTTTTTTTTGTTGTGGTTGTTGTTGTTATATTTCGTAGTTATCCTCGTAATTATCTTTAAATAATAACAACTGCTCCAGTGCCTCCTTATAGTCATCAGCTTCAAGTCCAGCCACCTTATAACGATATAGTTTATTAATTTTTACACGATTTCGCTTCGCGATGTAATGTATCCAGAGTTTCTGCAAGATCACCGGATGATTGCAATGCAGCTAAGGCAGGCACAGAAGTAACATGTTCACTTTCCGTACGCTTATTAGCATCGGTTGCAGTACGAAAACCATTTTGACTGATTGTCTCATCGAACAATTCATTCGGGAATGGCAATTTAGTGCGCATTGGCCGTTCAATAGCAGCACAATGCGCCATACTAGCATGATTCGAACACTGTAAGTACAGTTGAAACATTTCGGAAACTCGTCCACAACGATATGCTGCCATGCGCGATTGACGCTGCGCTTCTGCATGTTCACGTGCACGCTTAAGTCGTTGTTCCGGTATGCCACGTACACATAATGTTTGTACAACATAATCTGTACCGATTTGACAATTTGGCGTCAATTGTGTACACAGTTTACCTTCATATTTATCCAAACAATCGATTAGATCCTCCTCGGTATTCATTGGAAATGGTAATGTAAAAAGCGGCTGCTGCCATTTTTCGACCATAGTTTGTCATATCATTACAAAAACCACCGAGCGTGCTCGTGAGCGGTGCATTTTTCAAACGATAACGTAAAGTCATGGTTTCCAGATATGCAGCCAGTATCGCGGAAGTCTGATACAAATTATCGGCTTTATAGCGTATGCCGGGTAATTGCCGCTGTGCACCCAATTGACGCCAAACGCGATCTTGTGTCGAGAGTGGTGCAAAAAGTGAAGCCTGTTCGATAAGTTGCTGAAAGCATAGTGCACTATTGACAACGCGTATTGTATCCGACATGGCCAAATCTGCATTCTCATAGAGTAAATTACGTGGCTGAAATAATGGCAATACAAAGTTAGCCTTGTGATATTCATCATTCAAATGTTCCATGCATTTAGTTGCCAGACCGCCGAAACCGTTATCACAGTCAAAAAGCGTTTGAAAGCCTTGCATATAATCGCATTCCTCAATATACTGGCGTATTTTATCACAGAAATTCTCCTCGAATTGTTCACTACGCCAAAGTTGTACGCCACATGAATACGTATCGAAGCTATGCTTGGCCGCATCATGTTTATACTCATTCACTATATTAACTGTACGTGGATGATAGCGTGCATACAAATAATCTACCCAACTATCAACGCTCTCCGCCAAATTGTAATCGTTTTCATTTTCATTGACGACGTCAACGCCGCTGCCGCTGGTGTCGTTAAGATCCTTTGATATTTATGTGGTGCTATCGCTGGCTTTTCTATCAGCTCCAGTTGACTTGGCTGTGTATCGGCTAAATCAGCTTTAAGCTTTTCCAAAGTCTTTTCACGTGTACCTTCCGCAGTATCACGTAGCAATGTGTTACCATAAAGCTCACCCTCAACTGGTAAATGTTTAAGCGCGCCCTCCAGTTCAACTAGGAGCAAACGTGGCGTATACGTGGTCCATGTCTGTTGAGAGAAAAAGCGCTTTAAAATATTGCATCAAAATAATTCAAAACAAAAGCATAATGCGCTGCACTTACTTACGTTTGCTGTACCCGCTCTATAGAGTACATCATGATTAATAGGATTCGAATCAGCAGCGGTTTGTTCATAATCGAACGAGGATTCCTAGAAGAAAAAAAAGCAATTTTCATAAGTAAGACAGATAACTACAATAACAAAAGCCGCCTCAAGCTTTTAACTCAGCCGCTTTTGTTTTAAGTCATTTTAGCATTTTCTAGAAAACAATATGCTAACCTGTATATTCCACCAATGTGATCCAACGTAATTTGCATAGTTCCCGAATTGAAATGTTAGAATTTCACGTGTTTGCGACATATTCTTGCAGTAAAATAAAAATACAATTCAATTAAAATCGAACTTACAGCGAAATAAATTAAAAAAGCAAAACAAACAGAAATGCCATTCACAGTGTTACGCAGACAACTAAAAAATACACGTGCAGTGTTGTCATGAAACTATTTTTTTTTTTTTTGCATTTAATAAAAATTTAATAAAATAAATAAAAATCAAGTAAACAGTTAGCTACCTTTAAATAACTGTGTCATTAAATGTGGTAAACTATTAAACACGACAAATTAAATTTGAATGCCATTAAAAGCAATATTACAAAAAAAAAATGCAAAATAATAAATAAATAATAATACAATAGCATTAATTATTACTCAACTTTTAACTTCGTATTATTTGTTTTCTCATTTGTTTTTTTTTTTTAAATGCCATTAAAATTTTCTAAACGATCAATGGCAACACTGACAAACCATTATAAAAAAAACAAATTATGTACGACGTGTGTGATCGCAACAAACTTAAGTAATAAATTAATTAAACGTTTAAACAAAAAAAGTATGGCTTTACGTTTATATTTACGTGAAAGCCTTAAAGTAGCCGGTATTATGAGTGGCGGTGATCTAATAGCACAGTTTGCCATTGAACGGCGTTCTTTTAAAGATTGGAATCATTGGCGTACAATACGTTTTGGCGCCGTTGGTTTGTTTGTTGTTGGACCCACACTTAAAAAATGGTATACAACATTGGAACGTATTTTGCCGGCGGAACAAAAGAATCCAGTACGTCGTGGCATCAAAAAGATGCTCTGCGACCAGCTCTTGTTTGCGCCAATATTTACGTTGACATTATCCTTTCTGATTCCGTATGTTCATGGTGAACCGATAAGTGAAGTGACCGAACGCGTTAAACGTGATTATTTTACGATAATGAGCAGAAATTATATGCTTTGGCCAGCGGCGCAAATTATTAATTTTGCATATATTCCGCTACAATATCAAGTGTTATATGCGCAATGTGTTGCGCTTCTGTGGAATTGTTATTTAGCGACAATGCTTAATTAAATTGTTGTACTTTATATTTATTATTATCATTTCGAAGAAGCATTAATAATAATAAAAAAAATAAAAATATATTTTTATTTTAAAAATAGAACGAAATATTTTATTTTTAATTAAAAGCGCAGACTATTACCCAAAAAAATGGTATTTTGAAATTTGCGCTCGAAAAAGTGTTGGCAAAGGTGTTGAGAAACGTGTAAACAAAAACTGTTGCAGCATTGTGAATGACAAAAATTTGCCAAAAAAGAAAACAACGTGCATCGTGTTTAATTTTTTAATTGCGCAAAAAACGCAAACGTTCGATTGCGTTTGCATTTAAAGTACAACTATATAAATTAAAAAATGGGCAAGAACAAAAAAGTTTTACAGTTTCATGAAATGGAACTCGATGATCGCATACTAAAGGTATATTTTATTACGAAAATAACAACGCATAGCAAACTTATTTTAGTTTGACACAAATCCTTTTTTTTGTGCAGGCCATCTCCAAATTGTGCTGGCAGCAACCAACTTTAATACAGGAAACTGCAATTCCATTATTATTAGAAGGTAAAGATGTTGTAGTACGCGCACGCACTGGTTCCGGCAAGACAGCAGCATTTGCATTGCCGCTAATACAGAAAATACTCAATTCTAAAATGAACGCAACAGAACAATGCATAACTGCATTAATCCTGGCACCGAGCAAAGAATTATGCCAACAAACGCGTCAAGCAATTGAACAACTAACCGAGAAATGCAGCAAAGTTGTACGTGTCGTCGATATAGCCAGCAGTGATGAAGTTGCACAGCGTCATGTACTATCCGAGCGTCCAGATATTGTTATATCAACACCAGCTAAAATCCTCTCGCATGTACAAACGGCTGCACTCGATTTAAAACATGTTGAAACTTTAATTGTTGATGAAGCTGATCTGATATTTTCATTTGGCTTTGAAAAGGATTTTAAGAAACTCATTGAATTCTTACCGCCAATTTATCAAGCGGTACTCGTGTCTGCCACACTAACCGAGGATGTTCAAAACATGAAAAGTATCTGTCTAAATAATCCAGTTATATTAAAACTTGAGGAACCCGATATTGTGCCTGCGACACAGTTAACACATCAGCGCATTGTAGCCGAGGAAAATGATAAGCCGGCTATACTGTATGCACTTTTAAAACTACGTTTAATACGCGGTAAAAATGTTATATTTGTTAATAGTGTCGATCGGTGTTACAAGTGAGTATAAGAAAAAAAAAAAAAACAATGTATCTATAATAACTGATGATGAAACCATAATCCATAAAATGACTGCGCAGCTGTATTATGCAGTTGGCGTACGCATGAATATTTGACTAATCTTCTCTCTGAAATATTATACTTTAGATAATTCTACGCTACATATTTACTGACTTTATTGTGCTACTTATTAAAATTTATATATACTTCATTTTGTTATTTCAGACTAAAACTATTTCTGGAACAATTTAGTATACGTTCATGTGTTCTAAATTCCGAGCTGCCAACAAAAATTCGCATACACACAATCAATCAGTTCAATCAGGGCAATTATGATTTTATTATTGCCTCTGACGAACAGCTACTTGAAAATCCAGGACGTAATCGCAGCGACCGTGAATCCGGCGCTTCACGTGGCATTGATTTTCATTGTGTAACAAACGTTATAAACTTTGATTTTCCACGTGATGTTAGTTCGTATATACATCGTGCTGGACGTACAGCACGTGGTAATAACAAAGGCTGTGTATTGTCCTTTGTCTCGCTAAAGGATAACGATATCAATGATGCTATAGAGGAACGTCTACGCCATGGTTATGCGTCCAATGAGCAAGTGATTAAGTACGTATACCGAACCATTATTTAATGCTTTACTTAACTCATTAATTAATTTTGATTTGTTCTTTTAGAAACTACCAATTCAAAATGGAAGAAGTGCAACCGTTTCGCTATCGTGCACAGGATGCATGGCGCGCTATAACACGTATCGCTGTACATGAGGCGCGTGTACGTGAAATCAAATTGGAAATTTTCAATAGTGAAAAATTGAAAAGTTATTTCGATGAAAATACACGCGATCTTCAAGTATTGCGACATGACAAACCATTGAAGACAGTTAAAGTACAATCACATTTGTCACATGTACCCGAATATATTGTACCAAAGGCATTAAAACGTTTAGCAACTGGAAATGCTACGACGACGAGCACAAGTCGCGATGCTAAAACTTCAAGATATACGCGTCCATCAGCAACAAAGACTGCATATGTAAAACAACAGAACGATCCCTTATTATGCAGTCAAATTGATTATGGAAAAAATAACAAGAATAATAGAAGAAAGAAATAAAACTTAAATTTTATAAAGTAAAGAAGTAGTTGTAGCTTTTGAATTAAATGTGTGTTCTACATACAAGATATATATAGAGAAATCATCTATGTAAATACATATTCTGGAACATGATGATATGTATAACGATGCCTTTTTTAACTAACTAAATGTACTGCTTTATATTTTTGTGCTTATTTTATTTATTTTTTTTTTTTTTTGTTGTTTTTGAGCTTTTAAAAAATTGTTCAAATATGACTTCTTTTTTTGTTGTAAAAAAATACAAAACTATTGGCAAAACTTATAAGTAAAAAAGCCAAAAATATATTTTTAAAATTGTTTTTTATTTATTCACAAATACTTATAAGCGTCACTTAAATAAAAATGTATACTTTTATTTCTTGTTTATTATTTTCCGTCGAAATTAGATTCAAATAAGTGACGCGGCTTTGTATGCCGTTTTAAATTTTTACTTACATTTACAAATTTGTATAAATATTATAATTAATATATTTATAAATGTGGATATACATATAGTAAAACATACTATCTGTGTATGTAAGACAATATTTCTCAAATGGCCAGCAACTGCTCTCCATTTCAAATATTATCCAAAATGCTTGCATAAAATTAAAATGATGCGAAAAGTTGGCTTACTTGAGAAAAAATGCCTATATACATTTTTTTTTAGTTAAAATTATGTAGAACGTTTTTTTTTTTTACAAATGTGTATTATTTATATATTTATATAAAAGAAAGGATTTAAATATACTTTTGTATAAAAGGTTTCATATATATAAATTTAAAAAAAAAGTATTTCAGGTAAACAATAATTTTGTTTTTGATTTTTGCACTTCATTTAAAAACAAAAAAAGATACGATACAATCTTACACTTCATAAATAAAATATTAAATACATATTTTATTCAATTTAACATATTTACGAATTTTAGACTTGTTTTTGTTTTTCTACTTTTGTACGTTGCGCTTTTCTCTCACTAAAGCTTGAAGTATGAGACATAGAATGTATAAATTTATATAAATATAATAAAAAATTAACTTGCGGTTAGTAGAAATTTTTATAATAAAAAAAAAATTGGAAATTGGGCAAAATGGAAAAGTTTATTATTTTCCATAAAAAAAATATTAATGGAAATGCAAATTTTTAAAATAGTTAACGGTTTCATAACAATTAAAAATGATTTGTTAAAAACCGAGACTAGTTCTTTTTCTAAAAAAAAATATATTAAAAACCTTTAAAAATAGTTTTTTTTTAAAGAATCCGAATGTCTCCATATCTACACTTTTAAAAAAATTCAACGAATACTGATTGTGCAGACGGACGGACATACCTAAAAAAAAAAAAACGCTTTACAAAAAAAATTGCTAAAGAATCCGTTTTATGTGTAAGAAAATATGTTATAAAAAGTTTTAACAGATCCGAAAAAAAGTATTGACTACGTTTTTTTTTTTTTTTTTTTTTTATACATTTCATTAAGAATACTTAAACTTTTAGCTTAAAAATACACTATGTGTGAAAAAGTGGAATAAAATATTGAAAAAAAACTCGTAATGGCGTAGAGACTTAATTAATACTATTTTAGATATTACCATTATCTGACCAAATAATTCTTTTGTCTTAGCATTTGCAGCACAGTGCATTGCAGAGCTTGTTGAAATATGCTTTGGAATTACCATTACTAATTGGATCCGCTTATGCTAACCAAGTTTTCGTCTACGCGGCGTTGGTGTCGTTGTTGTCGCAACTCTGCCGCCGCCGATGCCACCACGTATAGCATTTGCAGCCGCAGCAGGGGCACGTTGTTCCGTTGGTGGTGAAACTGTTGGTTGTGCACGCATAGCTGCTTGTGGTAATGCAGCCGCAACATCTGGATGATATTGAAGATGCTGTACAACAGATAATTGCGGATGTTGTTGTTGTAATAGTTTAGCCGCGACATGTGCCTCATGCGCAATACTTGCAGCGTTTAAGGCTTCAGTGCGTACATCGCTACCGGTTTCACCTTCGTCATCTGAGATCAAAGATATGCTTAAGTCGCTTGATAGCTTTAAAGATATGGGCGGGGGCGGAGGTGTTGCCAAAACCGGCAATGATTTACGTGTACGTAACGTTGGAGATAATTTTTGCATTGTCGTTGTTGTCGTCGTTGTTGATGTTGATGTGTCATTGGCAAATTCTGGCATACCACTTGAGGCAAGACCTTCACGTAATTTACTTAAAGAAAGCTCATAAATGCGATTCGCTATGACCGTATGTACTGTTGTTTCATCTGGCAGCATTGGAAATGCATCATTTGCATCACCGTTGGTATTGTTGATGCTACTACTGCTGCTGCTGCCAGCAACACCACTAACACCACAGATTCCACCGCCGACAATGATTCCGTTTGTATTCATGACAAGTTGTTTACATTTCGAATTAAAAGCATTCAATTGTTGCTTTTGCTTACAATGGGCTGTAGTTGCTGTGCGCGGTACCAAGGACACGGTTACTTCTTCAACTGTTTCCGAAGCAATTACTTGCTGTGATAATGGTGCTAATGGTGGTGGTGAACGATTTGCTGCTGGCTTCATTTGTCGTACCAATTGGGGTGGATTTTTAACAACATTGGTATGCTTGGTTGTAGAATTAAACGCGCCATTGTCATAATCATCCTCGTCATCTGTTAGCACTATACTTATATCATTACTGGGTAGCGATAATGTTACTGGTGGTGCATAACGTTTACGCGGTCTATGTGACTTACGCTTACGCCTTGCATCGCTACTACTACTGTCCAATAACATTTGATGCTGCTGCTGTTCAAATTCTTGCAAATGCAGCTGCGGTACAGGTACAAGTGTTATATTCGGCACCATTGAAAGTTGAAAACTGCCACTGCCTGGATGCAAATAAAAATTGCCCGATTGGACTTTTTGTTGGTTGTATACAAATATTATTTTCTTTTTTTGTAATAAAATCATCACCACCTATGCCGCCGCCAGGATTTGGTGTTGATGTTCTGATTATTGATGCGACATTTTCATTGTTAACCCCATCATCTTCATCATCTGAAAGCAAATCTATGGTTACATCGGCTTTAAGTGATGTAAAGCGGTGCCGATTATTTTGGTGTTCTTTTTGTCGTTGTTGTTGTTGTTGTTGTTTTGGTCGCTTTGTGCGGTCAGTCTTTGATATTGTTGTTGTTCTTGTTGTTGTAGTGGTTGCCTTGTTTGTTTGTGTTTGTATTAATGCAACCGATGGCGTTGTTATCCTCGCATAGGAATTAAGTTGAATTTTCTTTAAACGCGCTGCCCACTTACAGCGTCGTTGTTGTAATCGCTTATTGCGAAATAAACGCGGCGAAATGTAAAATGGTGTGGAATGTTTCTGATTGCTGGCATTCATCTTTTTCTTTTGCTACTACGTCTAAATCAATCAATCAATCAACCAAACAGTTTAGATAATGGCCAGAAGAATACGTTACGGTTGTTGTATTTTGATTTCGCTTACTACGTTTCCGGCGACGACGCAAATGTCTTGCAAACACTGTATAAGCGGATAATGACGGCCGCAACCGCGTCAACGACAACAACAACACAACAGCAGTGGTACAGTTAGTTCTTCTTCCTTCTTCTGCTGCTACTGCGGCTACTGCTGCTGCCACTGATGCAACTTGCATAATTGCGTTCCAAATTAATCCGTAGAATATTTTGCACTGCTTAATGTATTCCAAAGCACAAACATGTTGCATTCAATATATAATACATAATTTTATTAGTTTTCATGCTATATAAAATCTTTTTTTTATTATTATTATTTATATATTTTTCATTGCAAAATATTTACAATCTGTGTTGTTGTTTTTGTTGTAGCACTGCTTGCACTAATAGCAAACGTATCTGCACGCCTGACTCTGTACGCAGTGTAGTGCGAACGAGACACTAGATTACTACATCTGTCTCTATTCCTCTTGCATATAAACGCAGAACGGCAACACTATTTTAAAAGCTAGCGATAACGACAATACTGGTGGCAGCACACTTGCTAAATTTGGTAACACTGTTCGGTTTGGGTGTTACGGTAACGAAGTAAAGTTTCTTAAATAAGTTTTTTAACTTAAAAACACACAATAATGAATAGCTTAACAAGGCATATAGCACGTCTTGCCATTGTGCCAAAGACGTCCACAACGCTTGTAACAAATCCTTGTCTACTTGCTGCTACTCCGGCACTAATCAGCTGCAGCGGTAATTTTCACACAGCTGGTGGCGCGCACCATGCGCAATGGAACAAACATACTCACGGCCCAAAGAAATGGATGCAATATAATAAAATTGTACATCCGCCGCAGCAGTCTGATGAGGAACCACGGAAAGCAGTATGTATACAACTCTCTAGGTTAATCATATCGAGACACTAATTTTTTTTCTTCCTAAATATATTTCAGTATGTCTGCCACATGCGTTCCAACATTAAATACAGCCCGGATAAAATGTGGTACATTGCATCCTTTGTACGTGGTATGTCTGTCGATGAAGCACTTAAACAACTTAATTTTGTACTAAAGAAAGGTGCCACTGATGTTAAAGAGGTCATATTGGAGGCACAAGAGATGGCTGTCAAACATCACAATGTCGAATATAAAAGTAATTTGTGGATCGGTAAGCAATGCTGTAGTAGAAGCGACAACTAAAATTTGCTCAAAATTTACACGTAACTACTTTCAAATATTTCAGCCGAATCATTTGTGGGCAAAGGACGCGTATTCAAAGGTCTGCGACGTCATGCACGCGGACGCATGGGTCGTGTTGAATACAAACATTGTCATTACTTTTTGCGACTTGAAGAAGGTGCACCGCCAAAGCATTATTATCTGCCGGAGCCTCAAACGCCAGAACAACAATTGGACCATTGGTTACAGCAAATGCGTAATCGCAAGATTACAAATTCTCTGTAAACCGACAGGCAGTAATTTAATCCATTAAACGTTGTTTTGTTTTGTTTTCAAATTGCAATTCAGTTTAGAATTAAAGAAAAATAATATATTTTAAACTAAATTACAACATTCACACTCATATACTATCGTCATCATCGAGCAACGCCTCAAGTTGTTGCTGCTCTTCGGTCAGAGCCTGTGTTATTGTCTCCATGACGCAAGAGTCACGTTCACGTAATAGTGCGTCAGTAGTTTTGTCTACTTCGAGACCAGCCAAAGACGCAAGATTTGATTGTAGTTTACGTCCTGCATCCTTGCGTTGTTTTCTTTTTGTTTTCACTATTTCAGCTGCTTTCTTTGTACTCTGCTCAACATTGTGATGCTCACGCGCCAAATGCTTTAGTAAATTCTGACTACTGCTAAAGCTACGTTCACAACCCGGCGTTGTACATGCAAAACGTCTGCCTGCATGCGCTGTTAGCATATGCTGCCGTAGATTACGTTCGTACGCGTATACGCGTTTGCAGTCGGCTTCGGAGCATACGAATTTCATGCTGCTTGCATTTAAGTCTGTTTCACTTGAATGATGCATTGTCTTATGCTTAATTAGTTCGCTTGGTCGTGCAAATAAACGCTCACATTGCTCACATTTATGATATTTGCGTCCGTGCTGTGTTTCGCGACAATGTTTCTGATACAATGTCCATTTATCGAATTGCAGTGTACAATTTTGACAGTTATATACTTTACAACTGGGCGTGTGTTTTGCATGCTGCCAGCGCTGATGGAAGCCACGTCCACATTTGTCGCATTTATACGGATAGGACTGAGTATGTTTGGCTATTTCGTGGCGCCTCATTTTTAGCTTTTGTGAAAACTTTGCCGTACAATGCGCGCATGCATATTCCTTTGGATGCTCATGCTTTTCGCGTATATGTCGCTGTAGACTACACGATGTACTAAATAGTTTTGAGCAATCTTTAACGGTGCAAGCTAAAGTTTTCTGTGTTGCCTTCGATGCGGTTCGTTCATGTGTAGTGCGCAGATGACGCTTTAAATGTGTTAAAATAGAATAGGATTTATTGCAGTCCTCGTGAAGGCAAATGTGCTTTTTCTGGAAATCAAGCATATCGTTAAATTATCGCTGTTTTAACAAAACCATAAAATACTTACCACGCCTGTATGATGATATTCATGACGATCCAAGTGATCAAGCCGCTTAAAGCTTGCGCCACAGCCTCCATTAATGCTGCAGAAGTACTTTGGGCCGAAACTATTTCTACGCTTCGATAGCGTCACCGCTGCTTCCTGGAACGATAGCACACTTTCCAAATCACTATCCGAAGTTATCACCGGCGCGTCCGGCGGCATTTTTATTCTTATAAAATCGTATAGAGCCGTAGCCACAACAAAAGCAAAAAAAAAATTCAACGTGCAAAATGAAACAGCTGTTATTTGTTGTTTTTGAATAATACAAAAGTACTAAATAACACCTAGAATGTTAATGATTTTCATTCACTGTGTTCTGTAATTCGGTTTCAGACCATGAAATTTAGTATTTTACAGTTCTCTATTTTTAAAAAATACAACGAACAACATTCAATGCTGATTAGTTTTCGAATTTAGCTATGACTTATGCTAGAGTCGAGATGATATCGGGTTTAAATTTTAATTTAAATTTATTCAGTTAGAAAAGATGCCCGAATTTAAATATTCACAGATGGCACACCACATCACACACACACACACCAATTGTTAAATCATTCGCTCAGCTTAGCTCTGAAATGTGCTAAAGAACGAAAGAGTGCTGGTGCGCCTCTGTACTTTCATTGGTTCATGTGAATGGCAAACGTTGGGTGAATTGCAATTGTCAATACTTTACGTTTGCACAAAGCGTAATGTAAAGTTTTTTTTGTTTTTGTACGAAGTATTTTCATTCGATTTAAGAAAAAACCCATATTTTAAAGTAATATAAAGTGACAAATAATAAATAATGGATTACGAAAGTGTGTTGATCGTAAAGCCAGAAGTTTTTATATATAAAATACCTCCACGGGCCAGCAACAGAGGATACAGGTGCGCCAATCTATTTTTCTTTTATTTTGTTTTCGCGGCCATTGCGCTGATTTGTTGATTTCGCCAAATCATATCAGAAATGTAAAGAAAAAAATTGAAACGCCCCCATGCAACATTAATACATACATAAATATGTATTGTGTAAAGTTTATATTTTTTATGCTTTTTTACTGCAGCAGCAAAGTCTTATTGCAAATAAAAAAAAAAAAAACGGAATGGCCAAGGTTAAACTCTATGCGCTGCTGCTGCTGCACTTTGAAGTTCAATTCCAATTGATTTTTTTTCTTATTGTACTTTCTTGTTTCATTTTCGTATGTTTTTTTTTACACGTATGCTGATACCATTTTCTTTTTTTTTTTTTTTTGTATATTTGTTGTTGTTATTATTATTATTTTATTTTTTTATTTTTTTTTTTTTTCATGCATCAATTAACATAAAAAAAAATACAAATTAATTTTAACTATTTATTATATATTATTTTTAATACAATAAAAATATTTTTTTATTGTCATAATGCAGAGCTGCCGATTGGAATCTCGGCGAACCCACCTGGACCGGTCGCATGCGATTGGTGGCGAAAGGCACAACATGCGTTCTAAAGCTCGAAGATAAAACCAGTGGCGCACTATTTGCAAATTGTCCAATTGATACATATCCTGGTGTCGCCATTGAAGCAGTATCGGATAGTTCACGTTATTTTGTCATACGTGTACAGGATGATAACGGGCGTTCTGCATTTCTTGGTCTTGGCTTTGGCGATCGTTCCGATTCATTTGATCTAAATGTAGCGCTGCAGGATCATTTCAAATGGGTAAAAAATCAAGAACAAATTGAAAAGGAAAAAACTGAACCAAAACAAGAGCTTGATTTGGGCTTCAAGGAAGGTGAAACCATTAAGATTAATATGCGTATAACGGTTTGTATTGCTGCAATGAATTGAATTGAAGAAACAATTTCAAGTTTAACAAAAAAAATTTACAGAAAAAGGATGGCTCTGAAGGTACATCGCGTACGGGTAAAGCTAAAGCTTCGGGAGGCGTACTACCGCCACCACCAGGTGGTCTAGGCAAGATTGCGCCACCACCTGTCGCTGCAGCTGGTGCTGTCCGGCAAAGTCCTGGCGTTTCGCCAGCGCATAGACCTGCAGGCGTTGCGCCAGGCACAGAATGGTCAGATTATGCATCTGCTGGGTAAGTTTGAGTTGCTTTAGTATACACAAGGCACAAATAAATTATTATTTTTCTTTTGTTTATAGTGGTAATCAACAAAATCAAGGACAACAAAATGCGACGAATGCAAATTGGGTACAATTTTAAAGAATTCTTTATAGTTCAACAAATTGCAATCGAAAACATCCAAGCATCTATCTATGCATACTACAGACCGATCGACCGACCGACCAACAGAAAGACAGACAGACAGATAAGCATACTAAAAAATTTAAACATTTTAGACACAGGCGCATGTTAGACATGATTATTAGTACACGTTTTCCTAATTTATTTTGTGCAAATGAAAAAAAAAGTATTTTCAATGTATAAAATCAAAAAAAAAAACGAAATTAATTGTTAAAGTAGCAAAGAAAACAAAAAAAAAAAAAAACAAGGGAAAATTCCTTCATTGTAAAACAAAACTAGCAGAATTAATCACTTAAAAAACGAACAGCAAACGCATTAAATATGCAACAGATTTGTTAGAACGAATAATTATTTTTACTAGCAGAGATATTTATTAATATTATGATGAAAACCATTCGCAAAACTCACATCACGATTTTCTTTTTTTTTTTTTTTTTAAATTATAAAAATTTAGCATACACGCCAAAAAAAACATTAAACTAAATAAATAAAAACTACTTTCAATTAAATGTTTTCTGTGTGCATTATAAAATATTGCTGTGTTTTATCTGTTTTTGTACTTACAACACATTAAAAATTTAACACAGTAAAATAATATATATATATATATTATTCTAAAAATTTTATTTACAATATTAAAAATATATATAACATTCCGTTAAAAAAATTCAATTTTATAGTTATTTTTTAGTTTTATTAATGCTTAAAACTTTTATTATTTATTATTTGCCTTATTAGTGATGTTAAAAAGTTCTTATAAAAAATAAATTTATCTATCAAAAAGCAAAATCATAACCAATTAAATAGTATTTAGCATATAAATAAAAAATAAAAAAACGAAAGCATATAGCATATTATAAATGATTAAAAAAAATATGTGAACATAACAAATTTTTACTTTTATTTTTATATATTTTTTTTAATTATTAAAAAAAAAATACAAAAGTGAAAAATAAATGTATTTCAAATGTTTTTCTATTTTTTTTTTTTTTTTTTTATTTAACAAAATCTACAAATAAATTAATTGAGAAGTGTAATGTAAAATCCAAATACGAATAATATATTTAAAAAAGAAAAACAAAGCATAAATTGATCGATGTCTTTAAAGAATTTAGCAAATTACTTTCATAAACTATACAAAAAAACAGAAAAAAAAAATAAAAAGCAAAGAAAAGAAAAAAAAAAAAGAAATATAAAAATAAATATATTATTTTAAATGTTCGTTTCACTTTAAAGAAAAAAAATATTAAAGTATATACATATATGTACCATATATATAAATATACAAAAAAAAATATATTAAATAAATTATTGTGTTACACATAACTGAAAAAAGCAAAAATTTTTGTTATTTATTTGATTAGTTTTATTAATTATTAAAAATTACAAATCGACAACCGAAAACACACACACAATAATAATTCTCAAACAGTGTAAATTGAACGTGAGATTTACTTTTCAAATCGTAAAATGTTTTCGATTTCAAATCGGCAGAGTGTGAGTAAGTGAAATGAAAAGTAGAAATGGAAAATATAAAATAAAAAACTACTATCGCTTATTTAAAAATATTTTTATTTTATTCCGTGTATGCTAACAGATTTTATCTTTGTACTTTTTAATATCACTGATTCCGAATTCAAATTTTAAATAATTATTTTCTACTTGTCAAAGCAACAACTAGCGATTTGGCCAAACCGTTTTTAACCGGTTGAAACCCGCTTTCCCATATGGAATGCAACGAAACGTGTTGAGAGTGAAACACAACTTTTGCGTTTGTCAGATCCCGAACCATTTGAAATCGTAGGAATTTATTTTATTTAAAAAGCATATCGCAAAATTAACTAAGCTGTTTCTTTGTACAACATTGATCAGACATATCGATAAGGCCATGGAATGCAAACAATATGTGAACCGTCTGAACTTACCGTAAATGACGATTATATAAATTATAGACAAAAAGGCTTATATAATCCTGAGCTCACTTGAAACATTTTTTTTCATTTTTCTATCGATATTTTTTTAAAATGAATTTAACAGTAATTCTGATTTCTGTTTTTTTTAATTGAGATAGCGCCTCTTTGAATCCTACAAATTAAAAATTTTTGATAATTTTTTTTACAGTCTCCTTCACAAAAATATCAGTTTTGTCGAAAAAAAAACGTAGGCTATTTCCTGATAAAAAGACGAATTAGCTGCGATTCTATACATTACAATAATTAAAAAAAAAATTTCCATTTCTTTTTTATATTTTTTTTTTTAATCCAAAATTATGTTTTTTTTTTTTACCAAAAATAAAAGACTAAAAAAGTTTTGAGAATACATATATATATATATTTTTTATAGTTTTAAATCAACATATATTTTTTTTATTATTATTTCTCATTTTTATTTATATTCATTTAAATTATTTAAATCGTTATAGAAAATACATATATATATTTTTTACAATGTTTTTTTTTTTTTTACCATTTTATGTTCATTTTTTTTCGGTTGTTTTTTTTATCTTTCTTTTTTACAGTTTTCATCGATTAGAATAATAATTTTGCAATATTCAACTTTTTAATTATTTACTTATGCCCTCACTTCTGCTGATTGTTACAACAAATATGATAATGAGTTATTATGTATATATATTTTTTTTTTTATAAATTATAAATATATTTTGCCCATATTTACATTATAACAAAATATTTATATTGATATCAATTTTTATCGGAAAATAAAAAAAATGTTAAAAAACAAAATAATAATAATAATATTTCAAAATATAAACAAAGAAAAAAAAAAGTAAAAGAAATTAATGTATAAAGTTTATTATAAAAAAACAATAGCCTAAATAATTATTATTAAAGAAAAAGAGCACTTCAAAAATCACTTTAAAAAAAAAAATACAATAAAACTTTTTATTTATAAAAGACTTAAGATTTAATTTTCTTAGTTTTAAAAATTATTTGAATTAAAGTTTGCATTGTTTATATTTTTATTATTATTATTATTTTTTGTTAGGCTTGTGTGTAACAAAGTATTATTATTTTGGGCTTTACCTGAATAATTCTAAGACTAAACTTAAGCACTAAATGTTGGTTTGCTGCACAGTTTAAAGTTTATTGTTATTGGTATTATATAATAATAAATTTTGTTATTCCTAATTTTGTTGTATTTGTATAATTTTGCTGGTTTGAATTTTTCAAAATTTTTGATATAATTTAATTTTTTATGCTGTTGCGTCTGTGTGTGTTTTTCTTTTTGTCTTTTCAACTTTTTGCGCCAAAAGAGTTTTCTTGTTATTGTTTTTAGTACAATATATCATTTTTGTTTTCTTAGCATCATTGCAATATTTTAGGTTTTGTGTATTTGTATCCGTTATTTTTTATTTTTATTAATTAAATAATTATTTTTTTATTTTATTTTCTGCTTAAGTTTCTATCTTTTGCTGATGCATTTATCCTGTTGGTTTTGTTGCCATATTTTCGGCGTATGTTGTATTTTTATTATATATTAATTAATTTTTTTTTTTGTTTTTGTTTTTAATCTACATAAAGCGTTGACGTTTACTGCTATAATGGCATACATCCATTTTGTCATCAATCGGACTACCCGGACGTTTGCAATGGCGAGCGATTTCATTGGCTACAAATGCAAAAAGTTCTGGGCCGCTAAAGATTTAAAGAAGAGAAGAAAAAAAACAATAATTAATATTTTAAATTATTAAGTTTTGTATTAAAGTTGGACGGAAATAAACCATCTTAAACTCTAGGAGAGTAATAAATTTATGTGGTTCACCGAAACGTAGCCGAAAATTCGGCAAACATTTCAGTTGAACTTACTCCTTTCGATTTTAAGCTTTGCAAGTGGTTTACTCCACTCCATTCAAACGTATTATTATTGAAAATAAACATACCGTGGACGCAACACAAGTGCCTCTTTGAATGTGTGTAAATCGTGATCATGCGACGTATCATTACCAGGCACAACGGCCAATGCGCCTGCTGTTGCCTGTGTTGCTGTAAGAATATGTGGCGGCGGTGGTGCTTGTGCAACAACGGGTGGAAAAACTGCATTGGCTGCTGCGCCGAGATGATGATGTGTAGTAGTATTTTCTGGTTTTGGCGAACTAAAAACAAAATTTGAAATAAAAATAATTAGATAAGAGTAAATACAGATTTTTAAAAAATATATAATTTATTATTTTTGTGTTCTGTCTAATACGCCGCGACTCACCGACGATTGGCATGTGTAGGTGTCAACGGTGGCAACGATTTTCCAGCTAGGTAGGCAAGCAGATCTTCACGACGTATCATGCGTCGTTTTTTGCTACGTGCCCAATCGGCTAATTCGCGTGTGCGTCTTTGGTAGCCACTTTGTATGGCGGCCTCGCTGGTGCGTTTAAGACCATCACATGATTCTAAAAATAAATACAATTTAATTATTATTTTATTGTATTGCAGCGGCTTTCAATAACAGCCTAAAGCTTACCTTTGTAAAGTGTTGTTACTGTGCCAGCAGCCGTTTGAAATGGGAGCCATAATGCGCCAGTATCTGGAAATGTATTTGAAGATCGTTCTAGAGGAAGAAAAGAATAATTTTTTTTTTATGAGTTCGAAGTATTTTAGTTTCTTTATTTTTGCTTTAAATCATGCAATAGTTTTGTTTTAAAATTGTTTACAATTATTTTTCATCGAACACATAAATTTGCCTGCAACAGTAATATGAGCACCAATAAAGCTCAAAGAAGCGGAATAAAAATAAGACACGTTGGTCTGTTTTGTCGTCTTAATTTTTATTTGATTAATATTTAAATGAAAGTTTAATCTTCTTACTTAATATACATTTCAATTGTGAGCAGAATATCTTTTTAGTTTTAAATCGTACGAATTTATTTAAATCGCAAAATGAAGTCATAACGGGAACAATTCGGTATATTCCACAAAAAAAAAAGAAAAAGAATACAAGACTTTAACAAAAAAAAAAAAAAAATAATATTTTCTATTCTTTCACCTGCTTTTCTTTGTGTGCATTAATTTCTTCAATGCTAGAAAAAAAAATGGAACAAGTTCAATGCGATTTTTTTTTACCTGACACTGCCACACATTGCATTTTGAGCGCAGCGTGAAACTGTCATAGACAATGAAAGGAAGTGTATCCTTTTTTACAATAACAAAAACTTAGCATAGAATATATACACACTCACACATATACACATAAAGAAAGAGGAACATGGAGGAACAGCTGTTCGTAGAACACATCATTATGCTATTCAGTTGCAGTCGCAGTGACAAATGATATTAGGAGATTATTTCTATTGTTGTTGTTGTTGTTGTTATAGTTGTATGCGTGCATATGGTCTGTTTGTGTGCGTGCCTGTGTGGTGTGTGTTTGTCAATCTGTAGACAAAAATTTTGGGCGTGTGAGTACCAAATTTATACATAGAAATGGTTACAGGTATAGCATATATATTTTTCAGTATATATGTACTTGTATATGTTTAGGTATTATGTATACATATAGTATATATAGCTTAAGCACGCACATATTCTTACTTAGGTATGTTAGGTCTAAAGAAAACTATTGAAAATCATTAAAGGATAAACATAAATCTTACTTACGCATATCGCGCTTAACTTCCACCCACCCATACCGTGCCCATCCGTACAATTCAACCCAAGCAAGCAAACATTAAATGCTCCACAAATGCAATAAACATGCTCATTCTCTCGTTCTCTTTGTCTGCATTTATTGCAAATGAGTAAATAAATAGACACGACTCCCTTCGTGCATAATTGCTATGCAGCCTGTCATTATGTGTGGATTTTTATTTATTTATTTTTTTTTTTTTTGTTATTCGTGCGATGATTGCTGTTCCCATTAAACAGGAAAATTTTATCACGTATGGTGTGTGTGTGTGTGTGTGTCTAAGTTAAAAACCGGAATATCTTTTTGTTTAAATTATTTAGATCAGCTGAGTACATTTCAAAGCATTCCCCCTTCAAATGCGAAATATTCTAAAAAAAATGTTTGAATTTACAAAAGTACAACGAAGCTGCTATTCAGTCATATCAAAATTTTTTGATTAAGTCTTATGTAAATCGTGAAAAAAGTGGGTAAAGAAAACTAAGACTTTCTATTTGAGCGTTTCCATATTACAATTTCATTAGATTTCAATGCTCACAAATTTTCAAAGTATTTTGGCAATAATTTTCTTGCAAATGTCCGCGATATCTCGTGATAGAATCGAAAAAGCTTGTTATCGATAAATTTCCACATTTCCACTACGTTCTCTTGCATTGCATTGAGAAAACGTGTAATCGGTTATAGTCTTATGCACAGTTTATCGGTTTGATCAAGTTGCAAATTTAGTAAAAAGTAAATCGCAAGACTATTTATATTTATACGATTACGGAAAATGTTCCGGTTTTGAAAATACCAACAGAAGTAAAAATATACTCCTGCATATTGATATTTCTGTTCTTAAATGCATTGCCTTGAAAAATGTTGATATACATAAATGAAAACTTCAGCACATTTGTCTGTTTGTCCGATTATTTTTATTTATAATTCCATATTAAATAAACAGAACACATTCATGGAAACCATAAGAGCGAGCATCGCGTTGTATGGGAATGCATGCAGCAGCAGTCGTTTATTTTATTTTTTTCATTGCTTTTGTTTTTGTTTTTTATCTAATATAAGCTTTAGCAGCAACTTGTCGCGTTCGCGGAATGAGATTTCTTTTAAGAATTTTAGTTTCCTGTTACATTGTCAATTAAGCTGTGATGTCATCTGTCATCTGGTTTCTATTTAGGCCGTGTTTTTATCTAAGCACATTTTTTTAACTGGCAACAATTGTCCTGCCCGTTTCGATTTTTCGAATAAAAGCTTTTGCTGTAGTTTTAATTATTAAAAACTTTTTAAAGTGTGGCGGCTGTCTAACGATATTATAGGATATGATATCGGAATCAGTCGGGTGGCCACCAATATGATGAATAAGAGCATCAGATGAGCGTAAAGCATGACAGTTTTTAGTTTTGCATATGCAAATACATATATATGTGTGTGTGTCTGTCTGTCCATGTCTTTACGTATGTACATATTGTATCGATGTGTCACAGTGTGTGTGTGTGTGTGTGTGTGTAAATGTATGTGTTTATATATGCACTTGGTAGAACGATCCGAGTGCAATCACATTTGCAGTGATGCCAAAAAAATAAAATAATAATAATAAAAAAATTTAGAAGGAATATGCCGCAAAAGATTTTCTTTGCACATCAGTTATCTTCGATTATAAAATTTTTTCACATAATAAGCATAAAATATTGTAGAATTGTTTAGCCGTTTATATACATATGTACTTTATATATATAGATATACATATGTATGTAATGTATGTTTGCCATTTCTTCACATTTATAAAAAAAAAAAAAAAAAGCAAAAATAAAAAACACATACCACGATATAAATGTGCTACAGATGTTGCTGAATCCTGAAATGCACCCCAAACGGTGCTTAAGGTATTATCACGTTGGCGTGTATATTCCCGTTCAAACTCATCGTGCTGGGCGTTGATTTCACGATGGCACTGTTCCTCCAGCCAACTTTCTTCGCTGGATTCTTGCTGCATTTTGTTGGCCGTTTGCACACACACACACGCACACAGTGAAACACACGAAACTCCTTCTCCTGTTTCACCACTCTTATTTTACTTTTTATATTGTATATTATTTATGTTTCTTCGGTCACTTGGTTTTTTGTTACACTAATTATTATTCTTTTATATATATACAATATAAATAATTCTTTTACTTGTATTACTTTCATAAGCACACAGCCGCCGCGATTTCAACTCTATTTCTCTAGTTCCCGACAATGGCAATCCTTTGCGTCTTAAAGTATTCTGTTTCTTGTCGCCCTCACTCGCTCGCGCACTTCACCGAACCGACCCGACCATACGTTAGCTCGCTCACTCACGCGCTGTGGTTACTTTTTTTTGTGTGTTCTTTTGAGTGTTGTTGTTGTTATATACGATTTTATACATATGCATATGTATATACATGCATATATATCTATATATACATATATATATATATTTAGTTTTTTTTATACTCTCTTATTGTTGTTGTTTAAAGATATTCACTCGAATGGTAACAAATTAAAACTAAAATACCAACTTTTAATTTATTTAAATTTACTTTATTGTACACAACACTACTCCGTTTGCTTAGATTTATTATTTATTTACTGCTGTGCTGTGTTGCTTCCCTGTTTGCAACTGCTTCTATTTTTCTATTAAGAATTTGTAAGAAGAGACACACAGAAACAACAACTATAAAGATATTTCTTCTAAAAGTGATTGGCAAAACAATGTGACTGAATATAGTAACAGCGTGAATGGTGTTTTTTAGATTTAATTTAAATTTGATTTTTGTCGGTATTTCAAGTTATGTTAGTAACTTTGTATTTTTGTTTTTGAAAAACTGTTACCTTTTTTTCTAAACAATAATTTAATAGATAAAATTATTGGAAATATATTACAATATGTATGTATATATATCAAAAAATCATGATAACCAAATTCTTTTACACAACATTGCAAATGCAAATTTAGATAAAAAAAAAATGAAAAAAAACGTTTCACAATAAAATTTGTAAAACTTTTTTTAAATTGTAAAAATATAAATCGATATAGTGGTGCATTCATTATTTATAGAATAACTATCAAAGCGGTTTCCGAAAACTCATTTTTTTGCAGAGCTCTTATTTGTTTTATGACGTTTTAGGAATTTTTATAATTAATTTATATCGTATTTTTTTCCAACATATAAAATGGATAAATAATATTAATTAACTTTTTTAATTATTAATTTTAAAAAAAAACGTTTAATTTTTTAATATGAACATAATTCTTTTGCGAACGGGTCTTTTCCCTGTTGTTCCATCTGGCAGCGCCACTGATGACTTTATCAATTCGGAGTTGTATCTCTATTTTCCGACGGGTACTAAGTGGCAATACAGAAGTTTCCCTGCGTTGAGGTATACAGCCAGGCTCCCACTTTTCAAATTAGTTTTTAAAAATATGTTTAGGAATTTCAAGATTATTTATTGTAAGTTTATTTATTTGAAAAGTAAATCACTAATTTCGAAAATGAAAGCCTGGCTTATAAAATCGATAAAAAAAATTGAGTCCCATAGTTAGAACTTTGAGGTTTATTATTTCAACAAGAAGAGTCCGTAAATAAAAATAGTAAATATAAACAGTGGCAAAACATAACATATTTCTATGCTTATGAGCTAAGTAAACATCAGTTGACTATATTCATATGTCTGCCTGCCTCACGATGCCATTATAGAAGATGAAGCATTCCACCACTATTTCTTAACATTTCGCTTGCATATTTTGGTGCGTTTTGCTAAGTAACTGTGGTGAATAGAAAACAGGAAATATTTTTATCTCACTCTTTTTAGAACGACGAAAGCGAACTGATAAATAATTTTGAAATTTGAAGTCAAATAAAAGCTACGAATAAACGACCGCGACGAGCCCTTGCCCTCAAGCACAACCATATATAGTATATATATATATCAAATATCATATATCTAAAGAAAAATACACTTGAAATAATATTAATTCGCATATATTTACTTATTTACAAGTTCTATAATTTGTATATATTATCTTCATTCTTTCTTACTATTCTTTTTTTATTATAATTTTTTTAATTAAAAAATATGTTTTACAATTGAAAAAAAAAAACCAAAACAATTACATATACATAAAATAACCATAGAGGATAATTATGTTAACTACAAATAACTCAATAATTATTAACATTTTTGCAATTAAATTAATGAATAAAAAAAGAGAGAATTCGTAATAGAAAAAAAAAAATTTTTAAACAATTGTAGTAGTAAATAAATTTTTATTTTTTTATTATTATTTTTTTTTTTAAACAGTTTGATTTGCCCTATATCTGAATGATGATTTAACGTGTGTTTTTTTGTATTTTTTTGCACTTTTTTTTTGTTTTTATTTTCTTTTTCTATTTTTTTTTCTGTTCAAGTAAAAACAGTGAAAATTTTTATATTGTAAGTATAAAATATGTATATATAATTAAAAAAAAAACAATTTTTTTTGTTTGAATGTATAACTATAAAAAAATTAAATTAATTGAATAACTCGAACAAAATGTGCAACCAGCTTTAATTAACGCGCAACGTTTAAAATGTGAGCTTTTGTGTTTGTTGATTCCTTCCTTTTTATTAATAATTTTTTTCTAATTTTTTTTTTGTTTTTTTGATCAGTCCTTGTTGTTGATTTTGAATTTTATTTTGTGTTTTTTTTTCGACTTGCTGCTGTTAATTTTTGTTTTTTTGTTTTAGTCTCATAAGTATTTTTTTCTTTATTTTAAATGCAGCAACAATTTTCACTCTTTTTTCTGCGTTGTTGTTGTTGTTGTTGATGTTTTTTCTTCCTTTAACAAATTTGTACGTACAAAACTGTATCGCTTGGAATTTGTTTCAAATTCTGAAATTCTTTGATGAGTTTTGTTGTTACCAATTGGAATAGCAATTTTGCTGTTGCTGATTTTATTTTTATTATTGTTGCTGCTGTTGCTATTATATTTGTTGTACTTTATATTGTTGATTTTATACATATTTGTTTTTGTTGTTGTCGTAACGGCAGCCTGGTATGGCTTTCTTAGCATTAAATTTGTTTTTATTCGTGGCATTAATAATGATGTTCTTTTTGCATTTGGTGTTTTTGCTGTTGCTGCTGCTGTTGTTGGTGATGATGAAGCAGCTGTTGTTGCTGTTGTTGTTTCCAAAAATTTTACGAAAATCTTATCATTGCCACTGTTGCTGTTGCTGCTGCTGATGACATGCAATTGTTTTTCGTTGCTCATCTGCTGTCGTTGTTGCTTATATTGTTGTAGTTGTTGTTGTTGCTGTTGCATGTTGTTATACTGCTCTGCTTCGGCAGTTAAACGTCTATACTTATATTTATTAACTTCTCTAACGCTTTTGGCCATATATTCGGGTTTTTTATAAATCGTTGCTCGTTGTGCTTTTGATGCTATTATTGTTGTAGTTGTTGCTGTTGTTTTTATATCATCTTTATTATCATTTTCTTGTTGTTGTACCTTATCATTTCCATAAATATAATCATTATCTATTATGCTAGTCTTGCCGCTGATGCTGCTTTTTCTGCATATGTTGTTGCTGCTTTTACTAGTATTTTTATTAACGTTCGTTTTTTGTGTACCATGTCGCCTCGGCTGATGATGCTGATGCTGCTGCTCGTTATCATTCATTTTAGTCTTCTTTTGTTGCTCTTTGTCATCGAATATATTTATTGTTGTTGTTGTTGTTGTAATTGTTGATCTTTTTAAATTCCTTTGACAGTTATAGAAATCTTCTTTTTTATATTGTGTTTGTCGTTGCTGTTGTTCTACTTCTTCTGCTGCTTGTTGTCGTGGTTCTGTATAATTGTTGTCCTTGCTGCTAACTGTCATTAACGAATTTATTAGAGCTTTATCCGTTTTATTATTGTCGTTGTCGTCATTGTACACGTATTTGTCCGGAAACTCGCTTAAACGTAATAAGCAACTTTTCTCCCGATTAATCTGTCGCGTCTGTTGATTGTCCTTGCCCATCATTTCATCATATGAGGCAATATTTTTCGTAATTATTTTTACCGTGGCGTTTGACGACGTATTGGTGCACGTATTTTTCTGCGTGCTTGTTGTTGTGAATTCTGAGTGCCACTCGCCGCGGGATTGATTCTGTATAAAGTATAAAAATAAATAAACAAAACTTGTTATTATATTGTATTTTATTTTTCTATTTTTTTTTCTATCTTCTTCTTCTATTGTAAATAGAATAGTGATGACGGGTTGAAGTGAGCCAGTTGAAAGTTTCTAAGAGAATGACTGTCTTGAAGAAATAGTAAGCTTATACAAAACGTTTTACAAAGTATCTTCCAAACGTAAGCTAAACAGCGATTCTGCTCAAACTTTGAAGTGACTCCTTCGCTTACCCTACATGATTAATTGTTATAGGGGGTACAACACACAACACGATTGGTTTTTTTTTTGTTTTGTTTTTTTTTTAATTTAGACACAAACGACGATAAACGTATGAAATCATTTATTTTTTTATAAAATGATTTACAAATGGTAATCATAATGCAATATTTGTAGGCAACATTATAATTTAATGACAACAAAAAATATGTATATGCAAAAATTGCGCATAGAGAAACAAAACAAAACAAATGATAAAATATGTGAATAAATAACTGTGTATATATTTTTATATAATATAAACAAAAAAAGGAAATTGTTTGTATAAAAGTAAAAATTTAGTCGAGCATTTCGACTGACACTCATACTTTAGTTTTGTTTTCTTTTAATTTTTATAATTTTGTTAATAAAAATTAAATTATTTAACACAAAAATTAATATAAAAATAAATATCAAATAACAAATAAATAATTTAAAACACAAGACAAACACACACGACGGACAAACAAACAAAATTAAAAAAAAAAAAAATAATAAAAAAGCTTATACAAAATAAAAAAATATAACTCATATGTATTCATTTTAATAGTAATATTAAAAATATTTAGGTAAATTTAAATTAATTTTTTTTTAAATATTTTTTTTTTTTTTTAAATTTTGATCAGTTTTTATAAAATATTTTTCGTTTGATTTTGATTTTTACTTTTTAAAGATTTTCCATTTTTTTTTTCAATACTTACGCAAAAATATTTGCAGGCGCTGCGGCACCAGCATTAAATTGAAATAGTGCTGAAGGATTAGAAGTGGCCTGTAAAGATTTTTCGAGAATTTCATTTTTTGTTAGTGTCTCGCTAACATTTTGTTTTTTATTTTTGTTTTCGAAGAGATTTGAGTTTTCTTGAGTACAAAAAAAAAAAATATTTTAAATAAGGTAAAGCGAGTTTAATATGAAATGAAATCGAAACATTTTTCGTTTGATTTTTTTTTTTTTTACAAGTGTGAAAATGAGTTACATTTAGAGAAAAGTATTTTGCCGACACCATTAAAAATTATATAAAAATAAAATAATTAAATACAATTTTACAAACAAAAAATTTATGAAAGCTTTTCTAAAAACAAATTTGCAACGGTAGACATAAAAGTGCTTATACGACAGCTTTATAAAAATTTATTTAAGATGGAAGCATACGAATAAACGTGAACTTTAACAAATACAAACAAAAATAAAAAACATAGAAAATAAAAATGCAACAATACTACAAGCAAACATACAAAACAAACAACATGCATAAATGATTGGTTTAATTAAATTTAAAATAATAATAATAATAATTGATTTTGATGAAAATGTTTCAAATGAGTAGACTAGAATTATATCAATTTTTCAAATGTTTTCTTTCATTATTTGTCATATGAAATTTGATTTGATACTTTTTCACTCGTACGATGACGATCGTTCAAAGTAAATGACTTAGTTTAGATGCAAAAAAAAAAAAAAAAACAAAAAAGGATGGAGGCAAAAAGTGCACAATTTTTTATATGTTTTTGTTTTGACTTATAAAATGACAATAAATAAATGCAAATGATACCAAAGGGTTGGACGAAGTAAGCCACTTGAAAGATTTGAAGAGAATCGCTGTTCTTAAAAATTTTATAGAGATTTTGAATATCAATTTACATTTCACTCAAAGAACAAAATATTCGAACTCTTCTAGATTTAAAGATACAGCCATTATTCCTTGTATCTTTTAGATGGCTCACTATACCCCACCTTAAATATAGTATATTATATGTATGTAGGTATAAAAAACACATTTCGTAATTAAATTTTTAAGCGTATGATTGGTGTTCGCGTTGATATGATTTTTTCGTGCAATATTTAATATATTAACTATTATAGATTAATTACCTCCGCTTGGGAGCCACCAGCACTAAAATTAAATACAGGCGCTGCTGGTGTTAATGCTGCTCCAAAATGGAATGGCCTACTTGCCGCTTGAGCCTGTTGCACACACACATATACACATCACATATATTCCATCCACATTATATCCGAATGGATCAAAATTAAGTTTCATTTTTCGATAAATTACATTTAAAAGAGAAATATAGAAAGAGAAAGGAAGATATATAGGTATATAAATAATATGGATTATATAAAGAAAAAGCAAGAGCGTAAGATTTTAAGTTTTATACGCGTACACGAAATAGAGTGAGAAAGAGTTTTAAATTACATTAAATACCAAAAAAAGGCGAAAAATAATTCAATTTGGTATTTAATGTAATTTAAAATTCTTTCTTTTTTATTTCGTAAACGCGTATGCAACTTCAAATAATAATAATAAAAAAAAAGGAAAATATTAAAAATGCCACACTAAAACCTGATAACGAAAAATAGAGAAAATCAAATTTTCTACTTCTATAAACATATTTTTGAGTTAGAAAAAAAATTATTGCAAGCAGCATAGAGTCAGGCAAAATATTTATATAAAAAAAAAATATTATTTTAAGATGAACAAATTCTAATAAAAACAAAATAAATAAAGCAAAAGAACTCTTAATTACAACTTACATCAGTGGTTGCATTGGTATTGGACGTTTGAGCCGTTGCTTGAGTTCCTGTAAAATTAAAGTTAACTGTAGGACTTGTTGTAGTAAAATTAAAACCAGGCTTTGGTGCATTGTTAGCACCAGGAAAAGTAGCTGCTGCATTAGTTGCGCCAAAGCTAAAAACTCCACTAGACTGTAAAAGAAATAAGATACAACATTAAGTCTACATTTACATGCAGCAATTTTACATTTGGTACTTACGCTAGTCGAATTTTGCATTGTATTAGCCACGGCACCACCACCACCACCAACACCAAAGTTAAATGCTGGTTTTGCTGCAGCGGCAGCAACCGGAACTGCTGGTACTGCTGCAGCATTGGCAATGCCAAAACCACCAAATGTTGGAACTGCTGCAGTTGGTATTGGTGCCGGCGTTGCTGCACCAAATCCACCAAATGTTGTTTGTGTGGCATTCGTTAGATTGGATGCAGCTTGATTACCAAAGCCACCGAATGTGTTAGAGCTCGTTACAGCAGCAGTTGGTTTTATACCGCCAGCATTACCAAATATATTTGAGCTACTACTTGGCACTGAAAATGTCGCTGTTGATGTTCCAGCCGGCGATCCGCTGACCGTCGAAGTTATACCGAAAGTAGAAGCTCCAAAAACTGATGCAGTTTCACTACTACTGCTGCTGCTGACCGTTGGCAAAACTGTACCAAATACAGACGATACCGGTGTCATATTATTGCTGCCAAATGCTGAGGTGGTTCCTGAACTGCCACTAACGTTGCCGAATATATTTCCTTTGCTGCTTGAAGCAGTCGATGTAATTACACTTGATTGACTGCCACCGCCGGCGCCACTGCTACCTAATGTTGAGGATGCTGCAGCAGCAACTTGACCAAATCCGGCGGCTGTTGTTGTTCCAAAACCGCCAAATGTTGTAGAAGTTGCATTGTTTATTTGGTTTGCATGATTAGGAGCAACGCTACCAAAAACAAATGTGCTACTTGAAGTAGCAGCGCTACTGACTGGTGCCGTCGTGATGCTACTACTACTGCCGAAAATTGAAGCAGCTGTTGCCGGAGGATTTAAGCTTTGTGTTGTCGCTGTTGTAGGTATTGCTGGAGTTGTCGTTTGGCCAAAACTGAATGTAGTAGCTGGCGCAGTAGCTGTTGTTGTCAACGCTGTAGCTTGACCGAAAATGAAAGAACTCGGTGCTGGTGCTGCTGCAGATGCTGTTGTTACTGTCGAAGCACTACTGGACGCGGTGGTAACAGTTAAAATGTTTGCAGCAACATTTGAAGTTGTTGTGCTAACAGCCGAACCGGCAAAAGAACCAAATGAGAATGTAGCTTTCGGTGAACTAAATGTTGTATTTGAAATAGTATTAGTAGCAGCAGCAGCAGCGCTAGATGTTCCACTTAACTGGTTCTTCGTACCAAACGAAAAACTTGGTACGGAAGCTGCTGCGGTTGTTGTTGTGGTTGCTGCTGCTAGTTTCGAAATATCTGTTGCTGTTGGCCATAGAGATGTTTTTGATCCCGCTTCCGGTGCTGCAAGTGAAAAACTACCAGCTGATGTCGATGAATTTGTTGTTGCTGCCGCTGCTGGCAAGGATTTTTCAGTAGTGGCTAGAGTGTTCGTTTTGATAGTATCTGTAACGCTGACGCTGCTTGTCGTTATTGCTTTGCTTGCGGCCAGACCAAAGCTGAATTTTGTATTATCCTTGCTGGAAGAATCAGTTTCTGTGCTTGAAGCAGCACTATTTTCCGGTAATTTAAACGAAACTGTTTTCTGTGTTGGCTTATCCTTCTGGGCGTTAAAACCAAATGTAAACCCGGTAGTAGTCGTCGATATAGTTGATGCTTGTTTTTGTGTAGCGTCCACAGTGTTGGAACTTGAGGTAGTTAGTGGTTTGCTATTACCAAATGAAAATACGGTACTAGCTGCCGCTGATGTGGTGGTAGCTGTAGCTGTAGTAGTTGCGGAAGCACCATCGTCCTTTGCGAATCCAAATTTGAATTTCGTCGCAGCCGACTGACCGAAAGAAAACTTTGTTGTACTGCTTGCTGCTGATGCAATCGTACCCGGTTTGGGTTCCTCACAACAAATACATTTGGTGCGATTGGAATCATTTTGTGCGAAACAAGCTGCACATGACCATTTCGACTGTTTCTGCGTTTCAACTAACTTTTTCATAACGTCGTCTTGTGATGGCGCTGTTGTGGCATTCGAAGTGGTTTTTGCTGCATCAAAGCCAAATTTAAATTTTGACACTATAGGCGCCGCTTCCGTTGTTTTTTTGCTTTGGCACGCTTTGCACTCATTATCAGAGCTTTTATTCACAACCTTACATCCACTACACTCCCATGTATTAACCGTTACGGCAAACACATCGGCTACTTTATTCAACATATTGGCTGCTGTTTTTGTTGTCTTTGTAGTGCCAGGTCGTTCAGTTTCACATGCAACGCATTTCATCGCATCATTTTTATTGCGCAGCATGCAAGCATCACATTCCCATTCCGAATTTGATAATTTAAACTTGTCTCCAAAACTAGCTGCTGGTTTAGGAGTTTTTCCGGGACATGGTGACTCACAGGCAACACACTTATCTGCATCTTGCTTATTGCGTACCATGCATGCATCGCATTCCCATTCATTTTTGGACTTCGAAAACTGCGCTCCGAAGCCAATTTCCTTTGTTTGCTCTTTGTCCTTTTTGTCCTTATCAACGCTGATGGTGCAGCTACTATTTACAGTGTTACTGGCACTTGTTTTCGGGAATAAGGCATCCAAGACACTACCTGTTTTAAGCTTTGATGCTCCGCTTGGTTTTTCGCTGTTTGAACTTGTTGTAACGACAGCGGTACTGGCACTTGATTCACTTTTAGCCTTAACTAAAATTGGTGCACTGAATTTGAAATTGCTGGTAATTGTGGGCACAAAATTTATAAAGTTTTCCACAAGGACTACAGGCGTTGCAAATATATATTTAGATTCGGGTTTTGTGGCAATTCCGAAATTGCTGACTGGAACTGGAGTCATAGGCACAGGCTTAAATGCGAAATTTATTGGTGGTGCAGGTATTGTTTCCTTTTCCTTTGTTAAATCAATGGTGGCGGCTAATGTTTTTGACGCAGTCAATGAAGGTTTTGGTAATTGAATGTCGAACTTCGGTACCGATTGCATAGTTGGAAAAGCAATTGATGGTAAATTAATAGGCGGTGGTGCTTCATCATCAGTGGCATCCTTACATCCGGTGGTGCGCACATTTGTAGTAACTTTACTGCGTATTTTATTCGTATGCTTTAATTGATGCGATTCCTTTTCAGGAGCATCAGATGCGTCATCAGAACGTGCTACAGTTGGAGGCAATTTTGGCATTGCAATTTTTCGCAAATTGTGAGTTGTTTCGTGGAAACTACGTAGCTTCTGTAGTTTTAATTCGTAACCGTTTTGCAATGCAGGTGTGGGACGCGCATATGGCGAACGTAATAGTCTCGATGGCCCTAAATCGGATTCCTGCAAACGTGTTGATCTTGTTTGTTGCTGTCGTTCTCTTAAGTTGCTGGCCATCTTTTTGGCATCACCCAAAGGCGTGGAAAATTCATTAAGCAGTTCAAGGATTTGTTGGGCTGTGTCCGAAATATGTATTGTCGAAGTATCGTCACTGCCGTTTCCAGCAGCAGTAGCATTAACCGAACTGAGCGAGTTGCTCGATGTAGATAAGCTCGATGTAGGGCGCATAATGGTCGGTTGCAAACGCAGAAAACTGGCGCCTGCACCAGTTCCTCCAGTAGTACTGGCAGTACTTAATGTTGTATTGTATTTATTGTATGCTGAGGCACCTCCGTATGTTGTACGTCCCTTATAAAACGGTGAGAACGTATTCAAAAGTCGGCTATCGCTAAGCGCCGATGTACTACCATATATGGATGCATTAAATTTACGTCTATTTAGTGAGTTCAACGAGAGTGTCGAGTTATTAAACGCACTCATTCTTCCAATACGACTATTATTCTGTTGTTGCTGTTGTGCCAAATGAGGTTGTATACCAGAAAACAGTGATTTGCGGCCTTGAAGATGCGAATAAAAATTGAGACCATTGCCAATTGACGACGTACGACTTCTGCTGCTGTTGTCCTTATTACTTAAACCGATATTGCCAACAGCTTCATTATCCTCACGGCTTATTTCTGAAGCAGTGTCTATGGGGCCAGCACTATCTGATATTTCAACACCGTTGAAAATCTTTCCCCGTGTATCAGTCGTGCTAGATTTATCGTGAATGTTGTTATTGTTAACGGTAGTAGTTGGACCATTTTTATAAACATCATAACCACCATAAAGATGTTCGGATCTACCAACAATTGACTCTCCTCTGCCTCCCTCACTAACTGTCTCTGCAATTGTCGTCGATGTACGCAAAAGCTCAGAGCCCGTTATGCCTCTTACTGATGAAAGACATTGACGTTTAAAGTTAGGAAGATTGGTGTGACGATCTAAAAGCGGTATATTAAGAGTTCGACGTGCGCTGAAATTACATTTATAAATCAAATGATATTTAATACAGCAACAACAAAAAAAGAAAAGAAAGAAAAAAAAAAAAAAAAAATATATATAATATTTTACTAACCTTAGGCCAGTGTGAGTCACATTAGTTTCTGTTGTTACAGGCAAGTCTCCCGAAGTCGCAAGCGCTGGCTCAGCTGTAGCGCCGCTAAAATTGTAGGCTGGCTCACGCTTGCTCTGATGTCCATATAAATTCAAATAGCTATAACGATTGGCATAGTTCCGCGATGAGGAACCAATGCCCGTTGGCGGATGAGATGCACTATTACGTAAATTTGCAGCACCCAACGACGGTGTTGACGCAACTAAAGGCCTTCCATCATATTCTGCATTGTCGCGTACAGTTTCCTATTTATAAAAAAAAACAATACCATGTGTTTATTTGATAAAAGTCCAGAAATACGTATTAAACTACTTGCGAGACTTACATCAGACGACAAACACTGACGCTTTGGCTTCGGTAAACGTGTCGAATCCCTAGTATACAACACTGCACTAGATTCAGGTGCATTGTGTGAATTTAATGAAGCTCTATTGCTTCGTGATGTGGCAGCTCCTGTTGCACTAGTAAATTCGACCGATAAAGATTCTAAATTAGCATCAACTGAATCAGCCCAATTTTCATTGCGACTTCTATCGAGCTGTCGTCGTTGCATGTTTTGATAATAATGACCACGTCGTGTAGGCATATTGTTATCTTCTGCATCGTGCTCGGCTATATTATCGGCCAAAGCGGTTTCATTATAATTCACAGCTTCACCGGTACCACTGCTATCGCCGTCACCGTCTCCATCATCGTCATCATCTTCCTCAAACTCGACATCAATGCGACGACAACGACGTCTTTTGAGATTTACTTCTGCGCTTGGTACACTGTCACCATTGACGGCATCAGACGGTGTTGTTTTAGGAGCTGGTGAAAACCATTTTGTTAAGCTTGTAGGGATTATATTTGAGACACGCGACTTCACTTTGCCAATTATAGACTGTAAAAAGATAAGCAACAAATTAAAATGTTAGTAAAACTAAAACAACATTCATATCACATCAATCACATAACATGAAGAAGATCAGCAGTACCATTACACTCTTGGAAAAATTAATGAATGCTGACAATATGGAGGCTGCTGCTATACCTTATTAGGTACCCGAAGCCAAAGCGGAATATACCGCCTAAGACACGTCTTGTTAAAGAAATTAAATCATTTAAAGAAGTTGTAACTTGTATGCTATTTCTAGTCCACTAGCAGGCCTAATGTACACATATGTATGAAGCATGTTGATACACGTTGCGATACTTGTGGTTCACGTTTCTTTTTTTTTTTTTTTCTATTTTAAAACAGCTGTGATCAGGTCACCCGGTAAACTTATAAGCGAATAATTTTGTAAAACGCTGTTTCAAGCTGAATTAAAAAATATAAACCAATTCGGATTTGGTTCGTACTGTGCCTCAGCAACACATTCAATTTTAACAAGAAATTTTAAATTAAATAAATTTTTATTTATGAACTGCATTTACCGCACGCACAGATTTAAAGAAATCTGGCAACGCTGCTACATGGGATTAAATCTGCGTGTGGCGCCATTTCTTCCACAAGCATTTTTGTTGCAATTTCTGTTAAATACGAATACGCACAAATGCAAACATACGCACACACACACATACATCACACACACACACACACTTAAAAATGCACACATACAGCTGCAATAACTTACTCTGTTTCCAGAAGCAACGACGGCCGTGTCATCCGCGGAACTGTTGGTTGTTTCATTGCTGCCGGTACCCTCTCCCTCGAATTCGGACATTGTTAAAGGTGCCTCCGCTATGTCAGCGTTTAACTACGACAATTATAAGAACGCTAAACCAATGCACCGGCCCCGTTCACACTCGCGTATCCAAATTCGATGCTGCAAATATACACACACACACGCTTCTTATTTTTAGTAGGAATCGAATCAACAACGTTTAATATGTTTTGATTTTATTGTTTAAGCTCATCACTTTCGCGCCACAAAATGTTTTCCTTTTTCTTTAACAATTTTAATATCCGTTTTTTTATTTTATTTATTAAATATATTTTTTTTAGTTACGCGTTGTTCAAAAGCCATTTTATTAATTGAATATTTAAATATAACAATCGTCCAAGTACTTCACTTTTCACTGAAGCTTAGGTTTCTTAACACAAATAAAGAAGAAGAACAAAATCTGACAAAAAAAAAAAAATGAAAAAAAGATGTGTAAAAAAAAAATGTCAGTAAAATCAACCAAATAAGGCGGCTTCATTTACACGGTTAAAAATAATATGGTTTATTTTGCTGTTGCCGTTGCTGCTGCTGCGGCGGCAGTAGTGGTGCACTGCTCTGCTCTGGTCTGGTGGTGGCTGGCCTCGCGCGTTGATTCTGTTTTTCTCTGTTGCTCGTCGTTTGCTTTGCTTTGCGTTGCGCTTGCCGTGTGTAGTTGTCGACGTACGTCTGCTACCGCCACTGATACACACTACCGCACCGCACACTTCCCGCACTTTTCTATTTCGCAATTGGTTAGCCTGTACACTTTTTTTATTTAATTTATAACAATCGAGTAGCACTTTGATTTTAATACCTTTATGTAGCGCGTTTATTATTTAACTGATTTGTATAAATTGTAACAAATATAAATTAAATGTTTGCTCAGTATTTAATAAACTTCAAAATTCTTTTTTCATAGAAAACAGAAAAAAAAACGCGTGAGGTGCACAGCGTCTCCGAAACTAGAAGGTATTAAATTGAGTGTTGTAAATTGCGCCGATAACTTAAGTGTTTGAAAATTCGGCATGTGCTAGTGGAACTGGTCATGTCGAAAATACCAGAGTATACTTAAGAGTACTCGTAAACTCTGGCAACGCTGAAAGCTCTGAAGCTTTAAAAAAAAGCAAAAGCACATGCGTTAGCTGTTAACTTAGTTTTATTAATAATTATTTTTTACTTTATTGAATTAGTACATAACTACGCCTTTTTATTTGTTTTTACATATTTGCTTAATGGCGTTCCCACCAGCATCATTACCCGGAATGGCACCATCTTGCGCTTCGTACCTACAACCTACACTAAGTCCCATCCAACAGTTTCACTGTTTGCAATGAGTACTGAACAATTTCACTGAGCAACAAAAAAATTACAAATCACTACTTTTAGTAGCATTGCGACATTGCATTTTTTAATTCACTGTGAAAAAACAGCAACACTTGTGAAGAATCTGTATATGTCGGCACGGCGCAGCTATAAACAGTCGAAATATATTTTTATTTGGATTTTAAGAAAAACAATTTTTTTTTTTTGTTGTATTTTTTTTATTACGCATATATTTTCATTTTATTTAGTTTTTTTTCAAATCGAGTATAAATATATTAATTTCTCTAAATGGTTATTACTTAAAGTTATTTTTACTTTTTTTTTTAATTTAATTTATTTATTTTATTTATTTTTTTTTTTTGTTAAAAAAAAAAATTTATATTTATTAATAAATATAATTTTTTTTTTTGTTTATACTTTTACATTGACTTTAAATTAAAATGTTTGCTTGATTTCTAATTTTAATTTAATTTTTTTTTTTGCTTTGGCTGCTGTTTTATGTTTGCAAAAGGGCTTTAATGCTCAATTTTCATTTCGGCTACAATTCTGTTCTATATTTTTTTTTTATATAAAAAATGGAAGTTCATTAATATAAAAGTGTTTTATTTGTGTTGCGAATTGGTTGAGCACCCTTTTGCCCTTTTAAAATAGATACATTCTAAGCCTACACGCCACAATTGTGGCTGCAGTATCTTTTTTCTTTCTTCTTTTATTTATTTATTTATCATCAGACTGCTTCAAAATTGTTAAAAATTTAGTAATTGTTTCAACTGTTCTGTTTTCTTTGTTTTCACTTGCATTTCATATTTTATTTCGTTTTTATTTGTTTTTTTATTCGTTTTTTTTTTTTTAATAGGAATCACAGTGTTGCGCTACACATCAGCTCAGCATCGCGTCGCATCGCATCGCCTCGCATCGTCGTAATATGTAGTTTCGCTCTTTTGTCTGCTGTCTTAGTTACTAATTAATTATTTCGACATTTCGATTTTTTTTTTTTTTTTGTATTTATTTATTTTAATAAAACAACAGCTTAAATATGCTTTTTGTTTCCGTTGTAGAATTTTTCCGATAGGCAGTGAAGTATGTAAATCGAACTGATCAGTATTCAGCCGTGTTCTCAATTTCACTTTCGAAAAATTTTTGAAAATAAAAAATCATATTTGAATTCGAGAAATATAAAAGTGAAATTTAGAACATGGCGGCTGCATATTTTTGTTTTACATCAGCATTTTTTATTTTTATTTTTATATTTATTTTTTTGTTTAAATTGCTAATAAAGTAATTAATTTATTATATTAAAAATTTGTAACTTTTTAATTGATCCATAAAAAAGTATGATAAACACAAGAGTAAATTTCTTTAGGAAAAATGTTGTAAGAAATTGCAAGTCTATTTTCGAATTTTTATTTATTTTAATTTTTATAATAAGAACCTTTTTTTTTAGCTAGGGTATGTATGTATGTGTTTTTATATGTATGTATTCATGAAAAATCTGTCTTTATTGTAGATTTCTTTCGGTTTTTCGTTTATTTTCTTGTCGGATCGTTGTAAATTTTGTGCTTCCTAAACATTCGCTAAAAACAATTTTTTGTAATTTAGCAAGCCTAAGAAGCGAACACACATTTTTTGTTTAAAATTTATTAAATAATTTTAAAATTTTACAGCAGCAACCTAAACACGTTCACTAAAATCAAACATTTACGATTTTTATATTTTTTTTTTTCATAATTTCTAAGTTTTATTTTTTTTTTGTTCGTCTTACTTGAATTTTTGCAATATTTTCGTTTTTCATTTCATTTCATTCGTTGGGATATGCGTGCAGGTTGCGTGATTTTAGGGATTTAATTTGCTCCATTTTTTTTTGTTGATGTTTTTGTTGTGGGATTGTTTTCATCTTATATGATATATATTTTTTTGCATTACAAAAATATTTTTAATTTTTTTTTTTTTTTTTTTTTGTGTTTGCTCTAATTTTATTTATTATGTTTTTTTATTATAAATGTCTATTAAGCAATAAAAAATATTAATTGCAGTAAGTTTTTATTTATTTATTTTTTCGAAATAAAAAAGATAATCTTAAAAAATTTTTTTTTTTTAATTTTAATTATTTTATTTATTTTAATAAATTTAACGTTGACAAAAGCTCGCGTACAAAATTAAATAAAATTTTTTTTTTTTTTCTTTACAAAAATTTTACTAAGCAACCCTGTATGTTTATTAAACTAATAATAATAATAATAATAATAGTATTAATAATATTATTTTAACAGAGTTTTTTTTAATATTTTATATATTTAATAATAAATTCAAGCAATTACTTTTCAGACACTGAGATTTGCGAGAGCAAAAATAACTGATGCATTTAAATACAATATTTCTCTCTCTCTCTCTCTCAGGATGCCTGACATTTATGTCGCACCCTGCATATAGTAACGATTTGCATAAATCATTTAAACTAAACGAAAAGTGAAAGAGAATGAGAGAATGCATTTAAGAGCGATTTTTAAACTGACTTTACAATTTATGTATTTCCAATCAAAAATACGAGATATTGTTATAAAACAGATAAAGCGTATGCTAGAACATCGTAAAAATTAAGTAATATTAATTATTTCATTAGTTTATTATCATATAAAATATAAAAAAAAATAACTAAAACATTGGATACAGCAAAAAATTAAAGTTTCAAATATGCTCGCTCGTCAAAATTGTTTTCATCAATGTTCAACAAAATCATACATACCGGAACTCCAAAGAGAATGGTCGTTCTAAGTGTATCTCTAAAACTAAATAAACCAACAACAATCTGTCACGTCAAGTTGATCAAGAATATATCATATATAGGTAGTTACTTTTATATTGTATTTCTCTGAAGACAATTTTCAAACAAGAATCTAGGAATGTCTGAATATCTTATACAAACCGAACGCTCTTCATTTTGGTGTATGAACAACAATTTTATCAAATGGATTCATCACATAAGACTGTTCATCGAATTGTTTTTTTTTAATCCTTATCTAAGGAATTACTTAAAACGTTTATAAGCCGGGCAGAGATTTTTTATCTTTTGTTTGTTCAAATCAAATTTGGTGTAACGATTTTTAATTTTATCTGTCTGTCTGTCTGTCAGTTGTCGTCTTTGTATCGTATGGCAAATTATATCTAAATATTTCTGAAAAACAGAGTGTAATTACAATTCAAATAATTCACATTAAATTGTAAAAAATAAAAATACAAAAAATGTTGCCAATAGTAAAATAAAAATGTTTTTCGTTTTTGTGTTATAAAATTTATTTAATTTTATAAATATAATTGATTTTTTTAAATTAAATTTGTATATGTATTCATTTACGTAGCTCTTATTTGGTTATTTAATTTAACGTGTTACAAAAAAAAAAAAAAAAAAAAAAAAAAACAAACAAAAAATTATTTAGCTTTTTTCTTTAACATATTTTTTGTTTTTATAATTTCGTAAAGCTATCATTGAAAAAATGTTATTATGTTGTTTATTTTTGTGTTGAATTTAGCTCGAGATTAATTTGCTTTTCAGTTTTTTTTATATTTAAAAACTAAAGTTCAAATTATAATGTTGACATCTTTTTTTTTATTATTTTTTTATATACAATATTTTTTTTCCGTACTTGCGATTTTTGTTTGTTTTGTTTGTGTGTAAAAGCTTATCTTCATATACAAATTTAAATTGATGAATTTATACTTAAGACGAGACAGCACAATTAATAATAATTAAAAAATGTATATATATAAATATATGATTAAATTATAATAAATATTTCTAACATAAATACACTCTATGGACGTATTAAAAAAAATTGCCTTATTTGCCTCGTGTGTAATGCATTTGCAATATAAATTTTTATTATTATTATGCATATTATGATTTAGCTAAAAGAAAATAATAGTTAAAAAAAAAAAAAAAAAAAAAAATAATTGAACACTTTTCTGCTTAGAATACCACACACAAAGTTAAAAAAAAAGCGCATACAAAAAAAAAAAAAAAAAATTCAAATAAGTTGAACATTTTTTTTTTTTTTTTTATTTTATTACACTGTAAAAAATATCAAATTAAATTATGAATACTATTTCACAGAAAAAAAGAGATACAAAAAATGCATCAAAATAGACATTTTGAGGTTATATACGATATATGTATGTATATTTCTGTCTGTACTGCTAATTAACTGTTGCAGTTGAAGTCACTAAATCGATATTTTATTTAATTGTATTTATAATTCGACGAATAAATTGTTTATTTTTTTTTTAAATGAAAATTGCTCTCTTTTTTATATTTGCTTCTATTTAATTTTTTTGAGATTTTTGTAGTATTTAAATTTAAAAAAAAAAAAAAATGTTTACTTTTAAAATGAAAATTTAATTTTGCTTAAATATTTTTTTTTTTTCACGCTTTACTAGTTTTTCAAATAAATTAATTTATTTATTTATTTCTTTTTTTCTTTAATTTTTTATGTATAAATATATATATTAATATATAAATATATATAAAAATTTATATATATGTGCACTAACAACTAAATTCTTAAAACACAAACAAGCATTCTTTTTTTTTTTTTTTGTTTTCTTATTACAATTTTTTTTTTGTTTTACCATACATTAATTATTTATTTAATTAATCTGTACTTTATGACGAAAAGGCTTCTGAGTTC